>OY755043.1:55298853-55898853 GCA_963576565.1 Aspidapion aeneum | reverse complement strand
TATTTAAATGACGCCTAAATCTTGGATTTTTGATGGTTTTTTTCTTTTTTTTTAAATTTTATTATCTTGGCAACGGTGGTTTCTAGGCCGGTCCAATATATCTTATTTTATAGGTTTTTTATTCCTTTTTACACATTTCCTCAAAAATAAGTAGTTTTGGTATAAAAAGCCAATTTAAGAAAAAGTTTGGTGTTCCCCTGGAAAACTTGAAAAAGTGAGGGAATTAAAAAGGCTTCATGGAAAAGTCAGGGAATGACCCAAAATTGACAAAAAAGTCAGGGAATTTACTCACAGAACATAGAATTTTTTGAACTGTCCTGGTACATTTAGAAGTCATACCTTGTAAAAAATTATCTGGTTCTGCAATCTTTTTTATTAGCATTTTATTTATTGCCGCTCACATTTTTAAAATAATCCTTGTTACCTCAAAGTGATTTTAAGTCACCCTAGTTCATAATAATTAATGTGGGTTTATTTCAAAAAACAAGGACAGCAAGACAAACACAAGTACGGAGTGTCGTTGACATGACATATTACAAAAACTCAGGTGACCGAGATATCGTGTTTTAGAGCTTTCTCTGTCTATCTAATAGAATGGAAAAAATATACCATTCCTTGTCTCTTCTGATCTTTTGTTTAGGTAAATTTAAATTCAAATGGCTATCCATGTTTTTAAATTAAGTCAAACTCAGGGTTGCCAACTGTGAAAAATATACCCCAATCCTTGGGGATATTTTTTTGATTTGAGGTTTCATTGGGGAGCAACTCATTTTGGGGAATTTGTAGAAAATTCAACTTTTCTCCAAACTTATCTTAAAGTACATCTAAGTTTGCTTCTACATTATATTCTAGTTTGTTTTTTTTCCGAAAAGTATTTAATTTTTCTAAAATCTTTGCAATTCTACAATTTTTTTTGCAGCGCGAATTTTTCGAAAAGTTGTCAGTTTTTGCCTGTAGCGCGATATATTTCAAAAAATACATAATTTTTTTAAAATTTTCTAGTAGTTTTATATGCTACATTGTACGTAATAATTGATCCTAATTCTAAAAATGTGTTCATTAAGAAAATATAATTTTTTGTAAAAATAAAACTAAAAACACATATATTTTCGTTTTATTTTTGTTTTAAAGGGTCACGGAATTATTCTGGAAAAGTCAGGAAATTTGCAAATGGAAATTTGGTGGGAACCCTGTAGTGGGAGGTTCAGGATTTTAGTATGTTTGATTGAACCATCATCAGCTTTGTTATGTGTGTTCCCAATCAAATTCTAGATCTAGATCTGGCGTATAATGGTGGCTACACATTAACAGACATTTGACATCCCATTAAACATTTATAATTCCAATTGGTTTTTAATATTTTTAACAGGCTGTAATAACAATCACTTATAATAAAGCATAAACTTTGCAAAAATAGTCTAATAATTATCAGAACGGAATTTGACAGCCTATTGGCATATAACATTTGGGATAAAAACATAAGGCTTTAAGCCCGTACACCTGTTAAAATCATGGACACCATATTAGCACAGATTTATCGATTTACATAAATAGTTAAGGCAAGATTTCTGAAAATCGACTTTCTAGAAACATTTTATATTACTTATTTGATTACGATATTTTACATTGACGCTGTAAAGCCCAATTTGACACAGGTATGCATTCAAAATGTATAATTATATAACCAAAATATCAAATCATATTAGTTATTTTTTATATTAACTGCAAAAACCTCCTAGACCCCCGAAATCTGTAACTTTTTAAATTTTCTTAAAAACTCAGCTTAGTAAAAGTAAAAATGTATAATACACATCAATGTATAAGTCGGTAGGGTTGTAGTGATTTTAAAAAAACATTTATTCGATTTTTTTCAAAACCAAGCTCTATAAGAAAAAAAGTGTTATACATTGTTGTGTTCAGAAAAATTTTAATGCTCTGTAGTAGTAGCAGATTAGAGTCATAATTAAAACTTCAGGAGCGTTCTTATAAATTTTATCTAATTTTCCCAAAAACTAAGCCTAATATCAAGAAATATGTACCACACTTTATTGTAGACGATAAAGTTACCTTTTTAACAATGTGTAACTCGGGGAAGTTTAGCTTATAAGAAACTCGCCAGCGATATCCGTAAATGGGGGTCATTTAAAATTTTAAAATCAAACTTTATCAAAAAATGTGTGTTATACTTCATGGTAGATAATAACAAACTTTTAAACCGGTCCAGTGGTGTTCTTAAATTAAAGCACTTTTTGAAAATCTCCAAACAAATTTATTTCGATACATGTTTTATCCAATTTTATTGAAAACCAAGCTTCTTACGACAAAATGTGTTTTTACTTTACGGTAGATAATTAAATTTAAACGGTATCTCACAGAATGTGATAAATGTTATGAACTCTACAAGGGTAACTTCCTAAAAAAAATTTTTATTGAAAACTAATGTCAGAAGAGAATATGGTAAAAAATCAATTTTTATATATGTAAGCTTTCTTTAAAAAAAAATAGATTAAATATGTAATGGAAATTGGTTATTATGTTCAAATTATTTATATTTATAAGTACGCCGCTAAAGTCTTAAAGGTGACATAAATACCAAATTAGAATGCAGCGTTTAAAAGAAATTTAAATTTTCTATATTAAAACACATTTATACCGAGAAGTATAATTTTTGAGACAATTTTATAAAACCTAAAATAAACATGTATAATCCCAATTTACGGATGCCACTGAAAAGCTACTTCCTTCTGGACCAATACATGGTTGGAAAGAGAATTTTGTTCTCCCAAAAACATTGTTCTTAAAAAGGTTAGTTTTCGAGAAAATTGATTAAAACCTAAATATTAGGGGGACTTTCTCAGTCCCTATCAACATTTCGCAAGCGAGATATTCCGATTCATCCTGGTCTAAATAGGGGAAACTGACCATTTGCCAAAAAGTAATATAAAATGCTTCTAGACCGAAAACGAAGAGCCTTGTCAGATTTCTTGCGTTGACTATAACATTTTTCATTAGGTTATTTTTTCTGCCTCCCAACTAACTTTTGTACTCTATTGTGATATAAAATATAAGTGTAACGCCTTAAATACGACTAAAAATTCTTGCTCTTTATATTATACATTTAAAAAGTTTATACGATGATAAAAAAATATTATTAATTAAAAAAAACACGGTGTTGAGTTGCTTAAATAAAATAATTAGTTTATACATCATATTTTTATTAGAAAAAAATATTTTATAGAATAATATAAGTAAAACCTTTTTAGAAAACGAATAGTTTTTTAATTATTAAAAAAAAATGCTACAAAGACATGTTATTAGGGACTTTTTGCGTTTGCATTTTTCCCTACTTTTTTATCAAGGAAAATCAAGCCAATCAGCGGATGTGATGTTTTGGCGATAGAATAGAATTATTAGGCGGATAATTTTGGTATGCATTCATTAAGGAAAAATCGTCCTTTGATATCTAAGATTGACAGTCTTGGCGGATTTTATTAAGAGAAATACGATCTCTTTTACTTCGATTAAAAATAGGGACAACGCAATAAAGCCAGGCAATAATAGTGCCGGGCACTATTCTGACAGTTTTCCATTGAAAACTGACAGTTGATCTATCAAAATTGACATACCAAAGTCGAATTTATAAATCCAGTCGTTCCTTTTCCATTAATAGTGGCGGCACTATTAATTCCGGCTCTTATAATATACAAAGGCCTAATTTTGAAAGAAGACAGCTGTTCTTATAATGCGAAACTGTCAGAATAGTGCCCGGCACAATTACTGCCTGGCTTTATTGCAATAAGTCCCTAATACGTTATTAAAAAGCGACCGTCTTATTATCTATCCCTTAATAAAAGCTACCAAAACGAGTATGCCTAGATGTCAAAATAAATATTTTTCGAAACAAACCCAAGCCCAAAATACAAGTCAAATAAACCTTTGGTATTTTATTTAATTCCGCTAAAAAAACCGGCAAAACGCGTATACGAAATTAGTATTTCCTTTAATAAGAGCCGAATAAAATGGATGCTCAATAAGTCCCTATTGTCTCGCTTATGCAGTGATTATTTGCTTTATATTTATTTAAATAAATCAAAAATGTATTAAGTACCCGTGTGGGCTAGAATTCACCATCTCAAGTAAATACTAGATTTATAAATTACAGTGAAACCTCTCCTTGCGGACACCTCTATAAGCGGACACTCCCTTTAGGCGGACGAATTTGTTGAAACCAAGAAACATGTAAAATTCACTCCTATAACCGGACGCGGACAATTTTTTTTGGTTAAAAAATTTTGAAACCTCAACCGGACGCGAACCTCTAACGGCGGGACGGGGCGCTGCACGCAACGCACTCTGCAGCCGGGGAATTACCTCTTTCAGTTTTAATACGGATAATAAATACTTCTCTCGTATTTACAACATATTTTATTCGGCGGGACTGCTGTCTTTTATTTTTATTGTTTAGTTGGGTAGAAATACATAGATCTCATTGAAATGGCGCCTAGTAAAAAACTTCTTAGTTTAAAAAAAAATTAATAAAAAATGGAAGTTGTTAACGTTTCGGAGAAGGAACATCTATCAGCACGAAAGATCGCTGAAAAATTTAATATCGGAAAAACTCAAGCAGCGGAAATTGTTAATAAATTTATATTAAAATTTCGCAGTTCTCTCTCATAAGCGGACACCTCCAATAAGCGGACAAAATCGACGAAACCGTGAGTGTCCGCTTATAGGTTTCACTGTACATGCAACATATTAGTCTCAATTAGTTCTGATATCACTATTAAACAAAAAACAACTATCACTGCATAAATTGGACAAAATTGAGAAAAAATATACTGTATATTTCGTAAATAAAAATATAAATATTTTTTTAAGTTTTCTATGTATCTTTAGAAGTAAGTTAGTGTAGGAATAAATGTTTAGATAAGTTATTATATTCTTAAATAGTGGAGTAACAATTTATTTTGAAAATCTTGTATATATTTTATCAGAATTTTTATCTTATATTTTCACATAATTTCCATTTATTTTGTAGCAAATCTATCTACTGCGGCGGTTCTCAATTTACTGTAATATCAGCAGCACCGTAATGCACATACATAAAAGCTACGCGAAAACATCTTTTAAGTTGGCGAACGCGAATTATCTCCAACGTAAACTCTGAACAGCGCTTTATCGTTCAGCTCATCATTCAAAACCTAGATGGCACTACCAGCCGTACTAGTAGTACTTGCCAGATATTTGTCATTACCATTTTTATAAAACTCTTGCTTAATTTGGATAAACGTTTTATAAGGCAGCACGAAAAATCTTTTCAATCCCTGTATGTCTTATAAAACTTCAAGGCCCTGAATGCCCTCTTTATAAAATACAACATGTGCTTTCCAGCGGGTCATTTTCTACAGTTTTATGTTAGAGGTTGGCATAATTTTGCTTGCTTAGCATAAGTAACCGGTATAAACATAAAAGCTATTGTAAAAAATATTAACTTTGTGAATAAATTGGAAAACCTAACCTTACGTTTGATTAAAAATCACTTAGAAATATTGATAAACTAAAAAACAATTTTTCCCTGCATAGGTGATTGGAATTTTTTATGATAATTCAAACTGAACCAGGTGGCATTTTCTGTTTTAATATTTACTCTCTTCTAATAACGATGAAATCATATATTTTAAAAGTGTAAAACAGAGGAAAAAATCTGCTATTTATTTATATTTACTCTATTACCCTTGGTATAACTATGACAACATTTTAGCAACCATTTTAACACCATCAGATATTTAAGGCATATAAGGGTTTTATAAGAGTTTTTTTTAAATATTTCCTATTATTAAATGTTTGAGGATATTGCGCGATCGACGACAAAGTGCGACTTTGGGTCTGGTGAAGGTAAAGGCTGCGAATCGCCGGAGTATATAACAAATATTTGACTTAAAAAAACAATTTAAAAAATCACTTCGAATCTCATTTATTTCTAATAAGCTTGTGACAATATTAAAACTTGAAAAATTTGTTGTTTATAAAGCTCTTAAGCAACTATTTTTATATTCTGTACATAAAACTAAATGTATAGAAGAAATTAAAAAATTAATCAATAAAGATATGACTTAATTTATTTTCAGTAGTTTTTTAGATTAAGGTGGCCTTACTAAGTTTGTTATGTATAGTCAAATTTATACATATTTGTAATGACGTTATATTTGTTTAACTTTATTTACCTTTAAAATTTTGAAAAGAATCGGTTGGTATATGTTTTTAACCGAAATATGTCAGTCGAAATTTCAGTTAAAATATTATAAAAAACGTTCTTTTGCGACCACATTGACGTCATTCCAAACGTGTATAAATTCGACCATGTTCTTTGTTAAAAATATACAAAAATAATAAATTATACAACCCTACAATAAAAAAAATGTCGAGATCTGTAAGATAGACCATAATATCCCTATGTATGTTTCGACGGTGAATCCAAATCGGGGTCAAAAAGTCCCTAGATGTCTGAAGTTTTCTCCAGTGGGTCCATTTGTATAAAGTCAATGAAAAAAAGGAGGTTGGCAGAATGTACTAAAAAAAATCCGATTTTAGTGATGTCTGGTACAGTCAAGGATTTTATAATTTAAAGATATCAGATAAAACAGTTTTTTAAATATGTATGTATACACACAAATGTACATATTCTACAGTTTATTTCATTATTTTTGACTGTTATCAGCTGGTTATCATAGGAATAACATAGGCCAACGAAAAAAAAGTTGTCTTAAAAATTATAAAATGAACTATATAGTTTTTGTTAAATTAATTTGAAAAAATCAAAACATGCTAAAATAAATTTAGATATCCTGAGAACTACTTATACTAGGGTAATTATATATGGCTTGTTTAAAAGGTCTTTAAAATACCTTTAGAACGAGGTTTCAAATTAATTTTTGTAAAAATCAAATTCAAAGTTTAAAAATAAATCAAATGACTATTTTAAAAAAAAACATTTTGTTTTTTGTAAAAATTACATCATGTGACATCATTCGAAAGGTATTTTAAAGACCTTTGAAACAAGCCATATATTACTACACTGATGTTTTAATGTTCGAAAATAAATTTTACAAAAACTACTTATCAAAACATTTGTTATTCTTCATCCCCTTGACCGATAGAATAAGTTAAGCAAAAATCATTAAAATCGGAAAGAAACCTCCTTTTTGTTTCATTGAATTAATATGAATTGACTCACTGGGGAAAATTTAGGAAGTCTAGGAACTTTTTTAATCCCGGATTCGGATTTTGCGTGGACAAATAAATAGGAATATTATCTTACGAATCTCGACTTTTTTTTCTTGTGTAGTTGTGTAATTGAAGTCGACTAAAGTTCCTCCTCAAGTTTTAACTTTCGAAGGTTATTATACTCACTGTTTTCCCTCTTTGTTGCATACATTTCGCTCAGTCGCGACAAAGAGAAAAGAGTTGGAGAGTGCTTTTAGGACAATCGAATCAGTTACAGAAACGTCTTATAACTTATTCAGACTATGCAACTTTTTCAAAAAAAGGATGCTCCTTCTCTCTTTCTAAGTGGCATCATTTGATAAATAGAGAGAGAACAGTCATAAAAAAAGTTGCATGAATTTGATGCAGTCTGAAAACAGCAAGCAAATTTTTAGTACTCAAAATAGAGTAGTAGTAGAGATATGGGCAATTCGCATTTTTTTAGGCAGAATTTACTGAGTTTTTAGATTTTTGCTTATAACTGCTAAAAACATGCTCAAACTAAAGTTTGGTTAAGATTTTTATTTTTTTTAAAAACTAAAGTCTTGACCGTGTTTTATAGATAAATGCATGTAAAGTGAGTGGTAAAATATGTTTGTCCTCTAAATTTCACTTATGTCCCCATGTTTTTCTTTGAATTTTTAAACATTTTTTTATCCATAAACAGTTGTGTTTTGAATAATATTACTTGACTTGACTGCTTTTGAGCAGCTGCTGAAAAATAGTAGAACTAGGTCTTATGAATGACTACGCGATTGCTTGATTAAAATAATATTTATAAAGGGACACAAGTGACAGGATGCAAAGTTGACAAAAAATTTTACCTATTTTTTGTTGATAGTGTTATTGAAAGGTTAGGTTATTTCGAGCAAAAATTAAAAAAACATGCTAGGAATTAACATTTTGTGCAATTTCCAACAAGAAATGCAAATTTGCCAAAAATTCTATTTTAAACTCCTTATCCCCCCCCCCCTAATCCCGAATTTTTTTATGGGTAGGGCTGTGGGAAACAGTGTGTTTGTTTGTAATTTTATTAGTCGAGAAAACTCAAGGACTAAATTGTATTATGATATACCTAATATAGATTTTATATATATATATATATATATATATATATATATATATATATATATATATATATATATATGTCAAAAAAACCTTGCCTGTAAATATTGAGTAAATTATTTTATAAAATTGATTATACTTTTCAAAATCTGTGTAAAAAATACGCCAATGGAATTAACCAAGCTTCTACAGCGTGTACCAACCCAATTCTTTATTTTAAAAATCACGAGTGTGTGAGAACGTATATCGACTGGGCCACCCATCTCTAGGAATATACGGTGTAATACTCCCAATTTACTACTTCCATGCCTTCTTCGAGAGAGCAAACGAAATCAAGACTCATGTTATATCTTTTTCTATTCCGTGCAGTCCAGAGACATACGGTATTTTGTCGCGTAAAAGAAATTAATCTGCCTTCGACCGCGCGCAGGTGAGGTGCGTTTTGCTGTAACAAATCAAATGCGTTTAATATCACGCGAAGTATGTTAATAAATCTGTTGGTTTTTGTAGAACGACTCAAACACGAACAAATAAAAGCAGGTTCTTAAAAAAACAACATATTAATATAACTTTACAAAAAGAAATCATTGGGAGCATGATCGGGCGATTTCGCTAGCCATAACATAGTTCCCAGTGTGCTTATCAATTGATTGTAAATTGGGCGGCAAGATTCCTTATTGCGTGGACCTATCTGTATAAAGGTATATGATCTAAGTGTACAAGCCAGAGAAAGCAAACGGCGCGGCGTGTAACCAATGATAAGGCAGGTAGCGAAAGCGTTGCTGACTGGCACTCGCGGCTTCTAGACGAAAGAATTGCAATGGGACACGGAGTATATATAATATATATATATATATATATATATATATATATATATATATATATATATATATATATCCGCTGATCGTTGTGACATCCAGGCGTAAAAATTTTAGATATCTTGTGACATCCTTCGACGCCGTGACATCCAAATTCGGATGTCACAACGTTTTTCCATGTTTTTGGTACAGTCCTGATGGGGAGGGCCCGGGTGTACCTAAATTAAATGGATGTCATAACATACCAGGTGTATGATGAAGAATACAACAAAATTAAAAAAAAAATTTTGACGCCAAAATTTCCGTGTATATTGGCGCGAGTATATTCAAGAATCGATCCAATTGATATTCATCACTCTGTGACATCCAATGTATATTTTCATCTTAATTACACGCACTTGTAACATCCGTCAAAGCGACAACCTTGCATTATGCCTATTTTATTAATTAAATTTGGTTTATTTTTTATTTTGGGGCGCCTGTTGCTATGTGGTCCACCTATTCACTTGACTTGCATCTTTGTACACATATTTAAAAATGTTAGCATAATAAATAATGTTAGCTAGCTTATTGGGAACATAAATATAAAATATAAATAAATATTTCTTCATGTACCTCAGATCAAAAGTGAATTAACTAACGAACTTGGATAGGGACTTGATACTATTTGTAAATTGCTATCTACGTCCTCCTTTTTACCACGTAGTTAAAGTCTGATGAGTAAAAAGAGCGCTAAATTTTAATCTAGCTACGTCAAAACGTACTGATTTATAATAGTATCTTTTTAACTTTACTCAGTGATTTTTTTACACAAAAAAATCTGCTGAATTAAATTAGAATTCTTATATACCGGGTGGGCCAAAAAAAACCGGACAATTTTTTTTCATTATAACTTTTGAACTATACCATCGATTTTAATGGGACAAACTGCGCTTGGCAGAGAATTAATCAATAATTTTGACTAATTATAATTATTTGTCAGCGATCTCAAAATCCAAGATGACGGACAAAATTAAAATGTACCCTTCAAAGATGCTCGTTTATTCTTATGTTGCGAACACGTTTGAATTACAAAGCTGCGTTCTTGCCACGCACAACAAGGTATGAATCAGCAAAATCGGTTTGATGGTCTAAAAAAAAATATTTTTGTTTCAACCAATGTTTTGAAATTTATACGATTGCCTTGCCAATCATGTCTGCATTTATTTCCTTACAAATTTATTACTACTGAACCTTTGACTATGATGAAATAAAAAACATCCTGGTGAAAAATGATTGTTTTTTAAAGATCATGATCAAAATTTATCGCCATCTTAAAATTTAAGATAGCGGACAGAATCATACTTGATTCTTAAAAATGGCGGGTTTATTCTTATTTTCTGGAAATATTTTAGATTTTTTTTTATTTTAATTTATAGAAAAGTACTACTTTTCCCGCGCACAACGAGGTACAAATTAGCAAAATCGGTGTATTGGTTCTCAAAAAACCTATTTTTGTTTTAGTCATTGTGTTACAGATTATACGATTGCATTGCCAACCCTGTCTGCATTCATTTCCTTATAAACTTATTATTACTAAACCGATTTTAGTGAAATAAGAAAAATGATGGTGAGAATTGATTGTTCTTTCAAGGTCATAAACGAAATTTGCCGCCATCCTAAAAGTTAAGATGTCGGACAGAACCATACTTGATCCTTCAAAGAGGCAATGATTCTTATTTTTCGAAAATATTTTAGTTTTTTTATTAATTTATTGGAAAGTACTACTTTCTTTTCTCCCGCTTAATAAAGTACAATTTAATAAAATCGGTGAAGTAGTTCTCACAAAAGTGATTTTCTACAATTGTTTTACAAATTATACGATTGCATTGGCAATTTCTGTCCGACGTCTTAAATTCTAAGATGCCGGCAAATTTCGATTATAATCTTTAAAGAGCAATCAATTCTTACCACGATTTTTTGTGTTTCACTAAAATCGGTAGAATTTATAAGAAAATTAATGCAGATAGGATGGCAATACAATCGTATAATCTCTAAAACAATGGTTGAAACAAAAATAGATATTTTGAGAACCACCACACTGATTTTAATAACTTTTTCGTTATAAAATAAGAATAAACACGCCATTTTGAAGAATCAAGAAACACGCCATTTTGAAGAATCAAGAATAATTCTATTCGCCATTTTAAAATTTAGGATGGCGATAACTTTGATCATGATCTTAAAAAAGCGATCAATTCTCACCAGGATTTTGTTTATTTTACTAACATCGGTTAAGTAGTAATGAATTTATAAGTAAATAAATGCAGACATGATTGGCAAGCAATCGTATATTATGCAAAACAATGGTTGAACAAAAATATTTTTATATAGAACCACTGAACCAATTTGGCTCAATCGTACCTTGGCTTTTTACTAATTTAAAAAAATAATTAGAACATGTTCGCAACATAAGAATAAACGACCATCTTTGAAAGGTACATTTTAATTTCGTCCGCCATCTTGGTTTTTGAGATGGCAGACAAAAAATTATAATTAGTCAAAACTCTGATTAATTCTTTGCCAAGTGGGCTTTGTCCCATTAATATCGACTGTATAGTTCAAAAGTTATAATAAAAAAAATGTCCGGGTTTTTTTGGCCCACCCTGTAAAGGAAAAGGGTTGTTTTTTGTTTCCGCTAATCTCAGAAACTGCTTAACCGATTTTATTGAAATTTGGAATAGGTACATGTTTCATGAGTTTTCTGTCTGGTTAACGCATTTTTTTTACGCTACGATGCATTCAATTCAGGCTAACTGACGAAGCCAGTTATTACTTGGCTAGTTATTTATAAAATAGCTTTTAATTTTGGTATGTTTGCTTAAATGTATTTTAAATATGTTTTGGCTCTTAAAAAACATAAAAATATTTAAAGTAAAGAGAAATTATGAACGCTGGCAAAAATAAAGATATGATATGTAGGTATTAAATATCTAAGAGGATGTCACATGACGAGCTTTTAGCCATTGACATAAAATTTATTTTGAATTAAATTAAATTAAAAATTAATTAATTAACAATTTGTCAAAAAAATCGTTCAAAATATTTTGGTTCGGTCGAAACTACCCATTTTTGTTTATAAAATTGTATTGTTACTAAATCAAATGATACATCTGAAAACCACAAGTTTTTATATGTTTTTATAACAAAGTTCTGAATTTACCATCTTCATCTCCTTTACCTCCTTACCTACCCCATGTTTTTTTTTCATAACATTTTATTGTCAACAGTTCAAATGATAAATCTAAAAACCGCATGTTCGTATCTATTTTGGTTCCAAAGTTATGAATTTATCCCATTTACACCCCTCATTCAACTCCTATCCAAATTTTTTTCAGAATATTGTATTGTCATCGGACCTTTATCACTGTGCCAAATTTCGTTAAAATCGATTTATACGCCCCATTTTATTGTCAACAGTTCAAATGATAAATCTAAAAACCGCATGTTCGTATCTATTTTGGTTGCAAAGTTATGAATTTATCCCATTTACACCCCTCATTCAACCCCTATCCAATTTTTTTTCAGAATATTGTATTGTCATCGGACCTTCATCACTGTGCCAAATTTCGTTAAAATCGATTTATACGCCCCCCCCCTAATTGCCCCTCTAATATATTTATTTATTTATTTCCAACGAGTAGCACATATAAGAAAAATTCAGAAGAATAATTTAGGTCCTAAAAAAAAATAACATATGGGTTAGCCGATTTGGAAAAAAATATAGATATAAAAGAAAAGAAAATGGGAATAAATTGCTAGACTGAACAATGAAAATCTTATATTTTTATTTTATATTATTTGCATAATAATTAAGGGCCTTAATCCTGCCAAAGTGGCGCCCGCGTCTGTAAATAAAACATATCTAGCTAGGTATAGAGCTAGATAATTTATCAAAAATTCGCTGAACATAGGTAAGTACCTAGTCCAGATTATCTAGATTTTTTTTTAAAATCTAGGTACTGTAGTCATAGATTACTGGAATATCGGCCATTTTTTGTGTGCCGAGCAAAGCCGATTAGTAAACAGTTTATATGTGACTATGCTTGGGGGTGCTTCGCACCTCCCTGTTTACGTCTTGGAGGTGCCCTAGCCCCTTACCACCCCCGTAGTCGACGCCCCTGTTAGTAGAGTTAAAAGCCGCTTCTATCGTGTCACCCCGTGTGCACTTCACTGCTAAAATGTAAGACACAATTTAAATCATTTCTTACACCCTAAGAATGCAAAATCGACTGGTCGTCCAAAAATCGTCGTTTGCAGGGGGTGGTGGGGTAGTTTTTTCCAAAAACTTGGAAAAATTTTTTTTTGCATTTTTTGAATCTATAAAGTATGCTCATGACTCCACCAAAAGCATATAGTAATATTACTATCAGACACATTTATTTTTCAATGTTGAAAATATCGTTCCCAATGCTTTTATATGGAGTTCCCTATTAAACAAGTGCTCGCCCTGAAAACGCGTATTTATAATAATTTATAACTTGTTATAACTCGAGAACCCTTTGCTTGATCAAAAAAGGTGTTAACTTTGTGTATCAAAAAAAAAAAATGTCAACCGGACGTATAGTTTTTTTTTAAAGTAGCAAAGAGTGAGGCCATGACGCGACGAACATTGCAGACACTGACATGCGACGAAGGGTCAGATATTTTACAAATGCACGGCGGGCCAGGCGAAACGCGACTCTATGTCTTGAGACACACATAAGTTCGTTTTTCGTTTAACTCTCGCGGTTACAGATACTTAAGTTACTTACTTGGTTTTTTGCTGGTGAATTGCGTCATGTATAAATGTTGTGCTTGTGTGATTTGGCCGTGAAGGGCCAAATATAAAAGGCTGGGCATGAAAAAGAGGGAAATTTAGTTCTATATAAGAATGTGACTCTCGGCCCTACGGGCCTCTAATTTATTTCTATATTAGTATGTTACTATCGGCCCTACGGGCCTCCGGGAGTCCATATTTACTATATTAGTATGTAACTCTTGGCCCTACGGTCCTCCAGTCGTCCATATTCACTATATTATTATGTGACTCTCGGCCCTACGGGCCTCCGGGAATCCATATTTAAAAGGGAAACTACCCGCCTCCAGTTTAATTCTATATTATAATGTGCCTCTCGGCCCTACGGGCCTCCAATTTATGTCTATATCAGTATGTGACTCTCGGCCCTACGGGCCTCCGGGAATCCATATTTGAAATTGAAACTACGCGCCTCCCGTTAAATTTGATATTGGAACGTGACTCTCGGCCCTACGGGCCTCCAATTTATTTCTATATTAGTATGTGACTCTCGGCCCTACGGGACTCCAATTGATTTTTATATTAGTATTTGACCCTCGACCCTACAGGCCTACGGGAGTCCATATTCACTATATTAGTATGTGACTCGGCCCTACGGGCCTCCGGGAATCCATATTTGAAAGGGAAACTATGCGCCTCCCGTTAAATTCTATATTGAAATCGAGACTTTTGATTTGAACCGAACCGAACTCCCTGCTATAGGCACAATATGTGAAAACAGAAAATTTGACATGGTGTAATTAGTTTACACCTGGAAGACACAATTTTAACGGTAATGAACTATGTATTTTTTTTGCAAGCCTACACAATAGCGCATCTGTCGCCGTCGAGATAATTAAAATAAATTGTCGGCGTCTCAAAATATGACTCTTCAAGAAAGCACCACTTTTTGGCAAATTTTGATGGTTTTTTGACAAAAACTCAAAAAGTACCAAACTAATCTAAAAATAATCTAATCTCTGATGTTTATAGATCTTAGTAGGCCCTATCGTTAAAGTTATTATAAATTTTTAATTTTGACATCTCTGTTTAGAGATATAGGCAAATAATTGAAATTTAAAAAAAATCTGTTTTTGAAAAGCACAGGGACCTATTGCGCGTCAATGCACTAAGTGGGTGACATCTAAAGCCACATAAATTTATTTTGTTATCGTAGAAATAGGTTTAATCAAGGGCTGTCAAGTCACCGGAAGTGATGCAGCAAAATCGTTTCTGAGATATAAATTGTCAAAATATAACCAATTTAAGGTTTTTTATATTTAAGGAGCCCTGGAAAGGAGGGGTGCGACCTACAAAAAAGTTTATTTGAAGTTTTTTTGTTAATTTGACCGTAAAAATAATTTCTGTAATTAAAAAATTAAATTTTTGTATTTTTTTTGCCTGATGACGTCACTTACATAAACGGTGCCAGCGAGTCCTTTTATTCAAGATTTAAACTTATCGTAGAGCTCTGAAATTTGGCACACTAATAGGCATCGACAAACTAAATCAAAATGGATTCTTGCATTTTTTCGATTTGACCCTATACGGGCCTCCGGAAATCCATATTTGAAAGGGAAACTACGCGCCTCCCGTTAAATTCTATATTAGAATCGAGACTTTTTATTTGAGCCCCCCACTCCCCGCTATAGGCATAATATGTCAAAACATAAAATATGACATAGCGTAATTAGTTTACACCTGGAAGACACAATTTTAACGGTAATGATTTATGATTTTTTTTTGCAAGCCTATACAATAGCGCATCTGTCGCCGTCGAGATAATTAAAATTAATTGTCGGCGTCTTAAAATATGACACTTTAAAGCAGCACCACTTTTTGGCAAATTTTGATGGTTCGCAAAAACTCAAGAAGTACCAAACTAATCAAAATTTTTTTCTCTGACGTTTATAGCACGGATCACCTAACAAACAGATAAATAAGCCGGCTGGCGGTCTTTGATCTCGGAGAATTCAACGATGGCTGAGCATTGGGAATCAAACTCAGAGCCGGACTAAAATAAATTTATCATAAAATATGAATGTTTCAGATTGTTGTGTGATGATGCAAAAAAATATTTTTACTGCCAGAAATAATTAAAACATTAAAATAGTTTTGTACTACTAAAAATAGGAGCTAAAATAAATTTTGGAGTTTCGGCCGCGTAAAAAAATTATATGTTGTCCTCTGTAGGGGACTATGGAAATAATGTGTTTTATTGAATGAGAGATAGGGGAAGCACAAAAAGAGGTTTTCCTCATACAGCCAAACGCAAAAAGATTGATTGCTTTTTTTGTTTTATTGGGATAACATTTATTAAGTTTCAAGAGGAGTAAAATTGTGAAATTTAGATATTAGAAGTTGGACGTTATAGAGTAATATCTTAATTTACTGGAATCAGATATTATTTATTAGTTTTTTCAAAAAATTGTAAGTTTAACAAGATACAGGGTGACCAAATAATCTTTACAATTAGTACAAAATTGCTTCACGGTAAATTAATATTTTAAAATTTAGTAAAATCTAATATTTAAAAAAAATAGTTGGTTTATATGTATTCTTAAAAGTGTGAATAGTAGCATAATAAAAAATTATAACAAATTTGTGTCAAAAACTCTTGATCAAATGTTATATAATAGTTTATTATACAGGGTGTAATTTAAATGATGGATGAAACTTTAAGGGGTTGTGGAAATGGTCAAAACAAAGATTTTTTTCGCATTACATTTTGTTAGACCTCTTTATTTTTACAGGGTGTTAAACTTAGCATTTTTTTTTGATATTTTGTTTGTTTCTTAAAAATTATAACAGATCATTAAAATTTTGTGGAATTATGCATTACCAAAACGGTAATAATTAAGTTATTTTAAATAATTTGCTGCAAGCAACCCACAATTTTAGATATTTGTTTTGTTATTTTAAAAAATATTCACAGCATTTTGAGATAAAATGCATTAATAACATAAATAATGATTTTATCAGAGCATCGACGCGTTAAATATTTTTAAAATCAGTAAGGAACGAGGATCTTATATAAATCTTATAGGATGTTCTAAAAGCTTCCATTAAAATTAGACATTTTCTAAAGAATGTTGGATCTTTAACCTACAAATTTTTGAGGTGCATAAAAACATCAAATTTTTGTATTATTTATATTGTAATACCTACTAAACTCAAAGAAACTCTTGTGATAATATTTTTAAAAAACCGAAAAAAAATCACAAGTTCCTTTGATTTCAAGAAGTGAAATTTATATTAGTTGCAGTTTTAAGCTTTTGAAAACACACATCATAACCAAAAATATTAAAAATGTGTTGGAGTTTTTGAATACCTAATAAAGAAAAATGACGCGGGACAATTTGCTGCTGGCCGATACGCCGCGGGGACAATTCGCCACTAGATTTTTCGTTTCATGCCAGTGGCAATTGTTTAAACAGTTTTATTTAGCTTGACTTCATATAATATATTTGTTTGTTCGATTATCACTTTTTTTTAAACTTTGTCTCCCAACTCAAAATCGGTTCATAAATAGCAAAAACCGCCATTCTACATTCGCCATTTTATTTATTTTTTCCAATTAAAAAAATGCTGGATTGTATAGTTATCACGAAATACCTGGTTCGAAAGTTTGAAAACATTATTTTATAAAAAAATATTATATGAAGTCAAGGTAAATAAAACAATGGTAATATCATGAAACAAAAATCTCGCGGCGAATTGTTCCCGCGGCAAATTGTCCCCGCGGCATTTCAATTGGCGGCGAATTGTCCTCGCGGCAAAACGGCCGCGGCCAATCAGCCGCGGTGAATCGGCTGCGGCGAATTGTCCCCTACCCTTTCAATTTGTGAACCTGTGCTTAATTTAAGGATCAAAATACCAATCTACAAAGTTCCCTTTTCTACAACTAAGCTTACGCCGCTGTTTGATACAAAACATCAAAAACTTTCTAAACAAAGCATAGTTTATATGTTGTTTTATAGGATCTAATGAAGGCGCATTTTCAAATTTGAGATAAATATAACAAATCCTGCAAAAGCATAAAAAAATAAAATAACAAAATCAAAGCTGTTGCAGATATATCCTTAAGAACTCTTTGTACTTAAATCATTTACAGATTCATCCATAGGACATTTAATTATTGAACACCCTGTATAGGTTATGGCAAAAGCTTTTAAAAAATCGAAAGATAAAATAATGTATAAGCTTATCTTAAAGGAGCCTGCGGAAATGGAAAATAACTTCGATTAAGGGTATACCGTCGCGTGGATTTACAGTCTCTTACGGCACAAATCAAAAATCACATATTAAATCAAACACAAAAATGTCATCTACACACCACTAACGCGCAACACGTACTAAAAGTTTAAAAAATATTAAAATACAGAATGCGCCTCTGGAGTGGTTGACCCCAACATGGCAGGCTGCGTGAAAGATGCGCGTAGCACCCCACACCACCTGAGTTCCCTATCTGTTTGTTAGGTGATTTGTTAGGTGATCCGTGTTTTATAGATCTTCGTAGGCCCTATCAATAAAGTTATTATAAATTTTTAATTTTGAAGTCTCGTGATATAGGCAAATAATTGAAATGTAAAAAAATGCTGTTTTTAAGAACACAGGGAACTATTGCGTGTCAATGCACTAAGTGGGTGACATCTAAAGCCACAAATTAATATTTTTACCGTAGAAATAGGTTTAGTCAAGGGCTGTCAAGTCACTGGAAGTCGAGCAAAAAAATAGTTTGAGATCTGACCCTTCAAATTTTTACATACAAACGCTGATATCTCAAAAACAACTAAACCTATTCCGATTTGGTTTTTGGTTTTCTCAATAAGACTAACATTGCTATGATTCTTATAGAAAAAATTTTCGTTTTTCCCAACTTTGAAAAAAATGGAGGGGGGAGGTACCCTAAAAGCTTGATTTAAAAAAAATAGTCTACTTCGGGGGAGGGGGGGGCGAGAGTCACATACTAATATAGAAATAAATTGGAGGCCGTATGGCCGAGAGTCACATTCTAATATAGAACTAAATTTCCCTTTTCTTTACGCCTAGCCTTTGATATTTGGCCCTTCACGGCCAAATCACACAAGCACAACATTTATACATAACGCAATTCACAAGCAAAAAACCAAGTAAGTAACTTAAACATCTGTAACCGCGAGAGCTAAACGAAAAAACGAACTTATTTGTGTCTCAAGACATAGAGTCGCGTTTCGCCTGGCCCGCCGTGCATTTGTAAAATATCTGACCCTTCGTCGCATGTCAGTGTCTGCCGCGTTCGTCGTGTCATGGCATCAGTCTTTGCTACTTTAAAAAAAAACTGTGCGTCCGATTGACATTTTTCAAAAATCATTGTGATCCCTGATCTTTGATACACAAAGTTTACAGAAGGTATTTTTTTGATTAAGCAAAGGGTTCTGGAGTTATAACAAGTTATAAATTATTATAAATATGCGTTTTCTGGGCGAGCACTTGTTTAATAGGGAACTCCATATAAAAGCATTGGGAACGATATTTTCAACATTGAAAAATAAATGTTTCTGATAGTAATATTCCTATATGCTTTTGGTGGAGTCATGAGCACAATTTATAGATTCAAAAAATGCAAAAAAAAATTTTTCCAAATTTTTGGAAAAACTATTCCCACCACCCCCTGCACACGACGATTTTTGGACGACCAGTCGATTTTGCATTCTTAGGGTGTAAGAAATGATTTAAATTGTGTCTTACATTTTAGCAATGAAGTGCACACGAAAATCGGTTCTAGAAGCCTTTTACGCGCTTTTAAAGTCTACTATGTAGGTATTTTATTTTTGCAAACGGCCGGTCCGCAATCGGCCAGCCCTGGGGTGAGTTGAGTATGTATACTTCGATTTAAATTCGTCTCTCTATGACATCCACATTTACATAATTATGTTTTGGTTTTATTTGTGATCCCGCGTAGAAATCGAGCAAAAGCTGTTCCGGCAAAGTGTTTTTTTGTTTTTAATAAAAGTTTATTGAATTTAAAGGTAAGTAGATTGATTTATTTAAACAATTACTAGACAGAGAGCCGTGTCAGAGGAAGTGGATGTCCCCGTGTAAAACATAAAATGCCGCGCTTATTTTTTATTAGGATTGGGCTTCACCTAAGGACTGTCGGCCGGGTTGACACGTGCCATGAATTTTTAATTAGGTTCAAGTTCCTCACAATCCCGGTTTTTAATATGTAAGAAACATGCTAAAAATCATCTTACGAACCACAAATTAGGACTGAGAATTACATTTTCAAGTTCAACAAAATTTGTCATACAATTAAAGTTTTCATAACAAGGCCGTACCTAGGGGGATCAACGGATTTTTAAGCAATAACAATAAGAAATCAATACCTAGTATAATATTTACCTAGGGCCTGAAGTGGTACTTTTTATCCCAAGGCGAAATGCTTGTAGCACGAGCCTAGCGAGGGCTACGATTTGCTGAGGGATAAAAAGACACTTTAGTCACGTGAACTATTTTTTGCACTATTAGGCACCGGTTTTGTAAAATTTTTATTTTGTTTACTTTATTATACCTACCTACTGGCCTAGAAAAATGTGACAACTATACTTCTATTCATTCTATTTTTATGGAGATTTATGTAAGAAATACAAGTTTGGATAAATGTGAAAAAAGCAGAAACTAAAAATTGTCTTTATTATCAAATATATATTAAACCTCTGTAAATATTTTTAACTCCTATACAGCATCTGTATCTATATTTTAACCAATATTGTATTTCTTGCACAGTTTTCGAAATCGAAATTTATCTGGGACACCCTTTATATTATCTCGGTGTTGAAAATTCATGGATAACGAAGTTAGAAATGGTGCCAATTGAAATGGAGATGAAAAGTGACGGGTCAGGGATAAAAAGTGACAATCAGGAATAAAAAGTGACAGATCGGGCCTAAAAAAAACGAAAAGTAGCGTTTAAAGCATTTTTTTTCTTGGCGAATTTTAGAGGGTGACACCAGTTTTAAATAAAATTTCGCTTCAGAAACACTACCGCAACAACAAAGAAAAATATACCAATATCAAGATTTTTATCAAAAAATTTCAAAAAATTAATTTGGAAAAGTATAATATTTTAAATACGGAACAGTTTCCTTTTAACTTTATATTTTGGATTCGACCAGTCATAAAATTGGTTTTGGGCACCAGGCGGCACCGTATTCAAAATTTTTAAAATTAAAATGTTTTTGTCGACAAAATTGGATAATTTTGTCTGCAAATTAAAAAAAGAACCAAGTCTCTAGCTCAAACCGTTAAGAAGTTGTCAAAATCACGTGACCACCTGTCAATTTAACAGAAAAATATCAAATATGTTTTTTGTAAGACTTTTTACGAGTTTAAATATGTAACTGCGGGTTAGCTTATCTGTGCATAAATTATTTTTTCCCTTAATGGACCCATGCCATTGTCGTACTTCTATGGAACGAAAACATCGAATTATGTATCCCGCATATTTTTTGTGTTTTTCAGGAAACCTATTAACTTTACGACAAAAAGTAAGCTATCCTTTTTTAAAGATAATTACATTGTCTTTGAGCGGGGGTACATTTTGACCCCGTAGGGGTTCGTTATACATAAAAAAATTACCCTCAAAAATAAAATTGTAAATTACGCTTCGGCCATGTTTAAGCCGCCATATCTACGTCAGTATCAGTTTCCGTTTGAAACTAATAGCCGTTCCTTATTTAGCTTGACATCCTTTTTCGATCTGTATAGTTTTTTAGTAACTTTCATGACTTTGGTGAAAACATGAAAATTTTGTACCCTGGGGGTATAGGCCAATTTAGTGGTTTTTTGAGTGTAACTCGAGAACCGCTTAATCTACAGCAAATATTAGACCCACCATGAATACATCTTAACAATCTGCATATTTTTTATTTTTTATGTTTTTTTGTAAAACCAGTAGTTTTCTTTAAAAAATCAAAAACCCTAAAAAAAAACAACGTATTTGAGGAACCTACATAATTTACAGTATAGAGACAAATAAAAAACAAAGTATTGATAGTGTTTTGTAGAGCCCATTATAGTAGAAGCTAATCACAATTTGTTTGAGTAAAATCGATGTAACAATAAAAAAGTTACGTACATATGATTCAAACTCCTTTTCGCCATCTTTAAACAAAGATGGCGGGTTGTTTATGCAGGATTTTCGCAGGTATCTCCATTTTTTTTGGGACATGTCTTATGACTAATCGATTAAAATATATGAGTATCGGTTTGCAATTCAAGCCCAAAATCCTACTGGGCTCTTAGACTAATAAATAAACTTATTTATTCAAAGATAAATAAAGATTGGTTAATGTAAGTCTATAAAAAATCCAATGGAACCTAATTTTAATTTTTTAGGTTAAAAAAATTGGCCGTGTCCGAACATTAATAAAATGGAGCAATGCACAAAAGAATTTTGCAGTGGAATATTTTCAAAGGCATTTGAAATTAAAAATTCCACCCAAGAAAAAAGAGTGCGAAGACTTGAAGAAAAGATATCCTACAATATTCAATAACAAGAGTTGGCCACAAATAAAAATATTTATTGTTAACAAATATAAGAAATAATTATTTTATATCTTTTTTTACATGTTTATAACGAGTACTTTATATTAAACGGTAAAAATTGCTTTGTTCATTATATTTAAACAATATGCTCAGGGCGTTATTGAATAATATGTTAACATTTGAGTACGTAATTCTTGGGTCAAATTTAAGAAAAAACTTTAAATATACATTATGTCCTAAAAATCTTTACATTGAGTATACAGGGTGCCAATATTTTTCAATAATTATCGTTTTTTATTAGTATCTTTGATGCTGTTCTAGATATTTTTTGTATAATTAGGTGTACACCTTCCATTAATGAAGTGGTATCACAGATACTAATAAAAATGAGATTTTTGAAAATCTTTAACACCCTGTATATGTGCATTAGAAGTTTTTTCTTAAAACGGAGCCAAGAAATGCCTCCTTCAATATTAGCATATTTTTCAAAATTAATCGTTTGTCAATATTTAAACCTTATGATCACAATTATAAGAAATACATGAATAAAAATTAAAATTTATTTTTCACTTTATAGAGCTGGCGGTAAGCTACTTTTAACACATATCTCTCTGGATCCGCCACTGGTTCTAAGTATAAAAAACTTGACTTGATCTTAACTTTTTCGATTTAAAATTTTTGACGAAACTTCTTTCAGATCGTTACAATGTTGAACCCTAACTTTCATGAAAATCGGTTCAGCGGACACACACACACATACACATATGGACAGATGTCAGGACAAAAATTGCTAGGATAGGTCCAAATACATCGGATATTTTATTAAATAAATGAATACATGACGGATCTGATACCTTCCTAGCCCAATAATATACTCCAAGTAAACTCCTTGGTATACATAAGCTTTGAAAACATTTTTTGTAAATATCTTAGAAAAGAAAGCTCCTACAAATTATTGAGATCAATTTGTTCCACTACCGAGGGTGGCTCTGTTTAAGTCACTATTGCTAACTTTGTTATTATTAAAGGTAAACAAAGGTTTAAATTTGGTCAAATTAAAAAACAATCATGCTTGCGTTTTCAAGTTTTTTAGAAAAACATATTTTTTTTTTAATTGAACATTTTCTAAGTTTTTACAAAAGGTCTAAAGAAAAATGCGCTTCTGAATTTTTTTCCTAAAATTATAAACAAAGATAATCCAAATTTAAAATTACATTTGGACTCGAGTTTAGACTACTTCTATTAAATAAAATTTTAATACTTGCCTTGGCGTAATTTTGAATTTAAAATATCTTCGTTATCTTTAACTTTTGAAAAAAAAATTTAAAAACCATTTTTTTTAGAATAGGAAGATCTATTAGAAAAACTTATGAAATACAGTGTGTTCAATTTTTTTGCTTGATTGTTTTTTTAATAAGACCATCTTACAGAGGGGCAAAAATTCTACTAGTTTCCCCTTTTAAACTTTTTTCTATCTTTAATAATAACAAAGTTCGCAAGAGTCAATCTCATAAATATTAGTCTAGCGATTCCGGAGCCATCGTGGACTGGATAGACATACACACAAACAAACAGATGTCACAAAATATTTCTAAGTTATCTCAAAAAATTCCGTCGAACATTATACCTTTCCTAGCTTTTGCTGCACGGCCTAGGAAAGTAAAAATTGGGACTGATAAAAACTTAAGAGTCCAAAAAAACAATGGGAGTTGCATACAAAAACGGACAACTTTTATGTAATTTGACCTACAAACTGTGAATATTGGGTACAAAAATTAATAACAAGCTGATTATTTTTCAACTAAATTTAACTAAAGTTAGGTTAAATAGATAAGGCATTTTTAAATCTAATCAGAAAATTTAATCTGACGAGTTTCTTTAACGTCAAAGGAACTACAAATTTATTTACATATATTTTTTTTTCACTTATGATAAACGTTGAAAGAGTAATTTTTTTTATAATTATAGAAAATTCACCCATCATGTATATGTAGAAATTTGACGTGCAAAAAGCCAACCACAAAACTTTATTTGATCGTATGCTTATTTTTGTACAAAACAATATATAAAAAGTAATACTAAGAGTAGATTAGGTACTAAACTTTTTTTATAAAAAAAAAACAAAAAAAGGTCCCACCCAGCCCTTTTTAAAAATGAGCTTTTTATTACAGTCGATGGCACTTGAAAGCTGCTTCCTTCCAATAGCAGCTATTAAAAAACAACTTACTAGAAACTAACCCATCACTATAGCATACAAGTGTATCATCCCTAACGCGGTTGTTTATTTCAGTTGGTACAATTTGTCTCCCCATGACCACTGCTGTATATTCAATGTGTTTGTATATTTGATTTTTTATTTGTTTCCCCGTGAAATCTAGTATAAACTTACCTTATTTACGTACCTATGCTTATAATATCCGTATTTTTTTTAGTTCTTCTCGTATATTCATCTTGTTAGCATATTATGACGTCAATAACGTGCTTGTATATTATTTTATTTGTTATTTTCTTCCCCGTGACATCCAGTATATATTTTTCTTATTTGCATATACTTCTAACATGTTGTGACATCCATAATATATTTGTATATTTTATTTGTTATTTGTTTCCTCGTGACATCCAGTGTATATTTCTTTTTATCATAAAGGTACGTGTGACATCCGTTATTTTTATGAAACATTGGCAACAGCGCTAGATGTCACAAGTTAACACAAATTTTTAGGGATGTTACAACGTAAAATTTTTTTGTATATACAATGGATGCCACAAAGATATGAAAAATTTAATTACTAAATTTGTGAGTTTATATAAATATTTTTATGGCATTAAAAATAAAATACTTTTTATTACATTTCATATTTTTTGTTTTTGGATAACACTAGGTTTTAAAGTGGATGTCACAAAAACCGACTTTTTGCTGCATGTCACAAGATACAACGGTCGAGTATATATATATATATATATATATATATATATATATATATATATATATATAAGTCTAACTATATTTTTTTTATAACCTATCATATTTAATTTCCAAGAAACCTATATATTTAAACTAAAACAAAATCTGGTTTAGGTAATAAAAGAACTACAATTTTTATATAGAAACGTAGAACCTAAACTGTTTATTTTTTTAAATAATTTTTCAGTTGAGAAGAGTAAGCTACCAGAGAATGGCCAAGCAAAGAAACGTGAATGATTCCTATGTCTTTTGTAAGCAAACCTTGAGAAAGAGAGAGAGAGAGAGAGAGAGCAAGAAATTTACATAAGAAAAATTATAGTAAGCGCAATCGCGTCCCTGTGGTTATAGTCGCTTTTCGTGTATAACCTTCAGATTTTCTGGTTATTGAGTTGCAATTTTTTTTATTTTCAATGAATCTTCTTTCAATCCTTGGTTTAGTTTCGTTGTTTGTCGATATTTGGTAAAATTAAACTTTTTTTAAAAATTTTGTGAGTTTAGTAGAAAATTAACACAACTCTAAATAAATCAGGGTGCTTTAATGTTCCGGGGTTTTAAATATTTTTGGGGTAGAAAACAAAATTACGATTTTCAAAAAGATGAAAACTGCATCTTACTACAGCAAGGTGTTGTTAAGCTACGTTATTTATGAAAAATTTATTGTCGGCGCTAATTGCTTCTTCACGGTTTTTGATTTATGAACTAAATTTTATTTGTTTTGTTTGTGTTGTGTTTTTGAAATAAAGTTGGTATTTTATCTTGGAATGTCCCAATTTAAATCGATTTTTAAAATCACCTTAAAATTTTTTTGGAAATGAGGAATCACACTCAATATTTTATTTATCTTAAAACGAGCAAAAAGAGTAAAAACAATGTGCTAACGGTAGAGATACAAAATAATACGTGATACCTAAAAGCGTCTATTATAGCGTTTTTTTATACCTATTTTAGAATCCACCAAAAGTTTACGGACATAAAAAATTATTTAACTTCTTGTAGATCGGTAATGAAGGTTTTGTCGACATATATTTATATGTATAATGTTATCAAACAAGTGAACAAAACACACCTGTATTTAAGACATAGGTAATTTAGGTGTTTTATTTAAAGTTAAACGATAATTTTACATGGCCACTCCTTGGTTGGTTAACTCTTGTTGGAAGGAGAGTAACCCAAGGACACTTGTAGAGCAAGCTTCTACGATGAGTGTCCTCAGAGTACCTTATAAACTTGACATTACTATTTCGAGTTGACGTTGGCATATATCTGTCTCTTCCTTTCCTAGTCAAAGTCAAAGGAACAGAAATGTGTCAACCTCAAACTTGTCCTACTTGTATTCACCCATTTCTGTCCTACTTGTATTCACCCATTTCGTATATAGTTAGTTAAAATTTTGACAGGTGTTTTATGGATGTTACTTTTTCGTATTGTCGATAAAATATAGAAATATTTTTCTTAGAGGGTCCAAAGTTTTTTTAGCCTTTACCTACTATGTTTCGTTAAGGACACTAATCGTAAAGGCAAGCTTTATAGAAAGCGAAGCATGACATTGATTTTCTATTTTGTGATTACTATTTTTGATGCTTTCCTCGGTTCTGCATTGGCGGCTCGGTATTATTTTAAAGATATTGTTTTACACTGTCTGAAAGTACGAAGGTACCTAAACTATATATATTTATGTATTTGGAAATAAAAAGTTATACTGCAAACTATCTTGAAACTATATTAGGTATTATTAAATAACTTTAAACCATGGATCACCTATTCGTTAGGTGATCCGTGTTTAAACTGTGTTAAAACCATATTTTTTAAATAAGAACAAGCCGCCAAAAAGAAACCGAGGGAAAACATAAAAAAAACTTGAACCAAAAAAAGAAAATCTATATCAGGCTTCGCTACCTATAATATTCCCATTCCATTCCATTCCCATATTTTATTTTGAATATTTCTCAGATTTTTTGTTAAGGTCTATTTCTTTAAATAAAATATAATATCGACTAGAGTTTTTTCCCATAGCAGAACAACATGTGGTTCGTATATTTTACACTCTTAGAACCAGACAAGAGTTAGCTCTTGTAATTTTGACATAATATTTGTGATTTTAGGAAAAATATATCGTCAATAAATGTCACACTTTAAACTTAAAATTTAAACAAACTCTTAAGCTTTAAAAATTTTAAGTGGTTTTTAGACCCAGACCACAGCCCTTGTCTATTGATTTATAGTTTTCTTATTGTTTTCGGATTTAGTGACAGATATATATAGACCGAGAAATATTTTATATTTCCCTAAATTAAAACCAACGTTTCATAGCAGCTTTTCTTCATGATGCCAATTTTCTGGTCAGGGTCATAGATATGAACAGAAATTTTAAAGTTGATTATAGCGATATCAAAAACGACAAAATTGAGTGATTTCTTAGTTTTGATGGACTTTGTTTCCTTATTTGATTTTCAGGTAAATAGATGCAGTTTTCACTGATTTTCCGTGTCACTTAATTTTGATCATATTAATTTCGTTTGGATATCGTAGTATTGCAAGTTTCAAAGGTCACGTATTGTTTTGACCAGTGGTCCATAAAATACTTCAAAGTGGTTAATTAGTAATTACTAAATGTAGAAAAATCAAACAATTACTAAAGGCTATGTAGATATAAGATTTGGTTTGTCATATTTTTTTAAGAGAAAATTGGAAATTTTCTGGAAAATAGCAGTTGAGTTTTTCACCGGGTTTTCTCAACTTAGGCTATATGCCAACCCGGTTTCGATTTTAAAAGCAAAAAATCGAAGGCACTTTCTTTAAAGGCAAAGTGATTTTTTTTTAATTGGTCAATTTTAGTAAATAATGAGTAAATTTTAAACTGGACATTACTAGGATGTTCGTTTCATTTTTTAGATCAGCTTAGGTAACTTTTGGAATAGCTTTCTTTGTCTTCCGAAATTAGGTAATCTAGGGTGACTTTGAGGTTTAACTGGATTTTTTTATTTGTGGGTGTTCCCGTGGGACGTGTTTAAGAGTAGGCCATCTTTACTTAAATTAAGTCAGGGAAAATTTGGTGTTTTGTTCTTTTTTTGTGTCACTGACTTTATTTCTTGTCTCTGTTTTTAAACACAAAATTTTAGGAATAATATGTATATGTATAGGTTTTTTCCAATTTAGGGACGCCTACCCAAATATGTCAAATAAGAAGGGATAATCAGAGCAGTTTTTTTCAAGTTGTAAAGTTAAAATTTAGTTCCGTCTTAGAGTTTTGAAAAGTCAGTCGGGTTTTAAAATATAAGCGCGTGCGCCGTGTTTTCAAACTTTAACTTTTGTAAGTAATGTCAAGTATCAATTATTACACTGCCTCAACCCTTTCTTTATTTGACAAACTTGGATCATTTTAGACAATTCTGTGTATTTACTTTTGATTTGTGGGAAACTATTTTGGGATCAAAATGGGTTTTAAATCAGTTGATTAAGACATGGGTAATGTTGGTTTTTTATTAATTGATCAAGTTTTTGCCTAAACTTGAAATTTTGATTTAAAGTCTAAAAACTTGGAAACAGGGTGGAAATAGAATTGCTTTGTTTGTTTAATTTTGTCAAATAATTAACTTTATTTTTATTTAATTGTTTTTTAATTTGTCATATTTTCATCTTTTTATTTTAAAATATACACTTGCCTAGTCCAGAAACAAATCCTTTTTATTTAACAACAAAATTAAAAATAAAACTACAAATCTGATAAACAACCTATCGATTATTTAATGTTAAAGCAAGCTGAGTATACTGGTGTATTATAGCTAAAAATTGGTAAAAAGCTAATTCAGATCAAATCAAGAAGTTTAGTTCATCTCAGATTCGCCTGATCTAAATAACTTTGATGGGCAGTTCAGATCAGATACATATCAAAACAAAACAGTGAAATATAGTGAAAAAGAAATATCATCCAATCGAGTAGCAGTTGTCTAGAGGTTTAAGATTTGAATTGGTAAGTAGGCTTACTCATGTACTAACAAGACTGTAGAACGCCAACATGGATTCAGCCCCGAGAACTACTTTGTTTTTCCAGAGATCTACATTGTTTCAGATGAAGCGCACCAGGAAAGACTCGCATGTGTCATCTTGGTGTTGTGTTCCACTCTATCTCTGTTTCTATTGGGTATTACTATCTCAAAAAATATTCATATAAAACCTAAATAAAGTAGGTAGTTGCCTTAAATAAATAATCAAATAAATATACATAATGACCGCTCGCCCGTTACAAATTGGTTGTCAGTACAGCTGGGGTGTTTTAGTTTGTCAGAATCATAATAAATGTTATACTGCTAACTTTATTAACAAATTGGGAGCCTGTGTTTCACAGAGAAATGGCAAATAAAACGTTGGTAGATTCCAGTTTATTTTTTTTAGTGTATAGTTCAATATTAAACATTGGTAGAATCTGTTTTTTAATAGGTAAACTTAAAAAGTTGGTATTCCCTTTGTTTTATTAAACGTTGGTATTAAACATTGGTATAAAATCGATCTTAGAGGTTATTTTGGTCCAATTTGGAGAAGTTATACTGCTAACTCTCAATTTTAAAATTAAAAGCACCTAGGAAAAGTTTGGTTATACTGCTAACTGAACTCAATCAAGTATTTTTGTTTCTTTTTAATTATTTCTTTTTGGAAAAAATTTAACATTATAGAACGAGATGAGTGTAATAAATTGGTACAACACATAAAAGCCGCTAAAGCGTGAAAAAAACAGGTGACGACAGAAATTCAAGTCATCTAAAAACTACCAGATATCACCTAGAACTTTACTTCTAGAAATTCGAGAAGACGCTAAAGCGTGAACAATAATTTTTGCATGTAGTGTGTATTTCTTTCAGCACTAACAAAATAATAGTTAATAAGAAAAGAAAGATAATATATAGCGCTCTATAAGCTGCTGCTTTGCGCTACTATATTGCTGTTTTTAAAATTGGTAGACGGATCAGCAAACTTTTAATTCGGAACCCTAGCTAAATTTTTATTTAGTTAGTAAAGTTGTTAGTTGAATTAATGATTTTTGACCTTAATTTACATGTATTATTTCAACAGATAGAGATTATAAAAATCGAAAATTGGTATAAAATTAATAATTGCTGATTGTAAATTAAGTTAAGTCAAAAATACGTTAAATTAACTTTCGACACTCAATAACATGGATGATTTTTCCCTACTACCTATTTATTATTATAAGCGGTGAGAAACCATTTGCATTAAATCATTTTATTACGGTACGAAATGGAAATTTGCATAAACAAAAAACCTTTATTTTGGGTACAATTCTACCGCAAAACAACGGTAACGTCAACGTCATCATTGGGTCAAAATTAATGTGTGATAATTTTTTTTTAACGCTATTACAAATTATTTGCGCTAATTAGATTTAAATAATTACAAAACTTCTCTGTGTAACAAATTTTGCTAGAGTTTAGCAACTGAGATCATCACAAAGTCGTTTTTAGCAAAGTAACCACCTATTGATTACCTTTATAGCATTACACACGATAAACGCATATATAATATATCGCTCTATATAAATTGTTATTTTATTTTTTTTTTTTTTTTTTAGCTGATTTAACTAAAATCGAACCTCATTGTATTATAATATTTTATTTTATTTTAGCTGTTTTTACTTAATTGCAAAGCTACAACATACTAAAACCACAAAAATTCCATTAAAGGACGAAATTCTAGCTAATTTTATTGAAGATTTATGCCAGAAATTAATTAATATAAGACACAACCGTTGCAAAAAGTATTTAGGTACCATTCAAAAAGTTAAAGGAGAAATCAAAAAAATAATCATTGCTATAAATATTTTATTTAAAAAAAAAAAGAAATAAACAAGTAGGTAGTATTGAAAATTGCAGAGTCTTGCCTTATCTATAAGTTTTATTAAGTTTTGCTTTGGAAAATAGGTATCTATAGGTATCTATAGGTAGTAGTTTTTTTTTCTCGATAGTATTGTATTTCATGTGATTCTATGATGAATGTTATGTGTAAATCATCTTGTAATTTCTTTTTGAAATATATTATTAATTGAATCATTTGATTCCCATCGTAATCGAATGTCAGTATTTTAAGTAGGTATATATTTCTTTCTTGATTTAAATGTAAGGAAACGGAGGGTAATATCGTTCACCGGGTAAAAATGATCACCTACAAATCTGTAAAACTGGAAAAAAAATGACAACGTCGCTAACATGCGGCTTTGTCATTTATTAAAAAGAAAAAGTATATAATCTTAAGTGATCGATGTTTCCCCACCATCCCCTACTTGCGATTGTTTAACTTTGTACTTGAATCAGATACTAATGATTTTCTTGCAAGAAACTATTTTATAAATTTTAAGCTCTCTGACTCATTCTGGAGCAGCTATAGAAAAGAACCAGCGATAGTATTTAAAAGATAAAACAAAATAGCAACAAATAGTTGTTTAAAATTTAAAATGAACACCATCAACTACTTCCTATTTTAATAATAAGATCATTGTATTACATATCTTTGAAATCCTATTTTAGAAATCGCCAAATGTTGCCAAAATTGATATAAGAATATTTTTGCTATAACTAAGGAAATGTACGTAATTAGACTAAGCACAATACCTAAGTATGTGCCAAGTATCATCTCTATCGTAAGGTTTTCTGTGACATTATTGAAGTATTTAGAGGTAATCCATTTCTAGGCTATTATCACTTCTGATCTAACCCAACCATGGCTAACCTATTAATGAATTATTTAATCTTACTTTTTAACTGCACACAGTCTTAAAATTCGACATTTACTTGTAAGGGTTATGCCCAAACCAAATCTTACCTAACCTAACCTAACCAAACCTAAGCTAACCTTGCTCTAAACGTCTAATACTAGAATATAACTACTACTACTATGTCGGTTTAGAACGTTTTTCTACGTTGTCCGACGCCTATTCTCCACCTCCTTCGATCCTGACAATCATCTTCTGTCAGATTCTTTTGACTCATTGATCTTTGGAATGACTGTTGCCATTCTAGTTTAGGACGTCCTCTTTTTCTGCGCCCTACTGGTTGCCACTCTAGGACCTGTTTTGGTAATCTTTCGTCGTTCATCCGTTGTACATGGCCGTACCATACCAGTTGCCTTTTAGTGATGTCATCCGTTAGCTTCCTTCGATTCCCATTCTTTCTTTTATGATCTCATTTCTTATGTGATCTAATCTAGATATTCTCATTGATCTTCTTATTGCATCCATTTCGACACTTTCCATTTTTGTTTTGTATTTTTCTGTTACGCGACAAGTCTCTATTCCATACAACAGCGTGCTTATTACCAGTGTTTCATATATGTTAAATTTTACATTCTTTCTTATCTCTCTGCTCCATAAGAATATAAGCTTGTCTTAAAATAGTATAGTACTATATTTTTGACAATTATTTTTGTTGTTCGTATAAACTATTAGGACAAAATCTTTAATATCAATTAAAAATAAAAATAAAAAAATACCTTGTATTTTTCGCCTGATTCCTAAAATAAATAAATACAAACAAAAAACATTACTTTCTTAACCTTTAAAACTTGTTTGCATTATTAATCCTCTAATCCTTTGCTTTGAAGTAGTCTTTCCTACATACTACCTCCTCACTTTTCATAACAAAAATCTAAGTTGTTAAATACACTAAGGGTTGTTAAATACACTAAGGTAATACACCTTACCTTATCAAAAGGTAGGAAACAAACCAAACTCTACATTTTAAATCAGATATCTTTGCTTGCTGTAAGTATAATAAGTTTGGATATCATCATTACTATTCTATAATGATAATACTGTATTGATAACATTTGAAATTTAATTTTGCACCATCTTTGGTGCTATTGTTATCTTTTGTGAACACACGTAATTTGTTACCAAAATTATCTATGCAATCTGATAATATTGATAACTTAAAAACTATCTATCTTAATGTAAAGTAACTAGTACAACACTGCCTGTACCAATGATCCATAGTAATGAACATTTAAGCCATTAAATATATAAAGCATCATAAAATAAAATTATTATTATTATTAATGACTAAACTGAAATATATTTAAAACATGTTTAACTTGGAAAAACAAAATCTTACATGCTTATAATCTTAGTCCTTTAACAGTAAGAAATAATCAAAAATTCTTTAAAGTTATAACATTTTTAATTAAATAAACCACCCAAAATGTAATATTAAGCTAAAATCAAGCAAAAATGTATAAGCTATTAATTAACTATAAATAAGAGAAAGTCTTGTAATTTCAGTACACAGAATAAACATTAACTTTTAAGAGGACTCATAGAAGAGGACATACAGACCTTGATAAAAATTCACTCATGATAATATAACCCAAAAATCATCAAAACCTTTTCTTTTGCTTAATTGTTCTTCTATCTTTAAATAATAACAATTTATAAAAAAATAAATAAATTAAAGATGATAAAAAAAACCAAAATGAATTTTCAATTTGTTTTTATAACAAATCATTAATTAGGACATTATTAATGATTTGATTGTTCTAATAAAGACACTAAGATCTTTTTAAAACTTTTTTTTTGAATAACAACATTAACAAACGAAAAAAATCAACACATTCTTAATTTCAATAAAAATGGTTAAATTGGTAACTACTGTTAACCTAACCTTAACCAATCTGACTATTTATCGATAATTTCTTTTGATATGCTTAACTATAATCGAATCTGATCTAACTAGAAAAGGTCATAAAACTTAAACCTAAATATTATTCTACCCCTTCTTAAGTCTGGGACCGCCACTGCCTAAATGTTATTCTAATGTAGGAAACAAGGTAATTTTTCTGAAGAAACTTTTTCTGCAAAGTTTTACTTTTAGGTAATCAACCTTGCGTTTAACCCCAAAATGATTTGTAAACTCTAATCATCAAAATATCTCCTAAAAACATTAAAGAAGAAAAACAAATTTCTTTTAAAACTAACGATAGGTAAATGAAAATACTTCTAATTTATTAACTTCAATGCTTTTTGACCATTAAAATCGAAATATAAAGGGTTATTTCCTTTATAAATTAAATAATATAGCTAATTTTTCTTAAAAAAAAACTAGCATAAATCAGAACTTGACAAACATTTAAAAAAAACAAGCACTATTTTAATATTAACTTTTCGACAAAAATCTATCATTAAAATCGGTTCAGTAAATCCCATGATATCCTAAGCCTAAAAAGATCAACTAAGAAAACCTATGGCCAGTTTTGGAAACTTGCTATGTGAAACCAGAGAGAATATATATTATTCTTCTTCTTAGACTTCATCTTCTACTTACCTTTTGCAATAGACAAAATGTGTTTTATTAAATTTGATTTCTTATTTGATCGTTTTACATTTGTTTGAAATGCACAAGCAATGTTTTGCAATAATAAATAAAATAATAATAACATATAAAAATAATAATAACATATAAAATAATAATTAACTTAACAAAAATAATATAATAGGCGTTAAATAAATTACTTGCTGTTAAAAGTAATGGATATCTATGATCTGAGATTGGAAAATCAATTTCTACTTAATAAAAAACTATGTAACTGCAGATCCTATTTTGTATTGTTTGCTATCTAGTATCATATTTAGTCTACGCTAGACAGAGAATCTAGTTAAAGATTTCACTATTCTCTAAATAAGTTGTCTATGATCATTTTTCTTTCTTTAGACACTATTCTTCTTTAGGAGCACCGTAAACCTGTATATGAAGCCTTAGTACGAAAATAGTATGCCAACTAACTGAAGTGTAACCTCTATTCTTTTTACTTATTTTATCTATTGACTATTAAATAGCTAATTTCCTAATTAAGTGTTTTGCAAGTACAATTTTTGGCTATACCTTTTAAAAATCAAGATAAATCTTTGGAATAATTTTGATAAAAAAAATAATGATTTCATCATTCATAAGAATCGTCTCAGTAGTTTGCATCAAAATAAGTTTCATAAATTATACCTTGTAGTCTTTTTAACAAGCTTTATAAAGAATGGAATAACTGTTCTTATAGTCTTATCGACAGTCATAATCTAAGAATCACATGAATGATATTTGTTTATAACAAATTAGCCTAGTTAAATGTTGCTATTAAAACAATAATTATATAGCCATTTAGATTATTTAGAACTTATCAGACTTAACGTCAATCCATTATGTCCAAAAAATATAATTGTTTTGGTTATCATCATTACTATTATAAGCTTATGTATTATCCATCTATCTATATTATAAGTCTATGTCTATGTTTTATTACATAATATAATACAGTTTTAGTGTTTTGAAGATTCTTCAGTTGTTTTTTTTTATGTAAAAGTATAATTAAGAAATACAATACAATGCAAAAATACAAAAAAGCTTTATTAAAAAAGAGAAAAATTTACACTGTACATAGTTTAAGTGCAATTAAGTGCCACCTAAGTTCTCGTGAACTTGTATGTGGCAGAAACTTATAGTTTTAGTCACTGGGTAAATATCTGAAGAAATGAAGATAAGATTTCTTTGGAAATGCTCGTGCTGAGTGTAATTCTTTTCTAGTGATAATCATAAAAGTTAGTGATTAAAATAAAATAAATGCTACATAGTGTATTCCCTACTAGTGTATAAAAAAGTTTTCTTTAGGTTCATGACGTATCTTTTAGTTGGAAAAAACTTAGCAAAATTTAATAAAGGTATTTCTAGTTTTCTTGTATTATTTTTGTGTTTTGTTGATGAGTAAATTTTCATTTAGAACAAATTTTAAAAAAAGTAAGGCAAGGTTACGCAAGATTAGTGTTGTGACATATTGATGTATTTGTATATAGCATATATACTGAAATAGATCAATAGTTCATTGGATCCATCAAATATTATTTTTACAGGACGTATCTTTGGAGTATTGAAGGAAATACTGCTATCAAATCCCTTTTGGAACGAAAGGAAGCATTTTTCCGAAGTATTCCTATCCTCTTCCATACACTCAGAGACTTTCATTTTTAGCTGTTAGTGGGTTTTTTTTTAACTTAAGATTTGTTTTATGCATTTAATAATCAAGTAACATTAAGTTAGTGGTAATTTTTGCTAAGCAAAATAGTTTTAATCGTTCGCTAGTTATTATAATAGCATTAATTAGTTTAAATAACTTTGAGATATTTAAGATTTAACTTTGCATGTAGCGTTTCAATTTTGTGCTTACGGTTATGACAATTGGATAGTGTTGGATTGTATATTTATATGCATGGTTTGTATTTGAAAAACAATAGACCAAAAGAAATTACCAGAGGTGTAAGAAGAAAGGAGCACAGTAGAGTTACTTTTTTTTTATCTCGTGTCGCTTTGAATCATATTTTTTATTTTTAAAGAAAAATAAGTCAAAAAAGGATTGCGTGTCAAGTCGGAATTTGCTTTAATTATACCTTGTATATTGAAAGGAGTACTTGGTATACCAGTGACGTTTGATTTCCTTTCCAACTCGAGAGGGTTGCTTCAGGTACCGTATAATTATATTTTATACTTGGTCTATAGTTTTTTAGTAAGTATTGTCGTTTTCCTAATATTGCAACCTAATTCAAACTAAACTAAACAAAAATGTCTAAAAAAGATAAAAATAACACTGATTTAATCGATCCCCCTGTAACATCGGTCAATCAAGAAACTAACGGCGGCCATTTTCATAGAGAAAATGGAATAATACAAAATCAAACTACAGGAGTAAATATCTCAACAACAACCGTCACAGGTGTGCAATACACAACTGCGAACACAACCTCTAACCCAAGTAACACAAACTGGACAATATAGTTTAAAAGCAAAAACTTTGCTGTGAAAGTGTTGTCAGAGCTTAGTTTTTGCTGTAAAACAGCTAGTTGTGGTTTAGAAATTATTTTAGCTATAGAACCTCTCTGATAGCAGGTGTTTATGGGTGAAATGGCTTTTGATGTATTATTATACAGGACTTGCTCTTTTAAAGTTAAATAATTGCTAATAAGCATGCTAAAATTTAGCTAGCTAAATAACATAAATTTTAAGCTCTTATTCCTATTATTTAGCTAGAAAAAGCAACAATTTAGAAATTTTGTATTTTAAGCTGTTTATTACAAAACTTTTGAACAGCCCCCAAAAATGCTTGGCCAGAAGATCAGTGCGATTATGTCTGTTGAAAAAAGGAGATTTATTGTCATGCCTGATCCAAGGTTCGTAAAGAAACCGGTTGTGTGGTAACTCCCAGCCAATGACGCGGCATTTTGCCTGTTCCACGGTCAATAAAGAAAGACCTATACGTTACATTATGAGAGAAAGAGAGATAGGTCTATTTAAAAGCCGAAAAAATACCAAAATTTATTACAAAATTAAATCATTTAAAAATTTATGATAAAAATTCCAATAGTTTTATAAATATCAGATTCAGGACACGATTATAAATACTTTTCCTACTCTCTTGTTCAATTTAATGAAATTTTTTACGCCGAACTCTAAAGCAAACTAGCCACATATTATTGATTTTTTTTGGTGGGTAGGAAATAACTAAAACTAGATTTTTTTGTGTAAAATTTATTCAAAAAAATTTAAAAAAAAGGAAGTTAAAATGACTAAAAGTCAATAAGGCAGTAAGGGAAGATTCATAAATTACATAACGCAAAGAATCAGGATATTTGATCACCCCTACAAAACGCATTTTCAAGAAATATCATAAAAAATACATCGACTGTAACGCAAGGCTAATTTTCCTTCCCTCCTGCTTGAGCGTTATACAGAGTGTTCCAAGTTAAGTGTCCACCATTGCTAACTTTTTTATTATTAAAGATAGAAAAAAGTTTAAATTGGCAAACTAGTAGAATTTTTAATGCTGTTTAAGATACTTAAATTTTTTTAAAATAGAGCCTCAGCTTTTGGTGTTTTTCAAAAAACATTTAAAAAATTACTATATCCTGTATTTTATATTTTTGTCTGATATGCCTTTTAATTCCAAACAATTTTTTTGAAAAAAAAATTGCCTAAAGTTTAAAATAATAACGAAGAAATTTTAAATTCAAAATTACGTAAGTATTTTAATTTTAGTTGGTAGCAAGTAGTCTAAGCGTAATTTTGAATTTGGAATATTTTCGTTATTTTTAACTTTGAGAAAATAAATCAAATATTTAAAATAAATTAACAGCAATATTATTTTCCTCAATTTTTACAAAATTTTTAAATTATTACTTTTTTAAGTTTAATTTTTTTTCATGAAGAGGTAGGTATGCTGTGTAATAGGTACATCATTTAAGAACTATTTTTAGCATCAGGCGCCTTAAAAACAGCCAACAACATTGAGTATTTTTTAAACTATTAGTAATTTTCTATGTGTATATAAAGTTCATTTCATAATCTTTGTCCTGGCCTATACTGATTGTGATGATAACTATCAAAAAGTTATCTTAAAAATTATGTGTTGGTTGCAGATATCAGATGCAGTATAGAGAGAAAACCCATACCCCCCAAGGTCTATGTCCCAGCTCCCCTTGTAACCTTGTATGACCCACATTGTATGGGTAGAAAACAACCGACACAGGAAAATTTGTGTTTGTTAAAATTTTTAATTATATTTAAAAACTCACCAGTTCTTTTAGTTAGTTTTTAATATATTTCTAGTAAGAACGTAATAGGTATTTAAACACTTACACGACGAAAAGACCCAAAATGTCCTCGCAAAAGACGAAATTTCGATATAAACAGCGTTTGACTGCTGATTTCTAGCAAAACTGTGACGTAGCCCTGACGTCACGGCCCGGCCGCCTAAACACCGAGTTACGCAACCGGTTTCTTTACGGACCGTGCCTTCTGTTTGTTGTTTTCTTTTATAACCTAATCTCTGGTTGTATGTTGTAAACAAGCAATTTGGTGTTTGTTTAAACAAATGTCCACTCACAGCCATAAAAGATAGTTATTTGCCCATCTTTTAGAGTATCCCTTTATCTTTGACAGGGAACTAAAGTTGGGTAAACAGTGACTGGTTCCTTGAAACCCTGGTGCGATGCCTTGTCAGGGGGCACACAATGAAGCCATTACAAGGGGTTCCTGCCTGGTACTTATCAGTCCTGAGTGAAGCTTAAAAGTGCTGTCAAAATTTTTTCATCAGTCCATCTTTTGTTGTGACTCAAGGGCTGGTGTATATAACAACATAATGCACCATGGACAAACATAATGCTTGATTTTGGTACATTGGTCCTCCATTTTTCTGCCTGCTTAGCATTAATAGATGATATATAATTAAGCACTAACTTTGTCATCATTGTGCACTATGTGAGCTGCCGACAGCAAGTGTACAAATTTTTTAGTAAGTACTGTAGAATTGGTTTAACTTAGCACATAATCAGGTCAGGCTCTCAAAAAGGTATGGACCCACTTGTGTAACCCATTGTATTGGGCCCTCTAAGGTGCTGCACCCTGGGCATTAAGAAGCCAATTTATTAGTTGAATAACTAAATAAATAAATTTCTTGTTTTTATTTACCTAGTTACCTTAATAACAAAAATTTCCTCTACCTATTCCTTCTAAGGCCTGCCTTACCAGTGGTGATCCCAGAGAGGATGGAGGCGATCACCTCTCCCCCTTTTTCTAGAGAACTTTAAATACAAAGGGCACATTCTGGTGTATTACATAACTGAGTAAAAAACTATTTTGGTAATTGTGTAATAAATATGGTTTCTCAAGAATTTCCATTTATTTTAAAGAATGTATTTCGAAAAATCCTTCTTAGAGGTACAAAAAACTTTTATTTTGGCATGTTAGAAAAAAAACATTTTTTTGTAAAAGAAAACCATATAATTTTTTAAGTCTATACAATGTATGTTCAAAAAATCTAAATTGTCCTTTTTTTTTGTTGTATCTCTGTTGGACCACTCACCAATGTAATACACATTTGATACAATGGTGTATTGAATTGAATTGAATAAATCTTTATTAGCCAATCATGCTATTTCAAATTACAAACATTAATATAAAAACATAGATTTAAATGTTAATACATTCACCGCTATTTCTATAACAATAATTCCAAACTTATTATTTTACATTCATGGGGGTTGGGGAGGCAAGAGGGGCCCCTTTCTTATTAGATTTTTTAGATTATGAATATGCATAATAGCACCAAGGTAACCCCCAGGCCTGTCGTAAGAGCTAACTAAAGAAACCTTGACCCATGGGTAGTCTGGTAACGGACAAGCTTTGACCAGTAGGTAAAAAAATATAGATATGAGGGGGGTGGGTTAATCTGGTGATTCTCTGAATGGATTTGGTGACCTGACTATTAAGGAAATCACCACATACACGGTATATGGAGTGCCTATTTTGAACTAACAGCTAGTGCAGGCACATTGTGGCTCTCCATACCCTGTTGATTATGTCAAAAGGTATGGTATATGGAGTGCCTATTTTGAACTAACAGCTAGTGCAGGCACATTGTGGCTCTCTGTACCCTGTTGATTATGTCAAAAGGTACACCAGTGCTCTAAGGCTATAATTATGGCATTATGTGGTATATCATGATGACTAAGTTTCTGGCCTAAAATATATTTTGAAGTCTACTGAGTTCTATTTACTAGATAGAATTTAAATTGTTATCCGAGTCATACACAGTAAGTACACAGCACAACATACCCAGAAAGGCATGCCTATGTGCCAGGTTAGATCCTTTAAGGGTGCTAACCGCCACTACCGTACATTCATGGTAATAAAGCAAAGATGTTTAATTCCCTGTACATTATATAATTTAATTTTAATAATTATTAAAAAAAAATTGTGTAAAATGAGTAGGAGTCAATTGCAAGCAGACCCCCTTTTTGGCTTCCTTGCTGAGCAAATGGGCCCCATTCTGGGTTGCTTTCTGGACTTTGTACTTCATTTCCTTTAACTGCTTCTAAAATTAAAAAATGTAAATAAAACTTTTTTAACTAAAAATTAAAAAAAGCAAGGCAATCAATGTGCCATGCTTTTTTCATTTTTTCTTACTTGGGACAAGTGAACATTAGTAGTCAAGAGTGTGTTTAGCGAGGGGTGAACAGCTAACCCAAAATGTGTACACCGATTGTGAAAATCCACAATCTTTTGCTAAGATTGTGTAAAGATTGTGAGGGATTGTGGCAAGATTGTGAGGGGATTGGGGACGGCGTAGCGTGCCTGAAGGGGCTGGGGGGCCGTCCCATCAAAATTCTTGTGACCAAAAAAAAAACAAAAAAAAGGTCATCATGTCTATAGTTTCCTTTGCCGCCCTCTTAATTTACCATTACTGGCCCTGCTACTTAATAACCGAGGGGTGACCAGCTAAGCCCAAAATGTGTACACCGATTGTGAAAATCCACAATCTTTTGGTAAGATTGTGAGGGATTGTGTACAGATTGTGACAGATTGTGGGTGATTGGGAGGGATTGTGTAAAGATTGTGAACAGGTTGTGAGAAATGTGTACATCGATTGTGAGAGCTGTTCACCCCTCAGTTTTTAGTAAAAAAAAGTCAAATCAGAATGTTCAAAAAAAAATAGTGTTTCCTACTGACAAATTATGCATGGGCGCACCCAGGGGGGGGGCGGGGCCCGGGCCCCCCCAAGCCTTAGATTTTTTAAGATATTTTCTAAATATTTGATGATAAAACACGAAAAGTGTCCTAAAATTTAACATCAGGAGGCGTCGGGCTCCCCCCAACCCCAAGCAGCGGCGTAGGTGCGGCGAAAAGACATGACGACCTTTTGTTTTTTTTTTTTTTGGTCGCACGTTTTTTCAGGGCGCCCTTTGTAGCTGTCGGCCGCCCCCACACATGATGATGTCATTCAGGGACACAATGTTTGAATCCATCAGATCAAAAATTATTTTTTTAATCTCATTGGTTTGAATGACACTCTGTTTTTTTTTACTTCAAGTCAAGCGGCTTTCGTAGTCTGCTTATTTAGACTCACCTGATTCCAAGCAGAGTGCACCAAAGTCAATTGCCAGTACCAAGCACTGTGGGAATTCTCCCCTTGCAATTACCAATTACTGAGAGTGTGTGGGGCCTCATATTTAAAGAACTTGGACCAAGCTTGTATGTTGTCATGTTATTATATTTTTTGTATAAACAGCCTTACAGTTTCCTTCTGTAATGATATCTTATGTCATGCTATGTCTCATGATTTGCTATGTTTCTGTATAAACCCAGCTTAAGTGTTTCTGATGGCGATGGCCAATACAATGTTTTTTGCTTCCCACTGGTGGGGTACTGTGGTAGAGCACGTAATAACTTTATCTTCTAACGTTCGCACAATTTTTAATTGAGATATTTGTTTATTTTGTTGTTGTGACACCGCCCAAGATGAAAGATAACATCTGTGACTCTTCTTTTTTTTTCGTATTACCTATTGGGCCAATTGTTAGAAGGCAAGTTAGCTAGAAATCAACATTATTTAGGCTTTTAAGTATTAAAAAATAGCTTGTCTAGAGGTAAACTGCTGAAACCAATGAGACGGCCGAGGCGGCCATGATGGTTTTCCAATTTATTTTTCTTTAAATTTATGGACTAAAAAATATTAATTTCCAGGGGATCCCGGGCCTAAATAAATTCTAGAAAGTGCTAAATTCAATAAAATATGACTAAGAATTGATTTATCAGGTATTTAGAGGATAATTGTAATAAAATAATTTCTAACCTAAAAACAAACACCGAAAAAAAAACGTTTATTATTCTGAATTTTCGAGGCGCTTGCGTTTTGACGAGCCATCTTGACCTGTTTCATCAGAAAAGTTAACCTGGCAAACATTTTGACGATGAAAACCGCCTTTTTTGCGCGATTATATCACAGTAGTGTAGAACATAACAAGTTTTTCTTCAGCCATTTTAGTAAAGTCTCTGTCCATTACAGGAAATAGTTATTTTGCACTAGTTGCCATTGTTTCTTGTTTATTTCTATACAAAATTACTTTAATGTTAACGTGCTATATTTTGGAGCTCTCATGGACACCTTGAGAGCTAAATAAAGATTGCCTAATCAGCAACGACAACACTTTAAAAGCTGCTTAGAAGTGAAACGGCATACAGCTGTAATAGCTATTTTACATTAAGTTTTGCTGTTAAAGTGTTTTGGTAGCTGTTTTTCAGCAATTTGTGTTACTTGGGAATGCACAAACTCATGGTACAAATGGAAATGTAGGTAATTTACTTACTCAGAATAATGGTCAAGTCACCTTTACAAATGCGGATTTAGCTGCAGCAGTAGCAGCATATTTTCAACAGCAACAGATAACCTCCGAGACTCAACAATAGATGAGAAGTGAACCACAAAGTTCAGCTCAATTTCAATCCCAGTTCGTGGATGAATATTTCGCTCAAAACTTAAGAAAGCCAACTCAATTTTCTCAGCCTCAAGAATATTATAATAGATATGATGAGCCACAGTTCTCACAAACATGATGCCCCGCCCAAAAGAACTTCACCATTAGAAAATGAACAATTAGCTGAGCTAAACTTCTATTTGCGGAAAATGTCATTCACTGGAGGAATACAAGATATGACATTATTAGAAAATTACACTGGAGGTCCAGATTTTGACGTATTTTTGGACGCCATAGAAAACTTAGGAAGACAACACAAATGGAGTCAGGAAGATATGGTCAAAGTCTGTGAGTCCAAGTTTAGAGAGAAAGTTAACATGTATTACAGCTCGTTGCTTCCAGGCCAAAGACCAAGAAACATGTTTGAAATGAGAAACTACTTACAGAAAGTATTTGGCAGAAAAATTCCAATGTCAGAAGGAAAAAGATAATTAGGATCTTGTATTCGTAAGCCACTGGAATCTCTAGGAGAGTATGTTCAGAGATTACAAATAATTGCGAATAAATTTTTCCCGATATATACCATGACGGCACAACAACTATATCATAGAAATCTACTATTGGTAGAACAATTTTTCCAAGGCATAGATACCAAATTGGCCAACGATGTTTTAGCCAAAGGAGAATTGTATGACCTTGAGGAATGTCTAGAACAAGCACTCATTAGTGAACAAAAAGTAGCCAGACTAATCAAAGAAACTAAGTACGACATAATATCGATAAGAAAAGTGTCTACATCAGAACGACCAAGTTATCCATCAACCAGTAGGCAACAACCTGAGGAAACAATAAGATATTTTTCGTCAAAAAGGGAAGATTTGCCCAATCAAAAGTACTCATTTGCTTGAAGAGATTTTAATCAATCACCAGAAGAACATTATCAAAACGTGCCTAATCCAAGACCATATTACCAAGGTTTTCAACCAAGCCGCGGCGGATTTAATCAAAGAGGTGGTTTTCAACCAACTCGTGGCAATTTTCAATTTAATCAAAGAGGAGGTTATCAACAACAGAGTCGAGGAACATTCCAAAATAATGGAAATCAGAGAGGTTATGAGAGATATCAACAAAATCCTACATTTAATCAACAAAGTGGAAGATATCAACTAAACGGTGGATATCAACAAAACCGAGGTTTTACTCACAACCGTAGTAGCCCTATTCAAATGCGTGGAGCCAATTCACCAAGAGTTACTATGTCAAATAATGGAGTCAGACAACCTCCAAAAGAATATCCTTATATGGTGGACCGATGCTATAGATGTGGAGAAAAAGGACATAGCAAGCTAACTTGTTTTAGCAATCAAAAATTGTTTTGCTTTCACTGTGGTAAAATCGGAGAAGTTTGTCCTCCCGGGTCTTTAAACTCCAAGCGCCAACCTCCAAAGCCCAAATCATAGATGAAAACATTACAAATGTCAACGTCGAAAAATCTCAAAAGTCAACAATTGTTATTAGATTACTAACTGAACGAGTTAGATTTATTGAGCTTTATATACAAAATCAACCTTCAAAATGGCTATTAGATACAGGAGCCGCAGTTTCGCTCATTAAAATCGGTTTAGTCAAAAGATTAAACTTACCAATCATAAATGACTGTCCATCAAAAATAACAGACATCTCAGGAAATGTAATTATTAAATATGGTTTGACTTTTGTTCTATTTCAAATACAATCAGGAGACATTCAGCAGAAATGCGCAATTTGTGAAGATGATTTAAGTTTTCCTTCACAAGGTTTATTAGGTATGGATTTTATATCAAGAATTTTGCCAACTATAGATTTTAGAAACAATTTATTTGTAATCAATGGTTGTAATATAGCCATGACAGATGTTTTGCCAAATTGGAGTCATGGAGTTACAGAAAACAGTAACTCTAAAATGGTTAAACTACCGGATGAAAACGTCATTCAACCATCTGCAGCTAATCTTTCAAAATTTTGTCGGCTAGAAGCGACATTAGATAAAACGGGGGAAGTAAAGTCAAAAGATCAGAAGCTCCTAACTGAAGGAAGTTTTCCTTACAGATACTAATAATTATAACGATTATATCGTTATATTGTTTAAAAATTAAGGAATTACATATTTTGTAATAAAAATATATTATTTAATTAATTAAATTTCCTTATTGAAAAATAATCAATTTTACTGGCCTATTGAGCTTCGAATGGCTATATCATTTTGACTGGCCTAAATTATTTATCAAAATCTCCGCACTCAGCAAAAAAGGCAAGCATGTATCCATACGCCACATTTCCTCTTTGTTTTACTTTCGCGCGAGGCAAAGGATAAACAGTCAATGATCTGCATAGTGTTAGTTGAGATGATTTAAGATGAATACGTTTTTTATTAAAAAGTATACTCCATAGGATGTCTGTTTTAAGAGATCTTAAATATTAAAATTTAGTGTGTTTTCGATTTTTGGTCTGACGACATTGAAATTCAGGTCAGTTCGTTCCTTTTTTCACTCAAAATTATTTATCTTAATTTAGCGCAAATATGCATAATTTGATTGCATTTATCTTAATTTTTTGGTAGAAAACCAAATTTTGATAAAATTTAATGTTTGCTAAAATATTGGCCCATAGCACAGGTATTTCTCGTGGAATATTTTTTTTCCAGATTAAGGACCCAATGAGTTCAGCCAAGCTTCCCTTTTCAGTCTTATAGGACAAATTTTAGCCCACCTGACTCATTCGATCAATGCATTCCAAGGAAGTGGATTCTTGAGGTTGATGGACTTTGGAGATATGGATCTATCTGGATAAATTATCTGGTAAGTTTTTTTTTATTCATATATATTTTAATAGACTTTAGTCAAATCTGCTTTGAATGAAAAACTTACCAGAATGATTTTCTAATCTCCATCAAAAGTCCTCAAAATCTAACTTCTCAGAGAAATATTTAGCTTGCTCATTCTTAAATGAACGGCGGCCATTTTGTATTTTTTATTCTGCTTGGTTCTTGAGTGAACAGCAGCCATTTTGTTTTTTTTTTTGAGTGAATAAATTAAATTCATGAACGACCAGATTTCAATTTTTGCTTCCCCTTTTTAATTATATTTTCTTTAATGAAGAAGTTATTTTCCTTTTAAGGAAAAAATAAAAGGAAATATTTTTTTTATTGCCCTCCCTCAAAAGTCGAAAACATACTCACGTTTCAGTTAACTTTCCCTTTGTTTGTGTGAAAGACTGAAATGTTCCCCATGTAAAATTTTTAGATACATTTTTTTTATAAATTGTTAAAAAGATTTTATTCTTTCCCTCCATTTAGAATTATTGGCTGGCCACCATTATTCTCAAATTATTTTGTAAATTTTTCTAGCTTTAAGAAATAAAACCAACATGTGTGAAATTATATTTTTATTTTAATATTGGGTATTATTTTAAAGTTATAAAATCCAAACAGTTATATTTTTTTTATCTTAAGAAACCAATTGTAAAGATGAAATAGATAATAACCTGTTAAACATTTATTTTTTATGAATTTATTTGATAAAATTTGTAAAATTTTTGAAATTAAATTTAGAAAATATATATTTTTTTTCTAATTCAGGAATCTATAAATAGGATTCATGTAAACCTGAAAGGTCTAAATATTCTGCTGAATATTTGGTTGAAATTTTGTAAAGATTCCTTCTACATTTTCTTTATATTTTGAATGTATATATTTTCCTTTTGATAAATGACATTCCCATGATGATTGTCATTTATAGAAATTTGTAAACTAAAACTATTTTTGTGACACTCTCAATGCTAGAGTTTTACGTAATTATTTTTTGAGAGTTTTGTTGAGAAAGCTAGGTCATCAAGTCTGACAAATTGTTTCTACGGTTGCGTAAATAGTCTTTCTTTTCATGTACAAAAAAAATCCACGACGACAAGTTCTCCACCACTGAGTAAAACCAACAAAGATAAGCCACATACAAGTCCTCCTGGATTGCACACCTGCTGACGAGGCGAAGACTGGCACTGAGACCATGATGGGAATGTTGTGAATATGATCTCATGGTTGGAGATGATGCTCTACTATTGGTGATGCTATTTTTTTTTAAATAGATTTTTTTTGAAAAGAAAAGACAATCTAAAACTTTAAATAGCAAGTTTCAAATTTTAAGACTTGAGACTCTTCTTTCTTTAATAAATTTTCTTCATTCTTTTTTTTATAAAAAGGTTTAGTTTTTTTGTAATTTTTTTTGATTGTGTCACTGATCATTTTTTTTATAAAATAAATTGTAAAATTTATTCTCTAATCCAGAATTTCTTTATACTCTAAACGAGGTGAGATTGTTTGGAGGATTCCAAGACTATTTCATTCTTTAGTTTTTTTTCCTTTTATCATTATATTTTTTATATATAATTTTTTTTTAATGAATGAATTTTGTCCTAAAGGATCTTCCAGGTAAAGCTCAATGGCGCCCCATTACCCTTAAAAGAAACAAATTGGAAGAAACGTTAGTAGAACTAAAAAGAGAAGGTACGACCCTGAGATAGTCATTTCATTATTTTGATTTGAAAGAGTTTCTGTTCTTTTGTTCTTCCACTTTCTTTGTTTTGCTAAAAAAAAGAAAAAAAAGAAAACACCCTATAAAGTTAGCGCCCAACGACTATAATAGCTATAAATTTGGTGCTCTACACTTCTTTAATAAATTCCCAACGTGGGTTAAAAATATACTACAAATTTGGCGCCCTATGCCTTATAAATTTTGCCCCCAACGGGAAAGAAAAGACACTACAAATTTGGCGCCCAACGTGTTAATCATTAGACAAGAAAATACACCATATAATGAAAATATAAGTATTTACAGTGGGAACAGTATGAAGCCGATGAGAAAATCTCAATTTGATGGATTGCTCAGAAAAGAGTAGTAATACCAGTTTGCTAGTCCGTAACAAGGACAAAAAATCCTTGATTGGTTACACAATAGCCCAAATAATACGTACAACGAAAAGGATGGAGAAAAGCCGTTTTCAAGAGACAAACAAACAGTTAGAGCGAATGCCTCTGTTGCACGTCTACGAGAATTCCTGGAGATACCACCTTTCAGCGGCTGCGATATTCTAGCCTCAGATAGACGTATCCCTGCTGGCAATAGAATCGTAGAACCTTTACAACTTCCGATGGGAATGTTGTGTGCTAGTTCAATAGTAACTATTCCAAGCCCAGAAGAACTGCAAAGGAACTTGGTTGTACGAATTTTAAATGTTTTCCCAACACCTCAGTTTCTTCCAAAAAATACCCCTATAGCTAACTTAGCAGATATGACAGAAGATTTGGTAGAAAGCTTCACTCGTGATAAACCTAGTCAAGAACAGTCTTTTGAGCAGGTTTTGAACGAAGCAACAAAACATCTAGTTGGTTTGGTAAGAGATAAAGTAATATCATTTTTAAGGAAATACAAAAATATTTTTCACCTAGGAGATAAGCCGTTAAAGAAGACAACTTTAGTGCAGCATAAAATAGAAACTTATAATTCACCACCTATTGTACGTGCACCTTACCTTTTATGCCACGATTAAGGGATTACATACCGGTAAGACGCAAAAAGTACATGTAAATAGAATTAAGACATGTTTAGCTTCTAATTTAGAAAAATTTAAGCTAGGTAACACACCACTTAAGATCGAGAAGGGATACGAGTTTTTACATACATCAAGTGAAGATCAGAGAAAGGATAACAATAGTGAAATAAAAACAAACTTAATGGAAAAAGCATCTTCAAATAAAAACAATACCTTAAGTAAGAAATCAGTAAGTAGTAGTACTAGTAGTATAGAAATTAACTTGCCGATTGCAAAAGACATTTTAACTGCAAGAAAGAGTGAAGTAAGTAATAAAACTAGTTTGCATGATAGGGAACTAAATAACTCCGACACTCACACATTACCTTTAACCCTATCAAACGACTCTTCCTCTACTAATGAAAAGACCATAGTTGGAGAAGTTCTTTCGACTACACATTCAAATTCAGCCAGCACAACCAAGTGCAGTCAATCAAGCCCTAGTTCGAGGACTGTCTCCAGCGGCCATTCTCATTCCAGAAGTTCCGGAGATTCCAAGGTCACACCTTCTCCGCAGCTTCCTGAGCCCTCACCTTCAAAAGAGTCACCTCAAAGCCCCTCAACCAGCCTTAGTTCATCGCCCGCTACTGAGTTCCGTAGTTCACTCGCAGTCAAGGACCAGTTCCAGACGAAAAGTGGATCCGGGATTCAGGCATTTAAATTTTTATAAGCTTCCCTAAAACAAAAATTTAAAAGAAGAAACAAGTTCTTGTCCCCTTTTTCTTTGTTTTGCGTGCGCGAAAGCAAAACATTTTAATTGCCCACCCTTATTGTTTAAACAAATTACTTTGTTTAACTAAAATTTTGTTTCTTTTTCCTTTTGCCCTCATTTTATTGTGTTTTACCTTAATCCGCACTTGCGAGATTTTCTTTATTACAGAAGATGACTTTTGCCATTTTCGCCATCCTTTGTGCCATTGACCAACTATCAACCACGGCGAGCGCAGACATTATAGCGTACGACTGCCAGGACAAGACGACCGAACTGACCAAGCTGTCGTCGCTGTTAGGCGTAGTACCATGCAAAGATCCGAAGAATGCCACCTTATCTGTCTCACGCCGAATCCAGCTCGTACAGAAACGAGAACATGTATCAGTACATACGTATAACTGCCTAGTAATGGTACAACAACTAGTACAAAGATGTGGAATGTTTTCACATACTAGTGCAGTTCCTGGAGGACTTGTTAAAACGGTTCAAACATTAAACCGTGATAGTTGTCTAAAAGCACATAAATTCCGAGCAGTGAACCTTAATGGGATTGGTGCAGGTACTATAACTATAACAACTGTTGTTAAATGACACGACAGAAGTTTCAACCACAATTCAAGGACAGATCATGTCAGATGGTTCGTGTAACGGAGTACATTACTCAATTCTAGACACTGTTTACGAAAATGTAATCGTTTCAGCAGCCATAACAATTAAACTGTCAGATTATCAAACAACTGCAAATGTAGAAAGAAATGTAATTCATTTAAAAACAGGCACAGTTTGTCATTACAACGATGGCTACTGCTTTGATGATCAAGTTGGAGAAGTTGTTTGGGAACAAGATCATAAAGAAGTATGTCACACCCAAGGAGTTGATGTCTTATGGGAAGGAAATGCGACCATACTAACTGTAAGCCAAGAGCCAATCATTAGATACATCATTGTAGATACTGAAGATACTGTATTTGCACTAAAATTAACGAAACCTGAAGAGCTTTGTCACCAAAGAGCTTGGCAAACCGAACAAAACAGACTGCTCATAATAATTGAAGATGAATTGGGATTTTATTATAGAAAATCTTTCTTATTAACTCAAAACACCGATCCAATGGCTCAAGTTTTAAGTAACTTATTATTTTTAGAAATCGCTGTCAAAAAGCAAATGGCTGAATTGGTATATGATGCTATTGTAAAAAGATGTGAGCTCAGAGAAGCCATCTTAGCCAATCGAATTGCATTAGCACATCAATCCCCAGAACTTATTGGAAATTTAATTAAAGAAAATTCTGGATTTATTGGTAGAGTTATGGGAGAAGTCCTTTACATTGCAAAATGTAAGCCGGTGATTGTTGATTTTAGACGCACCAAATCTTGCTATCAAGAATTGCCAATCATTTATCAAAACAAGTCTATGTTTAGAACGCCTGTTACCCATATAATCTCCGAATATGGAACAGAAATAGATTGTTAAGGACTATTACCAGCAACATTTTACTTAGAAGGTAATTGGGTTGAGTTGTCACCAGAACTCAGAAGAGCAGAACCCGCATTAGTGCTTGATGCGAATGTTGAAGAAGATACTATAACTCTTTCCAGAATCAACGGAAGAAATGTATAAATTTCAGACATCTTTATTGTTTCCTAATGAGAAAAGAGCCGTTACCAATGAAATAGCCAGGCGTATCACTGGAAGATCAGAAACTATATGTACCCAATATTTTTAATGACCACGAAATCAAAAATATAGCAATGACAGCAGCAACCGAAGTATGGGGTTTCTTATCCTATATGGGAAGTTTATTTTCAATTTTTGGATTTTTTATTGCAGTTATCCACTTAATCAGTTATGTTGCAACAGTGGTAATGAACTATTTTACTATCAACCGCGTCGCGAAAGAACACCCAAAGCGCAAACGTTACCTTTGGGCAAGCCTGTGGAATGCACTAACCCACAGGTACGTGTACAAACTATATCGCGAGTTCATGAAGAGTGAAGTAGAACGTGAAATGCGCGAACGCGAAAATGTGGAGATGGGTGAAACCGGTCCGCGAACCCTTCTTCCACTAACGTCGTCGGTACCATCAGCTCCGTTAGTTGAAGACTCTGAACAAAAACTTTATCCCAAAGTGTGTCATAATCCCGAGTGTATGAAAGAACTATCCAAGCCAAATGATGTTTAAGAACTGTGCGTTCTGATGAATAATTATTTTAAGTGTAGATTTAAAACTTGTAAGGCCATAAGTAATTGTTTGACGTGATGAATTTTATTTTCAAAATAATTGATATTTTTTAAAAAAATTATCACTTTTTCGAAGAAGGGAGGTAAATATGTAACAGAATTTCCCATATTTTATTTTGAATATTTCTCAGATTTTTTGTTATGGTCTATTTCTTTAAATAAAATATAATATCGACTAGAGTTTTTTTCCCATAGCAGAAAAACATGTGGTTCGTATATTTTACACTCTTAGAACCAGACAAGAGTTAGCTCTTGTAATTTTGACATAATATTTGTGATTTTAGGAAAAATATATCGTCAATAAATGTCACACTTTAAACTTAAAATTTAAACAAACTCTTAAGCTTTAAAAATTTTAAGTGGTTTTTAGACCCAGACCACAGCCCTTGTATATTGATTTATAGTTTTCTTAATGTTTTCGGATTTAGTGACAGATATATATAGACCGAGAAATATTTTATATTTCCCTAAATTAAAACCAACTTTTCATGGCAGCTTTTCTTCATGATGCCAATTTTCCTGTCAGGGTCATAGATATGAACAGAACTTTTAAAGTTGATTATAGCGATATCAAAAACGACAAAATTGAGTGATTTCTTAGTTTTGATGGACTTTGTTTCCTTATTTGATTTTCAGGTAAATAGATGCAGTTTTCACTGATTTTCCGTGTCACTTAATTTTGATCATATTAATTTCGTTTGGATATCGTAGTATTGCAAGTTTCAAAGGTCACGTATTGTTTTGACCAGTGGTCCACAAAATACTTCAAAGTGGTTAATTAGTAATTACTAAATGTAGAAAAATCAAACAATTACTAAAGGCTATGTAGATATAAGATTTGGTTTGTCATATTTTTTTAAGAGAAAATTGGAAACAGCAGTTGAGTTTTTCACCGGGTTTTCTCAACTTAGGCTATATGCCAACCCGGTTTCGATTTTAAAAGCAAAAAATCGAAGGCACTTTCTTTAAAGGCAAAGTGATTTTTTTTTTAATTGGTCAATTTTAATAAATAATTAGTAAATTTTAAACTGGACATTACTAGGATGTTCGTTTCATTTTTTAGATCAGCTTAGGTAACTTTTGGAATAGCTTTCTTTGTTTTCCGAAATGAGGTAATCTAGGGCGACTTTGAGGTTTAACTGAATCTTTTTATTTGTGGGTGTTCCCGTGGGACGTCTTTAAGAGTAGGCCATCTTTACTTAAATTAAGTCAGGGAAAATTTGGTGTTTTGTTCTTTTTTTGTGTCACTGACTTTATTTCTTGTCTCTGTTTTTAAACACAAAATTTTAGGAATAATATGTATATGTATAGGTTTTTTCCAATTTAGGGACGCCTACCCAAATATGTCAAATAAGAAGGGATAATCTGAGAGCAGTTTTTTCTCGAGTTTTTTTCAAGTTGTAAAGTTAAAATTTAGTTCCGTCTTAGAGTTTTGAAAAGTCAGTCGGGTTTTAAAATATAAGCGCGTGCGCCGTGTTTTCAAACTTTAACTTTTTGTAAGTAATGTCAAGTATCAATTATTACACTGCCTCAACCCTTTCTTTATTTGACAAACTTGGATAATTTTAGACAAGTCTGTGTATTTACTTTTGATTTGTGGGAAACTATTTTGGGATCAAAATGGGTTTTAAATCAGTTGATTAAGACATGGGTAATGTTGGTTTTTTATTAATTGATCAAGTTTTTGCGTAAACTTGGGATTTTGATTTAAAGTCTAAAAACTTGGAAACAGGGTGGAAATAGAATTGCCGAAAAGAAAACATGATTTAGCTTTGTTTGTTTAATTTTGTCAAATAATTAACTTTATTTTTATTTAATTGTTTTTTAATTTGTCATATTTTCATATTTCCATCTTTTTATTTTAAAATATACACTTGCCTAGTCTAGTCTAGAAGATTTTGATTTAAAGTCTAAAAACTTGGAAACAGGGTGGAAATAGAATTGCCTAAAATAAAACATGATTTAGCTTTGTTTGTTTAATTTTGTCAAATAATTAACTTTATTTTTATTTAATTATTTTTTAATTTGTCATATTTTCATATTTCCATCTTTTTATTTTAAAATATACACTTGCCTAGTCCAGAAACAAATCCTTTTTATTTAACAACAAAATTAAAAATAAAACACAAATCTGATAAACAACCTATTGATTATTTAATGTTAGAGCAAGCTGAGTATACTAGTGTATTATAGCTAAAAATTGATAAAAAGCTAATTCAGATCAAATCAAGAAGTTTAGTTAATCTCAGATTCGCCTGATCTAAATAACTTTGATGGGCAGTTCATATCAGATACATATCAAAACAAAACAGTGAAATATAGTGAAAAAGAAATATTATCCAATCGAGTAGCAGTTGTCTAGAGGTTTAAGATTTGAATTGGTAAGTAAGCTTACTCATGTACTAACAAGACTGTAGAACGCCAACATGGATTCAGCCCCGAGAACTACTTTGTTTTTCCAGAGATCTACATTGTTTCAGATGAAGCGCACCAGGAAAGACTCGCATGTGTCATCTTGGTGTTGTGTTCCACTCTATCTCTGTTTCTATTGGGTATTACTATCTTACAAAATATTCACATAAAACCTAAATAAAGTAGTTGCCTTATATAAATAATCAAATAAATATACATAATGACCGCTCGCCCGTTACACAAATAATTATGCGTATGTGTCCATTTCAGAGAAGTACTCTCGAGAACTGCTCTTGAGAGTATTTTGGACAAATTGACACATTTTAGAGAGTAACTGCCAGACAGCTTTGACGGATATCAGACAGCGCTAATAGAGAGTCGCTAGCATATAAACAGATTGAATTTGGTATCGAAGGGCAACTCTCGAACTACGATTCGATTTTAAATTGCGACAGAAGTTGTGGAGCAGAGATAGAGCTACTTCCATACCAGTCTCCTCTAATCACAAATTCACGATAGTGCTCTTAAATAAACAGAGTTTATAGTAACTATCGAGAGAACTCCTCAAACATAATATATATACAGGGTCGATGATAAGTATGAAAACAGGTGATTATTTCTTAAACTGTATAAGATATCGAAAACATCGTTTAATACAAATGTGGGATTTAAAAGTGTCAACTAAACAAAATTGTATATTTTTAAATGGAACATCCTGCTATTTAACATTTCGATTTTTCCTGTAATTCTAAACAAAGTTTATCAAAACATAATGTAACTTAATATAACCGTTTCCTAGTTATGGATGGTTAAAAATATAATATACCTATTTGCAAAAGAAACTCGTCGTTTTATTAGCCACTCAGTAACACGTACATTAATAAAATGACGAATTTCTTATGTAACTACATTAATTTCGAAATTGTTAAATTAAGTTAAACTATGTTTTTACAAACTTTGCTTAGAACTGAAGGAAGAATTAAAACGTCAAATAACACACAGCACAAGATTTTTATGCCACATCTTTATGCTCAGCCCTGTACAAATAAAATGTGCTTACTGCTTATAGTAGAAACCAGACACTATACATCACGAAGTGTATCGTGGTAGCACGGATCATAGTGGTAGACACCAAGCCGACAACCATACAACATAATATGTATTAAACTCTTCGATATATTGTATAGTTAGGCAATAATCGACTGTTTCCATACTTATCAACGACCCTGTATAGGTCGGATTGGATTCCAACCATTTCAAACTAGAAGTTCAAAATTCTGAAATTACCCTACAGGGTAAATGCGCCAGTAGTCGGGTACCTAACAGTATTTGTCAAACAAAATTAATTTAAAAAAATATATACTTAGGTGCAGTCCATCGTAAGTATTGCATAACTATTCCTAGATAATGCCTGTATGTTCTCTAAAACTCAAAAATAGATTAATTACAGAAAATATTAAAAATGTATCAGAATTCCAGTACTCGGCCACCAAAAATCGGGCAATTTTCAACCCCTAGATATTTTATACTAGGTGGGTAATCATAAAAAAATAAAAATCAAATAGGCACAAACTTTCTTATTTACTTACAAAAATCCAAAAAGAATAAAATATTATAAAAACATTTAAAAAAAACGTTAACAAAACAAATAGTTATTTAAAAAAGGTAACATCTCGGGTAACATTTTTTAAGTACAATAAATAGGTATGGCTTTAATTGGATTGCCTAAAATAGTAATAAAACCCCAAAAAAAAAACGAAGAAGAAAACAAGTATTTTTTGATTAAACCAGTGGCTTTAGTTGGATTGCCCAAAATGGTAAAAAAACACACAAAAAAACGAAAAAGAAGAATTTTTTTATTAAACCAGTGGCTTTAGTTGGATTGCCTAAAATGGTAATAAAACACCAAAAAAAAAACGAAGAAGAAAACAAGTATTTTTTGATTAAACCAGTGGCTTTAGTTGGATTGCCCAAAATGGTAAAAAAACACACAAAAAAACGAAAAAGAAGTATTTTTTTATTAAACCAGTGGCTTTAGTTGGATTGCCTAAAATGGTAATAAAACACCACAAAAAAAAACGTAAAAGAAGACAAGTATTTTTTGATACCAGTGGCTTTAGTTGGATTGCTTAAAATGGTAATAAAACACAAACAAAAGAAAACAAGTAACCAGTGAACCAGTGGCTTTAGTTAGATTGCCGAAAATGGCGATAAAACACAGAAAAAAACGAAAATAAAAACAAAATTCTACATCAAAACGAAAACAAAGGTCATGTGATGTGATTTCAACCATAAAAATATTTATTTTTATCTGTATAAACCCAGCATAAGAAACAATATGGATGAACTGGTCAAACAAATCCTGAAGTCAGTCTGCTCTGAAAGTATTGTAGTTGAAGGGGGCCGACAAGTGGTTTTGAAAAACATATTCAGTCGGCCGGCTCGGCCGACTAGTAGGTTTTTAGAAATTGCGCTACTAGTAGTCGGCCATCAGAAAAAAAACTAGGTTGTGATTATTTTTTTACGATTTTTAGCATTAAATGAATACAACAATGCCTCCCAAATAATATGCAATATAAAATTTAGTAAGGAGACTTTCCAGTTCACTAAAAAATACTATTTCCCACACCACCTGCATCTAACAAAAATCTTAAAATATTATACTTTAAACGAACACTAATGCACGGCAATTTAAAACTGTCATTTTAAAATGAGAGTATTTTCTGTTTATATAAAATTGTTGGTATGAACTGAATTTTCCAATTACATTATTTTTCTTATGCCGTATTCCATTGGGAAAATGAGTGCAGCACTGGTGGTGCACTGACACTGAAACGGTGGTGTCACAAATTTGCACCGAGTGCAGTTTCAATGGAACACGCGGAAAATGAAAAATTGCACTCGTGTGGTATAAGGTCACTATATCACGAAGTTCCTAACATCGTGATATAGTGACCTTAGTGTGGTATGCCATTATGAGCTGTAGAACTTCTTTTTTATTCTTGCTTTAACCAACGTTAATATAACATTTTCTTGCAAATAATTTTTTATAGTATATCCATTATGAATAGGGCAAATTGATTATGCAAAAATCTCATTTTTGAAAAAAATGTCACACAACCTGTAGTTTTATCAGGCCAACGACGATATCCATTTTTATTTGTTTCAAAGTTACACGCCGATAAAAATTATCCTAAGATAAATAAAATTCGTCAAATAAATAAATAATGATTTTATTTATAAAAAGTTAATAAGAATATTTTAAAAATGCCCACCTCCTTGTTGAATGCAGGCTTGTGCTCGTGTTTTTCAAAAAACCCTAACCAGAAGTGTACTTTATGCTCCCAAAATTTGAACATAAGTATTCGAAACACCTTGTATACATATATAATATTTCACAAGTTTCTTTCAACTAAACCTAACTTTCCTGCCTTGCGGAATTTGGTCAAAAACATGTTGTTCAAAATCCATTTGTTCGAAAGTAATATTAATACTTCACTAACATTTTCTTGAAAAGGAAAATTATTTAAAAACATTTCCTTCAAACAAAAAATTGTTTGAAAACATTTTATTAAATTTTTTTTGTTCAAAAACATTTTCTTTGAAAGTCATTTTTTTTCATAAGGAAAATTGTTCAAAAAAATTTTTGAAGAAAATATTTTTGAAGAAAATATTTTTGAACAAATTTCCATTCAACAAGAACATAACCTAACCTAACAGCTAAACGTAAGGGTGTTTTAACATACCATAAAAATGGCAAGACATGTGCCTCAGCGCTAATGGGGTTTCGTCCCCCTTGTTCTTTTTTTGGACAAAATTGAGGCTACTTGAATTTATTTATGAGAAATTCTGCAGTGCTCATCTCGAGCCGAAAGTGTTTCTTGAACTAAAAAATACATTTATTTTTACTTATAATCATAGCTGCCAGAAAACCCCAACTGTCGGAAAATTAGCCCCAGGGCCCCAGTCAACCAAATCCATACAAATCTACTTACCTGTTTGTTGTTAAATCGGTAAACCACATTTTCAATAAAGTTTTTTATTTTTGGGGTTTCCGTACTCATTGTTTTTATTGCACAGAACTGTTCTTCTTCATCTTCATCGCTGCTACTACTTAGCAGCGAAGAAAATAATAAAAAATCGCTAACAACTTTATTTTCACTCATTTTTACGTCCCACGACAATAATAAGCGTTTAAAATTAATGGCGGGAAAAAGTTTTCGGTGCGGCACGAGCCCTCAGAGCCGGTGTCAAAAAAGCCGCACTCAGTGCAAAACTGAATTCATAAGTTCCTCAATGGAATACGAAAACTGAAAAAGTGCATGTCAATGGAATGCAAACACCGAGCCAGTTGTGCACTAGTGCTGCACTCATTTCCCCAATGGAATACGGCATTATTATTTCATAAAAATGACAAAGATGGCTGAGTAGGTACCGGTTGGGGGCCGACTACTGGCGCATTTACCCTACAACATAATTATTTATTCACAGCCAAGGTCCCTAAGCCCCACAGGCTTCTAAAGCAGCACAGTCCCTTAATTTGTTGATATTGTCAGTTTCCTTGACAACTCCTGTAGATACAAAAAATTATAATAACCTAGAAACAGATGTTTTTGTTTTGATATCATATTTTATAACAATAAATATGGAAGAAAAAAAGGAAAATTCTGAAACTAAAATGTTTTGTGTATCTCACAGTGAATGTGTCGGTTTTGAGTCTAGATGGAAAGTAAAAAAGTAAGTTGAATATTAAATTGCGACCACTGACCAAATAATTATCACTACGAAACATACAAAATGTCCAAAAACGATAAAGATCTCAATAAATCTAAGCAGAAAATATTCAGGAAGATTATATCATAACAAAAACATTTCATGTAAAAAAAGCCAAAAAGAATTGAGATAAAAGTTCTCCAATACAAATTTTAAAATGAAAGGTTCTTACTAGTTTGGAAATGGTTTTTTACATGAAATGTTTTTGTCACTCCTTTTTTAAAGGATTTGTATAATATTTAAGTTTTAAAGTACTAAAATATCCGGAATATTGTTCATAACTTTTGCAATGCCTTATTTAAAATTTTGAGATTTTTAAATTTTTTCCTATGGTTTTATCATAGTTCCTATCAGCCTTCCAAAGCTCAGCTCTCTAGCGTTTCTGGAAGTGGGCAATGTTAATTTTTCATAACTTCACATTTATAGGGGAGGGAAATAAATTAAAATTTTGTTGTTTGAAATTTTTTTTCTATAGTTTTTTCATAGTTCCTATCAGTTTTTCAAAGCTCAGCTCTCTAGCGTTTCTGGAATTGGGCAATGTTACTATTTCATAACTTTACATTTATAGGGAAGGAGAGTAAATTAAAATTTTGGGGTTTTAAAATTTTTTCCTATAGTTTTATCATAGTTTCTATCAGTCTGCCAAAGCTCAGCTTTCTAGCGTTTCTGGAAGTGGGCAATGTTACTTTTACATAACTTTACATGTATAGGGAGTAAATATAATTTTGGGGTTTTTTGCTTTTTTCCAAGGGGTTGGTCATAATTTCTGCCAAATTTTAGCTTTGTAGCATGTCTGAAAGTATAGTAGACTTTTGATGATCTATACATGAGTGAGTAAAGTGAGTGAGTAAGTGGCAATTTCGACGTTTTTTTAAATTTCGTAACTACCTTATGGAAGTCCATGAAGCTTGGAGGGGTTGTTAACTCTATGAAGATCAACGGCTGTACAAAGTTTGAGTTTCGTAGCTCATTCCGAAGTAGATTTTTAGATCGGTCAAATATAGGCTGAAATCTTTCAAGAAAAAATGGTACAGCATTTGCGCGAACTTGGCGGGGCACTGCCGTGCCCCCAGATAGGTAAAATTAGACTTTAGTTTTTCTACAGGGTATCTTCAGAACACGCAACCCAGACCATGGAATTCAAAAGCACAGATCAAGGTTGTAGCACGACAGAACATCGAGCAATGGAAATCCAAACCGATCCACCAGAAAAACCTTGTAACACTGAAGATACTGACATGGCTAAATTAGCTGAGTGGTTGAACCAGATATATCCTAGAGTCAAGAAGGAACTTGATAATGCCAATGCCTCAAGGTATTGTAAGACAAGTTGTAGAGATTCTTTTTCTTCAAATATCATCTAAAAACTTTTTGTCTGCTATTTTCCGAAACATTTTATTTGTTTCCAGTGAACTGGAACAAAGTTGTCTATATTTTCCGAAGATTTTGGAGAGCGCAATTTATGCGAAGCTCTAAGAGTTCTTCTCGCGGCGTGTAGTATTTTCAGTATAGCTTCTTATCATCTAGGTCAAAGGAGCTGGCAATTCACTAAGTGATAACCTTCATAACGGAAAAGCTAGACAACGCACACAGGCGGATTTTAAGAAATAGCTTGCCATAACCCCTAAACACTAAAAAGCCCTGTTTAATTGTAAAGTTGCTATTAGTGCAATCACTAATGATCATGCTAGGCCGTGACCATGTCACGCCTAATTTGAAAAACAATTGCCATAGTAATGACCCATGAAACTTCCATTTATTTTTTTATGTTATTTGCGTTACTTAAATTTACAAAAGTTGATGGTTAAAAACCCTTTTAAAACTTGCGCCTATTATCAAAAATAATTTTTTTGAACATGGATTTTGAATCTGGAGGTATGTAGCTATTTATTGTACATATTTAACATTTTATTGGTAATATTTTAAACCGGTTTAAAGCAACCGTTGCAGAAAACTTTTTAAATTTTAATTTTCTGAAATAGAATTTGACTAAATGTTTCTTCTTCCAACTTTATTGACATTTTTGGTCCTATTAAGTGCATGCATATGTTTTCTAAGTAACAAAGTCAGTTTCAGCTGCGTATATAGAAAATTGTCCAGTAAGAAATACGTACATAATATGCGTAAATTAATAAATAAGTTTTCCTAGCTTTAATAACAATGGTTTTTGTAAACCAAAAGTATAATTAATATGTCACATGTATTCCGATTTCATTTTTACCTTCCTAGCTCGCGCAGCAATGGCTAGAAAAGGTATTATTTTCGACAACAAAAAAAATTGAGATAACACTGAAAATATGTTATTTTGGTGTATTGTATCTTAGCAATTTTATCGTGACGTCTGTCCGTATGTGTGTCTGTGTGGTGTATTTAGGTGTGTGTATATCTGTTGGCGCAAGCCAAATAAAAGGGTGGGGGTAGATTTAAAAAATTAGAGTATATGTGAAAATATGGCGTGTGTGATATCAAACGAAAGGTAATTAAGTCTTAAATTAAACAGAATACATTTTAGTTTATTTAAAAAAAGGTGGGAGTAGATTTCAAAAATTAGATTTTAAGGGAAAATATGGCGTGTGTCGTATCAAACGAAAGGTAATTGAGTCTGGAGTTAAACAAAATACATTTTATAAATTTTTTTTAAAAAGTGTGTGGGTATTTTTTTTTTTCAAAATTAGGGTTCAAATCAAAATATGGCTTGTGGTTGTTGAATAAAATATATTTAATTTTTTAGTTATATTCGCTCACACGTACACTATACCTATAGTACATTGTGTGAGCTTAGGGGCCCATATATTGGCAGAGGATTTTCCTTGCTAGACAATATACTTCATTTATAACGAAAGTCGGAACAAACAGAAAAAGTTCAATTATTTTACATACCTACATGCTGGTTAAAACAGTTTTTCATGGAGCTATGCAATTATTAAAATCAAATATTGCAATATCTTGTATAAATTTATGCAGCCAAAATTCTGGTTTCAACGATTTTTTAGGAAGCATTTTAATCAATTAGTAAAGTTCCAAATTTTATTTTTTTGTGCGGGGTCCTTAGGTCCTTAAAGAATTTTTCTTCTTTATCTTTTTTAAACAATAAATCATATATTTTTTTATTACTATATGCAATTTTAGGGGGCTGTAAATGGATCTTAGGTATTGACCAGCTTTTTCGTGAAATCCGCCTGTGTGCGACGGGAAGAGGGTTTCTCGCATGCTCTTCGATCTCTCCGAGGTATTCGACACCATAGACCACAAGATCTTAATGAAAAAAATGGAATCATATTGAGTTCAAGGAGCTAATTTGATTGGGTCCTGGTTCACATCCAGACAACAAACGGTTTATGTTAATAAAAAAACGTCGACTTCAGTAAATTTAGGTCTGGGATTTCCACAAGACTCAATCTCGGGACCCCTTTTTTCATGACCTATGTGAATCATTTACCAGAAACAATAATGGCCAGCCTCCTCTCCCAGTTTCCCAACGACACGACTGCAACGGAGTCTGCTCGGCTGAATTAAAAGTACTATAAAAAATTATTCTTAACGTTTTTCGCTAATCTTGTGAACAGTTTTAGAAACTACCCTCTTTAAGGCAGTCTTTAGCAATACCATCCATCGAACTTTAAAAACATAAAGTCAATATCCTCTTCTGTGAAAGGTTTAAAGCCTTCTACGTAACAAAAAAAACAAATGTCAATAATATTGTAGCTGCAATAAAATGAGCATTGGTATTATTTTATATCTTTTGCGAGCGGAAATACTAATAATCTTGGTATATCTCAAAAACTACTTGATTTATTAAAAAATGTGTCATAACAAAATTTGTTTGCCTTTAAAAAGGTAATATAATAAGCCTTAAAAAATTAAAATCGGATGACTGTGTAGGGAGATACGCTTTAAAAAAAAATCTATCAATTTGGCGGTTATTTTCAAAGATGGCGGCCAAACGACCATGAGTTCGACCACGCAACCAAACTTTTTTTATACACCTATGGGTGCTTAATAACGCCCCGCAGTCAAACTGAGCGGACATATTAGGTCACACGTGACAGGAGCCAGCGCCTAGACCAACTAGAAAAATTGCAAAAAATTGATAAAATTTCGAGAAGAGGATCAGCTAGGATTTATACGAATATCGCTCTGAAGTCAGGAAAGAGTCCATATTCAAAATGTGCAATTAGTTTTTGGAACCATTTTTATGTAAACTATACTTCGTTCAGGCACACTGTGCTAAATTCTCTTCGTTATATAACTTATACATAGGGCGCTAAAACTAACCTTTGCGATTTTCAAATTGACACTTGAAATTTCTGCAATGTAGCCCTATACAGATCTAAATTTTTTTAAAGTAACTTATACTAATAATAATTATTAATGCTTTTATTGTCACATTCAATACAGATAAGATACAGTGTATATACAGTAATAAATGTAAATGTAACAAAGGTCAGAGTTCGCTCTTTTTAATAAAAAATATTATTAAAAAGTGCGCTCTGTCACTTAGGCCAACATATACCTAATCTTTACAAAAGAAAATAAAATAACATAACAAATAGTAAATGCTCGCATAATGTTTTAAGTATCTCATTTGAGTAATAATTTTAAAAAAATCTAATTGAATGAAACAGCAATTATTATAGTTCGGGGCCTAAGCCGGAAATTTAGGGGCTTGTCTGCATTTTCGCGTACCGTGACGAAATTTGGCACAGAGGTAGCAGACACCTAGGAATGCCATTCTAGAAGTGGTGCTCCGATGGAACCCAGTGCAGGCCCAAAATACAGGGACGTACTTGAGATGGGAAAGGAAAAATCTATTAAAATTAAACGTTGGAAATAAGATTTTTTTTTGAGCGGAGAGGGAGCAAAATGTAGGAGGCTTTGTTCAATTCTTATTCCGTCTAAAGTGGTCGTGTGGGGTATCGATTTCTAGGTAATTTAGTATTCTAAACCAAAATAAATATTAATTGAGTCAATACGTCAAACTGTTCCCATGATATGTCAAAACTAACACCTTAATCTGGTTTTACCCGAGAAGAGCCACCAACTATTCTCGAGTTTTACGCAAGGGATTATTAAACATTCCTGACCAAGCCTTAATAATAATTGATAGCTTAAGTAAAAGTGGAATCAAGTATCTAGAATTTTGAATATTTAACATAATATGCCATTTCTTGGGCACAAATTACATAATTGCATCCTGTTTGAGATTGGTTGTCAGAAGTGATAATTAAATAGATATTTGAGAAATAATGTAATGCAAAAAATATTTTTGATAAAATTAAAGTTACTGTATTTTTCATTAATAACTTTTCAGTTAAAAAGAAAAAGTTATAAGACAGCTTTTATTTATACATAAAAAAAATCGATTGCTGGTACTGCATACCAGTGGCGGCGCGTGGTAAAAAGCTTTGGGAGTGCACCCCAAAAAAAAACAAAAATTGCGACGCAGGAGAATTTTTTTTTGCAAATAATTAAAAAATGAGATATTTAGTTAGATATTAGTTACCTATTATTATTGAAATTATAAATAAATAATAAATGTATCATACCTAGTTTACATATTTTCTCTTCTAATGGCAAAGATGAAAATTTAATTGCCTTTAAATATTCCACGCTAATGCTATGCTAGTGCATACTATGTGTATCTTTTAAAAATATTTTTTTTACTATAACTTACCTACTACTACTATGTCGGTTTAGAACGTTTTTCTACGTTGTCAGACGCCTATTCTCCACCTCCTTCGATCCTGACAGTTATCTTCTGTCAGGTATTTTTGACTCATTGATCTTTGGATTTACTGTTGCCCAGTTTAGGACGCCCTCTTTTTCTGCGCCCTATTGGTTGCCATTCTAGGACCTGCTTTGGTAATCTTTCGTCGCTCATCCGTTGTACAAGGCCGTACCATATCAGTTGCCTTTTAGTGATGCCATCCGTTATGCTTCCCTCGATTCCCATTCTTTCTTTTATGATCTCATTTCTTATATGATCTGTTCTGGTTATTCTCATTGATCGTCTTATTGCATCCATTTCGACACTTTCCATTTTTGCTTTGTATTTTTCTATTACGCGACAAGTCTCTATTCCATACAACAGCGTGCTTTCACCATTGTTTCATATATGTTAAATTTTACATTCTTCTTTATCTCTCTGCTCCATAAAATACTGTTAAGACAACCAATAACCTTTTTTGCTTTTACTATTCTTTTTTTCCAGTTCTTTACAGTCTGTTCCTGTCTTATCAAATGTGACACCCAAGTATACATACTCATTGCATGGAGATATTGTTTGTCCATTTTCTAGTTCTAATTCACTTGATTCGTTTCCAATACATAAGTACTCCTTTCTTATCCACGTTCACTGTTAACCCCCACTTTTGGTATTCTTCCGTTAACTTTCTCATCATATACTCCATGTCTTCTTTATCATTAGCTACAATTACTTGGTCGTCAGCAAACTGTAGTGTGTATATAGTAAATCGGTCGTTAAGTTGTATTCCCATGCCGTGTACTTTGCGTTTCCAGTTTTTTAGAGCTACTGCGATATATATTTTAAAAAGAGTTGGAGAGATACAACATCCCTGTCTTAAGCCTTTCGTTACCAGGAATTCTTTTGAAAGTCGATTTCCAATTTTAATTTTAGATTTTGACTTTGTATAGTTCTTTTATCGCTTTTATGTATGTATGATTGATATTAGTCTGCTCTAGCACTGTCCATAATTTTTCTACTGGAACGGTATCATATGCTTTTTGTAGGTCCACAAAGGTAACATGAGTCTCTATATTTCTGGCGCTCCTTTTCTCAATTGCTTGTTTAAGACAAAATACATTATCACTACAAGATCTGCCTGCACGAAACCCACTTTGCTCTTCTTCTTCTTGTTCTTAAAAATCATTCTCTATTAGATCTCTAAGAATCCTACCGTACAATCTACTTAGAGAACTGGTTACTGAAATTCCTCTGTAATTGTTGCAATCCAGCTTGTTTCCTTTTTTATGTATTGAGGATATGAATGCAATTTTCCAATCATCAGGTACTGGATGTCCGTTTATGCATTGATTGATAATATATGTGAGATTTTCGAGTAGTTTTTCTGATCCATATTTGAGCATTTCAGCATATATTCCTCCAGGTCCGCTAGCTTTCCGGACTATAACTTAACTTACCTACGCGTCGTTTCATTTTATTCTTGTTCCACCAATTGAGTGCGTAAAAAATATTAACATTTTGCCTAATAACTTAACCGACCTATTTAATAATAACAAAGATAACAATATTACCGACTTTAATTCGAATACCCTGTATGTTTTAAAGTCTCTAACTAAGAGCTACATAGGTGATTAACTGCTTAACTCTCTACTGTATATTTTCTAATTTTATAAGTGCTGGAAATAATGTTTTTCGTATTAAAAAAAATATATATATATTGATAAAAGAAACACCCTGTATTTTCTTACAATTACAAAGCTAAATTAAACAATGTACACCTTGTGAGAAAGGCATCATTCTAGTTTTAAAAAGTTGTTAAATTCAGTAGGTATCTTAAACTGCATAACCGGTATGACTCAAAGTTTGAGACTACCACTTTTTACATGATTTTTTTAATATCATCTTGTATCTTTCAGCATATCACAAAATTACACAAACATTAACAGTTCTGTCATAGCCTGGTATAAGCAGACAAATTGTGCCTAGTTTCATTGCAAAATTCTTATTAACGCAGTAGCTAAAAATTACAGCAAAGTTGTTGTCGCCCAGTATATACATTCAGAAAAAGATAATGATGTAGCGCTTATCACAAAAATATAGCTCGATAAATGGTTTATAAAGGAGAATATAGTGATTGCAATGAGATGTTTATTTGTCATATCTAGAGTTATTTGAATTTTCAGCATTAAAATAAAAAATTACGAAAAAACTTTATTGTCTAGTTACTCTTTAACACTGTGTACAAAAGTATTTATTTAAGAAAATGAAAGCTATACTAGTATTGTTGTAACGTACTGACTTTGAGTTTTTCATAGTGATTTCTAACGTCGTCATAAAAAAAACTACTTGAATTGATCATAAAAATGTAACTTATTTTTAAAAACAGCCTGTATTTTTAACAGTTCAATAAAATTTTCATTTTCTTTTCGTAAAATATAAATAAAAGCTAAGTATCTTTTATTTGATATATACTTTTTGAAAATATCGTTCCGTCTAAGAAATCCACATATCTATCTTTTTAATTTACAATTATTAATTAAAACCCCCCTGTACTCCGACCCTGTATAAGTCACACCAGTCCAGCAATACTTGTTTTAAAGAGAAACGATTTGTTAATGCTCACAGTAAATTTTAGCAAGTTATCTTGCATAACTAACCACCTGGATTTTTTTTTTCTACTCAACACCCACACCATAAATTTTTCAAAAAAAAAAATATTTTTTTTTTATTTCTTGGAAGGAAATGAAACAATATAATTTTTTTATCGCTTAAAATAAAAACGTATATGTCTTTATAATAGGTGCCAAGTTTGATTGCTCAAGCTTTACATTTAAATTTAATACAGAATTTTAATGAGATAGATACAATTAAAAATAAAACACTCTGTATCTTTGCTCTGCACTGGGTTCGGGATGAGCACCACTTCGTAAAATAATACCATAGTGTTGTATTATAATCGTGCCAAGTTTCATTACGGTACGCAAAAATGCAGACAAAAGTGGCTTAGGCTCTGGACTATTAGATTGTAGACTATAAAAATACGTTTTGACTACAAAACAAAACATACGTACCTACTAATAATATAATAATAAGTAATTATGTGAGACCTGACATATCAAATCAAAAAGGGATTCCCAGGTGATTGCTACCGGTAAATTTGTTGTGGTTACAAACATTTTACCCCGTGCAATTTCTGTTTTATAAGTATAATAGGACTCATTAAAAATTTTATTATCTAAAATAAAAATAAATATTAGATCACTAAAAACACATTTTAGGAAAACACTTATTTTTCTCCGATTCAAAAAGATTGCTCCTTGGCATGATTATTGTTCAGTTTATTTATAATTACTTACCCTATAAAAAAGAATGGATTCAATGGCATTAAAAAGTATTCAGTTTTTATACCTTTTAATAACTATGTATCCTGCTCAATTCCCTGAGCAGAGGATAGGTATTCAGAATTTATTCCAACCAATACTTTTTTATCCAAAACTGTTTTGGTTACATGTATATACCAAATTCTGAATTCATTTTTTATACATTTAAATACTTCTCAATATCTTTTGAAACCTATCCATTTAAATGACTTTTTATGAATTAATTATTTATACCGTTGAATACTTTTCAATACCTTCCTTTATCAATACAATTGAATGACTTTTCAAGTATTCATTTTCTATATATTTGAATACATATTTATACACTTTAAAGCAATCCAATTAAATACCTTTTTATGTAATCATTATTTATACCAATGAATAATTTTTAATTCCTTCCTTTCTCAATACAACCGAATAAACATAAAAGGATTCATTTTTAATACATCTGAATACATACTAATACTCTATAAAACAATCCAATTAAATGACTTTTTATGAATTCATTATTTATACCGTTGAATACTTTTCAATACCTTCCTTTATCAATACAATTGAATGAACTTTTCAAGTATTCATTTTCAATATATTTGAATACATAGTTATACTCTTTAAAGCAACCCAATTAAATACCTTTTTATGTAATCATTATTTATACCAATGAATACTTTTTACTTCCTTCCTTTCTCAATGCAACCGAATAAACATAGAAGGATTCATTTTTAATACATTTGAATACATATTTATACTATTTAAAGCAATCCAATTACATACCTTTTTATGTAATCATTATTTATACCAATGAATACTTTTTAATTCCTTCCTTTCTCAATACAACCGAATAAACATAAAAGGATTCATTTTTAATACATCTGAATACATACTAATACTCTATAAAACAATCTATTTAAATGACTTTATATGAATTCATTATTTATACTGTTGAATACTTTTCAATACCTTCCTTTATCAATACAATTGAATGAACTTTTCAAGTATTCATTTTCTATATATTTGAATACATAGTTATACTCTGTAAAGCAATCCAATTAAATACCTTTTTATGTAATCATTATTTATACCAATGAATACTTTTTAATTCCTTCCTTTCTCAATGCAACCGAATAAACATAGAAGGATTCATTTTTAATACATTTGAATACATACTAAGACGTTATAGAACAATCCATTTAAATGACTTTTTATCAATACAATTGAATGAACTTTTCAAGTATTCATTTTCTATATATTTGAATACATATTTATACTATTTAAAGCAATCCAATTACATACCTTTTTATGTAATCATTATTTATACCAATGAATACTTTTTAATTCCTTCCTTTCTCAATACAACCGAATAAACATAAAAGGATTCATTTTTAATACATTTATTTCCTTTATCAATACAATTGAATGAACTTTTCAAGTATTCATTTTCTATATATTTGAATACATATTTATACCCTTTAAAGCAATCCAATTAAATACATTTTTATGTAATCATTATTTATACCAATGAATACTTTTTAATTCCTTCCCTTCTCAATACAACCGAATAAACATAGAAGGATTCATTTTTAATACATTTGAATACATACTAATATGCTATAGAACAATCCTGTCTCACTCCGATAGCTCAAAAAATTGGATTACCTAGTGGACTGTATTTAAACAAGTCCTCCGCTTTCATTTGAAGGGTATACGAACGCACGCGAAATCGTACCTTTCTGAAGTGAAATTTAATTGAGACATAAAAATAATATTGGAATATGATGACTATTTAAGAGGGAAATAATAGAAAAATATTAATGATGCGATCTTATAGGAGAGGGACTTACCGGTGATGTCTTGATCTCTTCCAACTGGTGCACCAGATTCGCCAGAAGTCTTCTATAGCGGTCCAGCACTCCCGAGTTTCAATGTTTGGAGTCTTAGAGGAATTTAATGGTTTTTAGAGTTCACCATTTTTTATAAAAGCGTTGATCGTTCAAAATATTCCGATCGAGAGCGTGTGTGAATGGCGACAGACCTTTTGGTTCTGTCTTGTTTTTGCGGCGTGTTTCTTCGCCCTCTATAGGAAAATCGCATCACTTCTGATTAAAAGAATTTAGAATTCTAATTTTATTAAAAAGAATAAAAACGCGATTTAAATTAAAATATGCAGAGGTAGTAATATGAGGATTGAATTAAAATTAGAAATATTACTATTAAATGCGTTTGGAATTTAAATATTAAACTATGCCAAATTGATAGTTTATAGCTAGTTTGTAAGCTTTAAGTTTAACTTAACCTATTGAGTAAAACTACAACCCAATTATACCCAATTGTAACCCAAAATATGAGTTTTAAAAATAAAAATAAAATGTTCTGAAAAAATAATAAAAATTAGAATAAAGAAAAAGAGGTTTTTTGCGAAACCGAAACATACTGGCGGCCGAAAATGCTATGCATTTTCCAAGGGGCCAATAGGTAAAGGACACAGTTTAGAGATTGGTCTCTTTAACAAACTATCCTTGCTTTTGACAGAGGCTACTCGATGTATCCCATCTTTACCGGGAAAAATTTCAACCACTCTGCCGAGTTGCCACTGAAGGGGCGGTAATAAATCGTTTTTAATTATAACTAAGCGTCCAACTTCAGGAGTTGAAGTGGGTTCCAACCACTTACTCCTTTGTTGTAGAGTATGGAGATACTCTTGTTGCCAGCGTCTCCAAAAATCTTGGTGGATTCGTTGGAGGAGCTGCCAACGCGTGAGACGATTTATTTTAATATCAATAAAGTTTGCGTCAGGAACGGCACTTAGCGGTTCCAGAGATAAAAAGTGACCTGGGGTTAGCGCGGAAATATCATTTGTATCGCTAGAAATTTCAGTGGGAGGACGCGAGTTTAAAATAGCTTCGATTTGACAAGTTACAGTGTATAGTTCTTCGAAAGTTAATATTTGATGTCCTATTAAGCGGATCAAGTGTTTTTTAACTGACTTGATTCCTGAATCCCAAAGTCCTCCAAAATTTGGACTATTACTCGGAATAAAATGCCATTTAATGGGACGCGTAGAATCGAGCTGTAAAAGCTTGCGGTTAGCTGAGAAAAAGTTAGTTGCATTATCACTATACAAATCGGATACGTAGTTTCGGCGCGCAACAAATCTGCGAAACGCAGCTATAAAACAATCAGCGGTCAAATCGCTTGCTATTTCTATATGAATGCACTTAGTACTTAGGCAAACAAACAGACATACGTAAGCCTTCGTAGTACGATTTCTACGATGTCGACTCATGACTATATTTATTGACGAGTCGTTAAATACCGAGATGAATTCCATCAAAGGAGCATGCGCCAAAATTAACGTCAAAATGTCTAATTTAAATTATTGGCGCGAATACCGGGATTGGCGCGAGATCAAAGAGCTTAACGTATAATAAAAAATTCAAGGTATAAAATAATGGTCAATTCTAATTTTTAGGTATGATTTTATGTAGGTATCGGGTGGTTTTTTATAACCTGAGCACTCAGCAACTTTTTCATTGAAAATAAAGGGCTATAATAAATTGTAGATTTTTTTGGTTAATTATGACAACTTTAAAAGCCAACATAATTTTTTTCTATCCGTCAGCATGTACAGGGTGTCCCAAATTCGATGTTTTTGGGAGGTTTCGGGTATTTCTAGAGGGGCTAAAAAAACCTGATCCCCCTTTGCGACACTCAAATTTCAAAAGAAGCTTAAAGGTGAAAATCGCATTTTGATATAGCCGTTTTTAAACTACGGGGTGTTTCTAAAAAGTCTGCATTTTGGGAAGGGGTCTATAACTTGTTTATTTATTAATATTTTTTATTTCTGTGAAAACATTCCTAAGACACTTTTTTAAGAGGAATTAAACTGTTAAATTAAATTTCATTTGTCACGTTTAGTTTTTGAGATATCACATAAAATTAATTTTTTTTATTTTTACCACATATTTTAGTTTGCTTAATGGGTTTAAAATATTTTAATATTATAAAATTATAAAAATAAAAAAATAATAAAGAGGTGATTAAAAAATAAAAATAAAGAAAACAATTTAAAAAAATTAAAAATTAAAATATTGAGTGTGATACATCATTTTAAAGGAAATTTTAAGCTGATTTTAAAAATCGAATAAAAAGAGAGTTATTCTGTAAGAAAAATAACAATTTTATGCAATATTTTAAAAACCAAAACAGATAAATAAAAACCGTTTACATCTGTCAATTCTTCAAGAAAAGATCTATAAGAAAGCTATTTACACAAAAGCAAAATGCAGACAAAAACACTCCGTAGCTTAAAAACGGCTTGCTTGCACCTTTAGGCTTCTCTTAAAATTTAAGCGTCGCAAAGGGGGCTCAGACTTTTTCTTTTTCCCCTAGAAATACCCGAAACCACAAAAAAACAAAGAATTTGGGACACCCTGTACAGGGTGTGACAATGAAGTCGATTTTTTGAGAGGGAACACCCTGTATATTTTTGCATTTTAAGATTCGTCTTTTCTTTTTGATTTCAAAAATTTACAATATTGCTGCGATTAATATTTTTTGAGGTATATGCAGTATTTCTTCTATATTGCATTTCACGTTTATTTTGTTTTGCCATGGGAGTATTGACAAATTTAAATGCGCTAAATCTTAAAAAATGTTTATCGTAGCATAGACATACAGTAGAACCCCGATGACAGTGTTTATTTAAATTAAATTGGGCACTAAATAATTTGTCACGCAACTTGCACGTCACCGGCATTTTCACAGCACAAAAACGACGAATTTTCATCAAAAAGAACTGGGAATTATTAAAGTTTTGCTGTATAAAACCATACTGAAATATCTCTCAGTTGATTGGTTGGCAGAAGTGACAAATCAACGCTTGCGCACGTCTTGGAATTCATCTCGGTATTTAACGACTCGTATTTATTGGACCTCCGTAGTCAACACCGGTGTGCAAAAATGCTCTCAACTGAGATACGCGGGGAAACGGTAATGAACCCATCATAGGCTGAACCGACTTAGGATTGCATTTAAAATTCGCGTTTTGCGGCAATGATCCAGTACAATTGACTAAGCAAAAAATGTACCGTCCTCACTCCTGCATGAAGATATTTTATATGGAAATGTTCGATAATCATGAGGGTGAGTTTACTCTTGCGTGGTAATAAAATTTGATGTTTCTTGTCATATTGCAGGGAAGAGTGATGCAATCTGCCCCCTACTCTGATTAAATCGTGAGGATCTAAAAATAAATTTAATTTTTTCATTGATTTATTTAGTTTTAAGTTATTTTTTAAAGCGTGAATTTCTTCTGAGAAATAAATTGACTGTTCATTTTTTATGAGTAAATGAATTGCGTTTGTTATTTCAACAAATGTCAGAAAATCTTCATTAATTTTTAAATTAGGCGGTTTTAAGAAAAATTTATTATTTAAAAAGCGTAAAATATAGGCCAAAACTCTACACATTTTAGAAAAATTAGAGTTTTCCATCAAAAGCGTGTCCAAAAAATTAGGAGCTGTATTTTGCGTTGCAATTAAAGTTAAATTAGGCAATGATTTCTCCTCTAAAAGAGTTTCAGGAGAGTCATTTTGTTCACAGTCTTTAGGCCAGTATTCATAAGATTTTCTCAAAAAATCAGGGCCGTTAAAAAATAATTTGTGATTAATTAATTCACTGGGATAAACTCCTCTTGAAGCAACATCTGCGGGGTTTTGTGACGTTGAGACGTATGACCAATTTTTGGGTGGTACTTTATCTTGAATTTGTGTAACACGATTTTGAACGAACGTTTTCCACCTAGAAGGGTGCGCTCTTATCCAAGAAAGTGCTACTTGTGAGTCACTAAAAGCAAAAACTTGATGTATTTTCAAGCGGGACTCAAAAGTGGTTAAAACAAAGTGGACTAAATCAGCTAAAAGATTACAAGCGGCTAATTCAAGTCTTGCAATACTTGTAAATTTGAGAGGAGCAACTCTAGTTTTAGAGCATAAAAGGTAAACTGATATTTCATTTTTGTAAATAACGCGTAAATATACTATTCCGGCATAAGCTTTATTACTAGCGTCCGAAAATGCGATTATTTCAATGCGTGCATTACCAGAAAAACTATTTATAAATCTAGGCAAGCGAAAATCTTTGAGTAAGGGTAGTTCCGATTTATAACGTTCCCAAAGTCGAATAATTTCAACAGGTGCTTCGGAATCCCAGTCTAATTTAAGTTTCCAAAATTCTTGAATTAGACATTTTATTAAGATGGTTACTGGCGCGAGCCAACCTAAAGGGTCATATATTTTAAAAATTTCAGAAAGTATATTGCGTTTGGTACATTCGCGACTCAAGGGTTCTACCGAGTAAGAAAAATAATCAGAACAAGGCTGCCATCTAAGACCTAAAATTTTAGTGGTCTCGTCCGTATCTAAAGAAAGCGCGGTTGGGTTTATATCGGGTTCAGACAAGTGTTCTAAAACTTTTTTGTTATTACTAGCCCATTTATAAAGCTTAAAGCTCCAGAGTTAAGCAAACAAGATAGCTCTTTTTGAAGCGAAATAGCTTCTTGTACGGAGCTAGCGCCAGTTACAAAGTCATCGACAAAATTGTCAGACATTAAGACTTGAGAAGCGCGAGGAAAATTTTGTTTTTCATCTTCAGCCAATTGCTGTAAAACTCTAAGAGCTAAATAAGGAGCGGGGGTAGTACCGTATGTCACAGTTTTTAGACGATAATCGCGAATAGGTTTAGAGTTATTAGAACGCCACAGGATTCTTTGATAATCCTGGTGCTGAGGTGCAATTAAGATTCCACGAAACATTTTAGAAATGTCGCAACAAAGAGCTACTTCGTGTTATCGAAAATTAAGTAAAATGCTGCAAATGTCCTTTTGCAATTTAGGACCAGCATAAAGAGTATCATTTAAGGAGATGTTTTGGTTATTTGATTGCATAACTGTACTCGCATTAAAAACGACTCGAAGCTTAGTTGATAAGCTCTCAGGGCGTTCAATATGATGATGAGGAATGTAATAACTTTTTTCTGTAACTTCCCGGTTTTCGATTAATTCCATGTGATCAAGTGTTAAATATTCTTCCATAAAATCGGAATATTTTTTATAAGTTTCCGGCATTTTTATTAACCTTCTTTCTAGCGAGAGAAACCTCTTTAGCGCAAAATCACGACTATTTGGAAAAATCGGTTCAATATTATCGCGAAAAGGAAGAGTTACAATATAGCGTCCTTCATCATTACGAGATACCGTATTTTGAAATATTTTTTCACACATATCATCTTGAGGTGAAAGAATACGTTTCGTTTCAGGGATATTTTCTATTTCCCAAAATTTTATAAGCGAATCATTTAGCATTTTATTTGAAATTTGACAAAAAAATGATTGTGAAATTTGCTGCGTAGCGAGAGAATTAACTTTTCCCATTAAAATATATCCAAAAATGGTATTTAGCGCAATCGGTTCCTGATTATTTCCAAAAATTCGTCCATCTTGAATTATATAAGGAAACAAATCAATTAAAATGTCAACAGCTCCCGGTCTATAAAAGTTCGGGTCCGCGAGATTCAAATTTTTAACTATTTTCCAGTCGTTTATTTTAATCTCACTGCTAGGAACTGAAGAGCATATTTGCGGCAAAATTATAGTATTAACCGATAAAGTTTGCATGTCATTACAAGGCCTAATAATTAAATTTACATAACCCAATTTTGACTGTAAATGCGTGTCACCAATCCCCTGGACTTCAGTAGTCACGTATACGCGGAGTAACCCTAATTTATTTGCACATTTCAAGGATAAAAATGAGAGCTGCGACCCAGTATCCAAAACTCCCCTAACCGTCTGAAAATTTCCCCTAACATCTTTGATTTCAAAAATCGCGGTTGACAAAAGTACAGCGGAATTATTCATATAAGACGAATAGCGTGCACCACCGTTATTTTGGGAATTTTCGACTGTTGGTTGTTGCTGTATGCGCGCTTCGCTGCTGGACGTCGCGACGCCTGAAATTGTTTCAGTGGGTGCGTTTATATCGAGAGTATTAAAGTAACAAGAACTGTGGTGTCTTTTCTGGCAAAATTGACATGAATGTGTGCTTTTGCATTGGAAAGTGCGATGCATATTAGAAGTACAATTTATGCACCATTTTTTATCCTTCAGAAAATTAAATATTTCTTGAGGAGACTTAGAAACGTAATTTGGACATAAACTTAAAGCGTGATCGCTTGAGCAAATAGGGCATTTTAATTTTTGAGGGGTTTGATTTGGCGGCGAATTATTTGTACCAAAAAAGGCACGTGGAGATTGTCGCGTGTTATATTGATGCGTGGATTGCGTTTTAAAATTATTATTTTGCGATTTTGCGGGTTTATTTCTAAGAGAAACTTGCATATTAAATAAGGAACTAGCGTTTACAGTAAAAAGAGCGTTGCAATGTTGATCAAAGAAATTGTAGATACTCCTATAGGAAGGAATTTCCGTAGTTTTTCCGTGAAAAACTTCAATGCGGGTTTTAATATTATGGTCAACCGATTTAAGCAGTTTTTGCGCTAAAATAAAATCCCAAAAATCAGGTTCTAAACCAACTGTTTTAAGAGCCTCGAGATTTTTTGTAAAAATATCAAGTAGATTTCTGAGAGCTAAAGGGTCTTCAGAATTAACTTTTGGAGCGTTTTCAATGGCATTCCAATATGTTTGGGCTAAGAGGCGATCATTTTTATAGCGTTTTACTAATTGTTCAAAAGCAATAGGATAATTCGCGTCTGAGGGGGGTAATTGAGTGACCAATTCTTTTGGAAGACCTTCCAAATTTGTAACAAGCAAAGAGTAATTTTGCATATTTGGAATTTTTGGATTGTCATGAATCAAGCTTTTAAACAAATAAAAAGCTGGACATTGATTCAATTCTCCATTAAATTTAATTAAATCGATCCTCGGTAAATGATAAGACATATTGTCATTTTGTTGCGAACCACCCGAAGAATATGGATTCATGGTAAGACGGCGATTACCACTAGAAGCCTGTGCAGAAGTTTGAAAAAGATCATTAAAAATTTCTTGAATTCGCGTGACACTTCTGAAAATCGTGAAGTTTTTTCCTAGCTGATTCGACTTCATTTTTATCAGCAAAAATTTCATTGAGCAAAGTAGAGTGTTTTTTTGAAAACTCCGCGCGAATATCTTCAAGTTCTTCAAAGCGAATTTTAAAAGTATTGCGTTTTGTGGCGTCAGTTTTAGCTTCTAGGGCTACTGCTAAAATTTCATTAACATTGAATTCCTCCATATCTCGAAAAACTTTAATTTTCTTGATTTTCTCAGCTGCCATTTTGTATTATAATAAAAGCGTATATTAAAAGCGAATATCAAAAGCGTTTATTAAAATTAAACTGTAAATCAAAGCTATTTTAAAAGCGAAAATAATTTAAAAATATTTTTATAATTTTTTAAGAATATTTATAGAAGCGATATAAACGTAGTAATTTTTTCAGTATACCACTGAAAAAATTCCTGAAAATATATGCGTTTATGTTTATAGCGAGGTGACCTCAGATCAGTGATCCAAAACAACCGAATAAACCTTTTTTGTTAGATTGTCGAGACCGAGGATTTTATTAAAAAAAACTGATATGGCGTTACCTACTACACGAGCAGTAAATAAATTTAGATTTTTATATTTTAAAATTTAAAACTTCTTGTAAAAAACAGTCCTCATGTTATTACCAATATTACCTGCGTTTCACTTTAGAAAGGATGATTTTTTAATTTCAAATTAATAAAAATCAAAATCCGGCGATCGAAGTGATCAAAAATATGTCTCACTCCGATAGCTCAAAAAATTGGATTACCTAGTGGACTGTATTTAAACAAGTCCTCCGCTTTCATTTGAAGGGTATACGAACGCACGCGAAATCGTACCTTTCTGAAGTGAAATTTAATTGAGACATAAAAATAATATTGGAATATGATGACTATTTAAGAGCGAAATAATAGAAAAATATTAATGATGCGATCTTATAAAAGAGGGACTTACCGGTGATGTCTTGATCTCTTCCAACTGGTGCACCAGATTCGCCAGAAGTCTTCTATAGCGGTCCAGCACTCCCGAGTTTCAATGTTTGGAGTTTTAGAGGAATTTAATGGTTTTTAGAGTTCACCATTTTTTATAAAAGCGTTGATCGTTCAAAATATTCCGATCGAGAGCGTGTGTGAATGGCGACAGACTTTTTGGTTCTGTCTTGTTTTTGCGGCGTGTTTCTTCGCCCTCTATAGGAAAATCGCATCACTTCTGATTAAAAGAATTTAGAAATCTAATTTTATTAAAAAGAATAAAAACGCGATTTAAATTAAAATATGCAGAGGGCGGTAGTAATATGAGGATTGAATTAAAATTAGAAATATTATTATTAAATGCGTTTGGAATTTAAATATTAAACTATGCTAAATTGATAGTTTATAGCTAGTTTGTAAGCTTTAAGTTTAACTTAACCTATTGAGTAAAACTACAACCCAATTATACCCAATTGTAACCCAAAATATGAGTTTTAAAAATAAAAATAAAATGTTCTGAAAAAATAATAAAAATTAGAATAAAGAAAAAGAGGTTTTTTGCGAAACCGAAACAAATCCATTTAAATGACTTTTTATGAATTCATTATTTATCCTGTTGAATACTTTTTAATACCTTCCTTTATCAATACAATTGAATAAACTTTTCAAGTATTCATTTTCTATATATTTGAATACATATTTATACTCTTTAAAGCAATCCAATTACATACCTTTTTATGTAATCATTATTTATACCAATGAATACTTTTTCATTCCTCCCTATACTTTTTAATTCCTCCCTTTCTCAATGCAAGCGAATAAACATAGAAGGATTCATTTTTAATACATTTGAATACATACTAATACGCTATAGAACAATCCATTTAAATGATTTTTTATGAATTCATTATTTATCCCGTTGAATACTTTTCAATACCTTCCCTTATCAATACAATTGAATGAACTTTTCAAGTATTCATTTTCTATATATTTGAATACATATTTATACTCTCAATACAACCGAATAAACATAGAAGGATTCATTTTTAATACATTTGAATACATACTAATACGCTATAGAACAATCCATTTAAATGACTTTTTATGAATTCATTATTTATCCTGTTGAATACTTTTTAATACCTTCCTTTATCAATACAATTGAATGATCTTTTCAAGTATTCATTTTCTATATATTTGAATACATAGTTATACTCTTTAAAGCAATCCAATTAAATACCTAAAAATTAAGAAAGGATTGAAAATGTAGATCTCAAAGGTATTAAAATGTATTCATTCTGTATTCTTGAAAGGGGATTTAAAAGGTTAAAGATTTTATGGATTAAAGGGGACTACAAATAAATCCCCTTAATGACATAGGAATGGATTCCTTTTGAATGCCAAAAAGTGTACTGAAATGGATGGAATGTTTATATACTTTTTAATGACAATTTAAATGTCTTTTCAAATCCTTTTTTCGGATAAGAAAGAATTGAAAATGTGACTTTTGGAGGTATTAAAATGTATTAATTATGTATACTTAAAAGGGGACTTAAAAGGATAAATAGTTTATGGATTGAAGAGAATTCAAAATAACAACCCTTAATGGGATAGAAATGGATTCCTTTTGAATGTCACAAAGTGTATTGAAATGGATGAAATGTTTGTATACTTTTTAATGCCAATTTAATACGCCTTTTCAAATCCTTTTTTTGGATAAGAAAGGATTGAAAATGTAGATCTAGGAGGTATTAAAATGTATTCATTCTCCATACTTAAAAGGGGATTTAGAAGGATAAGTAGTTTATGGATTGCAGAGGATTAAAAATAAAAACCCTTACTGAGATAGAAAGGGATTCCTTTTGAATGCCACAAAGTGTATTGAAATGGATGGAATGTTTATATACTTTTTAATGCTAATTGCATACGCTTTTTGAAATCCTTTTTTTGGATAAGAAAGGATTGAAAATGTAGATCTCGAAGGTATTAAAATGTATTCATTCTCTATTCTTGAAAGGGGATTCAAAAGGTTAAAGATTTTATGGATTAAAGGGGATTAAAAATAAATCCCCTTAATGACATAGAAATGGATTCCTTTTGAATGCCAAAAAGTGTATTGAAATGGATGGAATGTTTATATACTTTTTATTGACAATTTAATACGCCATTTCAAATCATTTTTTCGGATAAGAAAGAATTGAAAATGTGAATTTTGGAGGTATTAAAATGTATTAATTCTGTATACTTAAAAGGGGACTTAAAAGGATAAATAGTTTATGGATTGAAGAGAATTCAAAATAACAACCCTTAATGGGATAGAAATGGATTCATTTTGAATGTCACAAAGTATATTGAAATGGATGAAATGTCTGTATACTTTTTAATGCCAATTTAATACGCCTTTTCAAATCCTTTTTTTTGGATAAGAAAGGATTGAAAATGTAGATCTAGGAGGTATTAAAATGTATTCATTCTGTATACTTAAAAGGGGATTTAAAAGGATAAATAGTTTATGGATTGCAGGGGATTAAAAATAAAAACCCTTAATGAGATAGAAAGGGATTCCTTTTGAATGCCACAAAGTGTATTGAAATGGATGGAATGTTTATATACTTTTTAATGCTAATTGCATACGCTTTTTGAAATCCTTTTTTTGGATAAGCAAGGATTGAAAATGTAGATCTCGAAGGTATTAAAATGTATTCATTCTCTATTCTTAAAAGGGGATTCAAAAGGTTAAAGATTTTATGGATTAAAGGGGATTAAAAATAAATCCCCTTAATGACATAGAAATGGATTCCTTTTGAATGCCAAAAAGTGTATTGAAATGGATTTACTTTGAATGCCAAAAAGTGTATACAAAAGGATAGAATGTTTCAAAATGGATTTATTTTGTATGCCAGGATCTGTATTGAAATGAATTAAAAATTTGTTATCCATTTTAATACTTAACACTTTCTATCCCCCAAAGGTCAGAAAAAGGATTTCAAAAAGCGGATAGAAAATGGATTCATTTTTTTTATCCATTTTTTTATAGGGTAGTTATTGTATTTTTTGAAATAAAAGTATAAACAAAATTTAAGAGAATATACAAATGCATGTGTTTTCGGCAGATTAATAGTTTTAGGGTTACGAGGCCTTTAACTTCGAAACTACTGATTTTTTAAGAAAAGATGTACTAACATAAAATAAAGTGATATTTTTAAAACCTTCCCAATAACTAAGGATTTTAGAGAAAATGTATAAAAAACATTAAAATTATGTTTCTCTCAACTGGATGAAGTTTTAATGATTAAAACATTGGGCAAGCACAACACACTCAGTCAAAACACATAAAGACCCCCACTCTAACTCCCTGTCGACTCCAGAGTTATTTATCGTGCTAGCTCGAGGATACCATTGAGGAGTGCTTATCATGAACTTTAGCCCAATAATGGCCAGTTTAAACAGCATCAAGCACGGATCTGGGTCAAAATCTAGGGGGTAATAGTCGACGAAATTTTTTTTTGTAATATTATTTTTTTTAAGGGGTGGGGGGGGGTTAATTCTCCTGTTTTCCCTTAATTACCCCGTCCCCCCCCCTTCCAATCCGCGCTTGAACAACATCGTAAAAAAATTAAATTAAATTTGAAAATACCTATGGATACATACAGCAGAAGAAATTGCAAAGGCAATTCGTCACTTTTTTTTGTCATTTGTTGTTGATTTAATTCAGCTATTTCTTGTTTTGTAATTTAAGTTTCAAAAGTTTTTTGAGATTTTTCTTTATACTGTAAAAGTAATCAAAATTTAAAAAAATGTTAGTTGTTATAACATCATTAAATATTATTTTTTCTTAAAAAGAAGAATGGAAGGCATGTGCTCAACTTTTTGAATAAAATAGTTTCTTTCAAATTTTATTTCAAAAGGACACGAAAGAAAAAAATTTGGTTAATTGCAAAATGGCGGAGAAATGTTTGGCCCTAAAACTATAAGTCTAACAAAAAACATGTACGCGTAGCAGCATTTTTGCAAAACATTTGGTATGTGTTCTTTAACTTTTATCAAAAACTTTTTTCCTAAAACCTACAGGAGTAAGAAATTATAGACGCTATTTTAACATGCCGGCGAAAGCAGCAGTCGCTTCAGATCACAAACTTACTGGAATACTAAAGACCACCAACTCTTCAGTCGTGTAAAGTTTCAAAACTTTACTTATTCTAACGCTAACGCTAAAATTTTTCCATTTTCTATTACTTATTTATCGGTTTCACAACGTTCTACGTCTTTCGATACGCAATCTCCACTCGTTTCTGTTTGCCCATAATTCATCATCTAGGCCTCTTATTCTTATTTCACTGTCTATTCCTTCTCTCCAGCTTCTCCTCGGCCTTCCTCGTTTTCTTCGGCCAGTTGGTTTCCATTGTAATATTTGTTTAGGTAGTCTTCCATCATCCATTCTTTGTACATGTCCGTACCACACCAGTTGTTTTGTTCTTATATCATCCACTAAAGTACGTTCACCCACTGTCATAATTTCTCTTATTCTTTGATTTGTAACTCTTTCTCTTTTTGATTTCCCTGCTGCTCTTCTCCAATAGTCCATCTCCGTAGCGGAAAGCATTTTTTCTGTTCTATCTTTGATTGGCCATAGTTCTGAGCCGTATGTAATAATACTTTTTACAATGGTGTTATATATAAGCTTTTTGTTATGTTTTGATATACTTTGGTCCCAAATTATTCCATTTAATAAAGTTATTGCTTTTCTTCCTTGTACGTTTCTATCTTTTATAGCTTTGTCTAGTGTTCCGTCAGCTGTAATTTTTAAACCTAAGTATTTATACTCATCACAGGACTGAATTCGCTGCCCAGTATTTAAGATTAGATCCTGTTTCGTTCCACCAATACACATATACTTTGTCTTATTGTTATTAACCTCTAGTCCCCACTTATTGTACTCTTCTATTAGTTTTCGTGTGATATATTCGAGGTCGTCATAATCCTGAGCCACCACTATCTGATCATCGGCGAAACATAAAGTTGTAACGGGACCAAGTTCGGGGTTGCCAAACTTCGGTCTTTTACATTTGACACTCAATATTTCACCCTTTCGGACGGAATTTTGGGCGCCACTCTAAGAAATAAGGGAGCTTAGAGTCTCCACCGGCCAGTACGACTAGCTTTTAGACAGTCGAGAAAACGGGTTCATGGAATGGTTCGAAAATTAATGTTTAAGCAATTTAACTAAAATGTACCACTTTTATTTGTCTAACCTTGCTACAAGAATCAAATTTTAATAACTTTCTTACTCTAAACAAATTAAACAGGATTCCCAAAGCACAGGCGGTTTCTTTTTCTTAACTTGACACAATTGAATACCTTTCAAAGTTCCAGCAAAGAACAATTCGATAATGCTTTCACGAAACGGTATATAACGGATTTACATGTCCGTTGGCTATTCTATAACTCAAATAACACTTTTATTACTCGGTTTGGTCCTAGTTAAAATGTAGATTCTTTAGTCCGGGAATATGTTTAAAATCAACCCTGTATAAGACGCGTGCCTACCTGTATGGCATCCAAGGTAGGGGTCCGGGAAAACAGGGTGATTTGGGGAATTACCAACTTTGAAACCAACCCTAAAGAACGCGTGCCTGCCTGTATGGCATCCAAGGCAGGGGTCCGGGATTAGAGTGGTTTGAGTCTAAGAAACGGGTTAAAGATGAACTGTGCAGTTTTCCTTCGAATTATCTTGTACCCAGGAGGAAAGTGCACATTATCTTAACCGGGCAAAATCAGGAAAAAGACGCGTGCCTACCTGTATGGCATCCAAGGTAGGGGTCCGGGAAATATACCAATTTGAAATCAACCCTGGAAGACGCGTGCCTACCTGTATGGCATCCAAGGTGGGGGTCCGGGAAATCAGGGTGATTTGGGAAATTATCAATTTTGAAACCAACTCTAAAGAACGCGTGCCTACCTGTATGGCATCCAAGATAGGGGTCCGGGATTAGAGTGGTTTTAGTTCAAGAAAACGGGTCTCAAGAATCTACAGATTACTTCTCCGTTACATTGTACGAAGCGGTGGTAAATTGCATCGTTTTCTAACCGGGACTTTAACTTTAAATCAACCCTACAAGACGCATGCCTACCTGTATGGCATCCAAGGTAGAGGTCCGGGAGTAGGGTGATTTGGGGATTTTACCAACTTTGGGACCAACCCTAAAGAACGCGTGCCTACCTGTATGGCATCCAAGGTAGGGGTCCGGGAGTTAGGGTGGTTCGGGATTAGCAAAACGGGTCAAACTGGAAACTACCAACTACAATTTTCCTTTTGCTCAAGCCTATTTACACCAGCTAGGAAATTGCATTTTCTCTGGACCGGAAAATAATTAAAAAATCAACAAGACGCGTGCTTACCTGTATGGCATCCAACTTTGGAATCAGCTCTAAAGAACGCGTGCCTGCCTGTATGGCCTCCAAGGCAGGGGTCCGGGATTAGAGAGATTCGAATTTAATAAAAGGGGTTAGAAAAACCGTCTGCAATTTACCCAGCAAAAGAAAAACATTTTTGCATTAAATATAAAGAGCAGCGTAAAATAAATACTTAAAAATAGCCTACGCACTTACCTTTTGACAGTCTCGGTACCGGTGCACTAGAAATATCGCGAGTTTAGTTTTAGCACTTCTTGCTACGGCGCGCGATGACGGATAAAAAGGGTCGAACACGATGTGTCGATTGTTTTTCAGAGGTGGGAGGCCAAAGAAAGCCGATCACTTCCGAAAGGCTAACCCCCACGAAATCAGAGGTGGGAGGCCGAAGTAAACCGATCCTTTCCGAATGGCTCCGACTAACCCCACGACATTAGAGGTGGGGAACCGAAGAAAGTTGATTATTTCCGAATGGCTCCGACTAACCCCACGACATTAGAGGTGGGGAACCGAAGGAAGCCGATTATTTCCGAATGATTTCGACTAACCCCCACGAAGTCAGAGGAGGGGATCAAAGAAAACCGATCATTTCCGAATGATCCCGACTAACTACGAATATCCCCCACGGCATCTGGAGTCAATAACTTATAATTTCTACTCACGGCCGATGGATTACGAGAGTTTTACACCACAAATTAGACCTGCCCATGCTTTAGGAGACTTGTAAAACAACTTAACCTAAATTACCCCGACCTAACAAAGATAGAAATTAGTAACTTCGTTACACACCCCCCTTTCTTCGGAAAAATGCAAAAATACATAGTGTTTTTGTCATTTTTTTAAACCTATGCAAATAGAGTAGCAAAACAAACAAAACAAAAAAACTCTTTTGTAAAAAAAACTACTTAAATCTAATCTCACCAATAAATTAATAAAAATTAAAAAAAAAATCATCAAAATTCTTCTTAATTGGCTTCAGTCATGGCGCCACCATATCCTATGCCTCTGAAGACGGTTAACGAGGTCATATTGATCTATGTACCCCGGGTATCAAGTACCAAACGGTTATAGAGGACCTACTTAGTAGGAACCCCTGTTAACTTTTACAGGAATATAACAATTTCCTTAGCAGTAGTCTTCAATTGTCATCAAACGGTTAACGAGGCCATATTGATCTATGTACCCCGGGTACCAAGTATCAAACGGTTATAGAGGACCTACTTAGTAGGAACCCCTGTTAACTTTTACAGGAATATAACTTAATTTCCTTAGCGGTAGTCTCCAATTGTCATCAAACGGTTAACGAGGCCATATTGATCTATGTACCCCGGGTACATAGTATCAAACGGTTATAGAGGACCTATTTAGTAGGAACCCCTCAAAAAAAAAACATAATTAACGCAAATGAGCCGGTTTTAGATCTTTAATGTGGATATGTTTTATTCTCTCCGTGTTCATCTTTAAGATCAAAAACAACGGGCGAAATAACTCGGACTACGGTGTACGGTCCAGAATATTTAGGAGCAAGTTTTGCTGCGAACCCTTTTGCGGCCGAGGATAACGGATGTTCCTTTTTAAAGACTATCCCCTACATGACATCGCCGTTCACGTCTTCCTAAATTATAATAACGGCTTTGCGAAGAATACGCTCGAGCTAGTCTAACACGGGTCAATTCGTACAATTCTTTTAGCTTTTGTACACGGTTCGATACTTGTTCTGGATTAAGGTCAGGTTCTTGTTCAATATGATCTTCCTCAGAGGGTAGGATTCTATGTAATGCATTGGGTATTTCTAACTCACGTCCAAAGTTAAGAAAAGCCGGAGAAAATCCGGTCGCCTCATGTCGGGAGGTATTATACGCAAACTGGAGATCAGACAGGTGCAAATCCCATTTGCGGTGTTCATTCTCGGAAAGTTGTGCAATCATTGTTTTCATGGAACGATTAGTTCGTTCTACAGGATTATCCTGGGGAGTATAAACAGGAGTAAAACGGTGACGGATACCATAACTTTGTATGGTCTCACGGAAAGCCTTGCCTTTGTACTGTACACCATTGTCACCATTACCACTTTTGGACAACCGAACCTTGAGAGAATTAACTCGTGTAAGGCTTGAGCAACATGGTTAGCGGTAGCTTTTCGTAGAGGTCGACACTCTACCCATTTGGTAAACCTATCATGAAACATTACAACAAACGAATGTCCTTTCGCTGATCTCGGTAACGGGCCAATTAAGTCTGTAGACACAGTAGCCCACGGGTCTTTATTGAGTGACGGTTGCATCTTTCCTGGAGTCTGCTGCTGCGAGACCTTGTACTGCTGACACAAAGAACAGGATCGGACATAGGCAGCGATTTCTCGAAACATGCCTGGCCAATAATACCGCAACGCAATCCTAGCGGCGGTTTTAGCTATTCCCATGTGTCCAGCAGTTGTAGAGTCATGGTTTTCTTGTAAAACAGTCTTCGGTATACACAGTTTCCAAGGGTCTGAAAATTCGTCATCTTTTAGGTCAGACATATCCCAGAAATGCCTATACGATCGCCCTTCTCGTACGCAATAGTCTGGAAATGCTTTCGGGTTTGTTTCAACTTCAGTTAATTTGTTAGCATACCAGTTACATGGAGTAAAATTTGCTAAAACAAATACTGGATCAGCTTCTGGTTCGGATTCGCCAGTTTCTAACGGATCTCTAGATAGCGCGTCTGCAATACGATTTAAAACTCCTTGACGATACTTTATCTCAAAATCGAATTGCTGCAAAAACATCCGCCATCGGGCCAACCGGCCAGATGGACTATCTAAAGAAAACAACCAACGGAGAGCTGGTGATCCGTGACAACGGTAAAGTGGTATAGCTCTAAGTAGGGGCGCATTTTCTCTACTCCCCAAACTATAGCAGCGCACTCTTTCTCTGTCACACTCATTTTACGCTCGGTAGATGTAAGAGTTCTACTTGCGTATGCGATTACATGGTCACCATCTTGGTAATGTTGAATTAAGGCCGCGCCTAATCCGTATTCCGACGCATCAGTCTGTAGGACAAATGGCCTAGAAAAATCTGGACAGGTCAAAACAGGGGCCTCAGTCAGACATTGTTTTAACTTGTCAAATGCGGTTTGTTGAGTTTCAGTCCAAATAAAGGGTTCTCTCTTTTTCAATAACTTGTTTAACGGTGTTGCTATCTGTGAAAAATTTGCAATAAATCGACGGTACCAGGATGCAACTCCCAAAAATCTTCTTAGTGTCCTTTGGTTTGCTGGTGGAGGTATCTGTAAAATACTTTCCACATTTCCGGGATCGGTGCCGATTCCTTCTGGCGTTATCATGTGCCCTAAGTACTTTAACTGTCTACGGTCAAACTGACATTTTTCTGGGTTAAGTTTCAGATTTGCGGTCTTTAAACGGCGAAAAACTTCTCGTAAATGCTCTAAATGAGAAGCAAAATCCGAACTTATTACGGCCACATCATCAAGGTACGGAAAGGCAAACTCTAGCTCGGGTCCGATTACTATTTCCATTAGTCGTTGAAACGTTGCAGGCGCTGCATGTAGCCTAAACGGCATAACTTTAAACTGGAAGAGCCCTCTTCCTGGTACAGTAAAGGCAGTGATTGGTTTACTATCTTCGGTAAGTGCTATCTGCCAATATCCTTGCTTTAGATCAATAGTGGAAATGTAGCGGGCTTTACGTAGCTTATCCAAAATGGAGTTTATAAACGGTAAAGGATAAGTATCCTTATGAGTTACATTTACTTTCTGAAAATCAATACAGAAACGAAACTTTCCGTCTTTCTTTCTGACCATAACAACAGGTGAACTCCACGAGCTACATGACGGTTCTATAATACCTTCTTCCAACATTCTCTCTACTTCTTCATTTATAATGGCCTGCATCTTCGGTTTCTGAGGACGGTATCGCTGTTTTATCGGTTCTGTGTTAGGTTTTAATTTAATTTTATGTTTCACAAGCGGCGTTGTGCCTACGATTTGCTCAAATTCTGTTAGTTCTCGGTCTAGAAACGCATCTAGACGTTTTTGCTCGTCTTGAGTCAATGTCAGCTGGTCAGGGTTCTCGATAATAGATATCAAATCTACAAGATTATCACTACTTGCAGCAAATTGTATGTTTTCGTTTAAGAAATCTAATTGAACTTTATTTCTGCGCATAAAGTCAACTCCTAATATTAAATCTGTCGTCATACCAGGTAAATACAACAAAGTTTCATTGTAAATCTTTCCTTTTACCTTAAGTTCTAGCAAGTATGCAATTGTAATCGGTATAACGGCACCATCGGCAACTTTTGCATGGGTAACGGGTGAAGTTTGAGCTTGAATCTGTCTTTCTTGACAATATTGCGCTAGCTTATCTCCACAATAAGACCTTTTAGCTCCGGTGTCTAGTAAAGCGGAATATTTCTTATCAAAAATCATTACGTCAACATGAGGTCGACCATCGGTGCATAATGATATTTCATCGGTCTGTGAGGCCTGAGTGTCGGGTAGCTGTGTTGGCCTCGGGTTTTGACAGCTCCCATTTAGTTTTCCTGCGTGGAACACAGACAATCTCTGGAAAATATTCCATCTTGGCCACACCTTGAGCAAAACACTTTCCGGGTGCCTCGGCATTGGTTTCTCAGGTGCCCTGTTTCTCCACATCTCCAGCAAACAGCTGGTGTGTTAATTTGTCTGGTAAATGTTCTACCTTCCACAGAAAACGTTATCTGTTGCGTAGGTCGGTTTTCGGATCGACTGGGTCGATTTGGTCTTGTCTCTTGTCTGGGATTAGAATTTCTTTGATTCTGATTATGGTCCATTCTATTTTGGTCGGGCGGACTCGATGGACGAGTTTGTGCCAAACCAGAGGTGCTAAAGGTGGGTGGCCTTAAGTCTTGCCGAACCCTTAACTGTTGACTTGAATTAGGTGGCGGTCTAACAGGTCGAAAATTTTCCACATTTGTGCGGGTCTGGTTGATTTCTTCTCTAAGTAGCTCGTACTCTCGTACAGCTCTAGTAAATGTCGAAATATCAATAAAATCAGATCTTTTAATCTCTCGTCTATATTCTGGTAATAAATTCCTGTACAACCAGGTTAATTCTTGCGATAAAGGGTACCCTCCGTGTCTGCGGAGAAGCGTCTGTAAATCGGTAATATACTCAGATACCGGCTCATTTGATTTTTGTATTCTCTTGGCTATCTCAGCCTCGAGATTTTCAAAATAGTTAATCGGAAAGTAGTGATTATGGAATTCATGAACAAAAGTTTCCCAGTTTATCCAGTTTCTTATGTTATTGCGACACCAAGCCGCAGCCTCTAACTGAAATAATTCTGGTAATAATGGTATGAAGGACTCTCGGTCAATTTGATGAGCGGTACATTTCTCTTCCAACTGCTCTATAAAAGACGTAGGGTCCCCACGCCCATTAAAACTGATTCTCCACTGACTTACATTAAAATGTTGATTAGTCGGATTACTTATCGGATACTGTACACGAGACGGGTTTTGAGTACTAGTAGGAATATTTAGACTTTTATCCGGAGGATTTGCGTTATTTACATATGACTGATGTAGCGTTGCCGGGGTATTTCTAAAGCCGCTTAAATCGCTAGAAAACATAGGATTTGTTACGGGTATCATGAACGTTTCAGTGTTACTGGTGGTTGAGGTCCACGGATTCTCATATTGACATGAGGTACTACTGTAAGGTACGGGTAACTTTTGGTAATTTCTTATTACCTCAGGGTTGGACTGTACATTTTGACTAAGAATTGTGGACGGTATACGGTTGTTAGTATTTGGAATTGTTGGATATTTTGGCATTGAATCGTAGGAAAAGGTCGAGATCAAGGGAATTTCATTTTGCATAGTTGTATGCGATACTGGGGAATTAAATTCAACGGATGAGCTGGGTATTACTTGTTGGCTGACGTTATTTCAAACGGATGTGGTGTTGGAACTAGTCGGTAGAAAATACGGTTTTGTTAGGTAATAAGTTGACGGGTAAGATGGTATATACGGTTCGGTAGTGGTCGGTACGGTGGAGTATTGAAAACTTGTGGTTATCGGTATGACGTTTGCAAGGGTATAATTTGGAATCGCACTGTTCGGTATTATCGGCGGTGCTGGGTATGTAAATCTACAGTTGTCAACTTGCGAACTGGTATTTGGTACTAACTGGGTAATATATGGTGCTTGGTATACGGAGGTATTAGTTTGGTGTACAGAAGGGGAGCTCAAATTCAATCTAAGGGGATCCTGATTAGGGAAAAATGTAAGTACTGGGTTTGTGACGGAGGTGATACTCGAGGTCGGAATTTGTACAACGTTGGTAAAGCAGGGAATTTTACTGTTGGCAAATGTTTGATAAGACGAGGTTATGGGCAAATCTACGGTACTAACAGAAAAGGTAACGGAAGTTTGTTGTGTATTTACAGAGGTTATAGGTTTATTGTAAACCACGGACATCATTGGGTTACTGGTAACTACGGGGAGCTCGTGTACAGTCGGGGCAACCTCGGGGACTTTCGTTCTTCACGAATATATTCTCTGAGCCTTTTTCTCTTAAGTTCCATGGTTCCTTCCATGGACAAGCCAAAACGCAAGAGAATTTCGTCCATCTCGATTTTCTTAAGATAATTAATCCAAGCTGATGTTGGCAAAACCTCAAGTTGGGTTCCAGACTCAGCGGAGTCTTCTTTAGATATTGTATTATTTTCGCCCGTTTGCTTTTCCGGCATCTTTCCAAATAGGGGCTCAATATTTAAGTCGGAGTCAAAAACGGAACCGTTGTCACTTTCATTTAAAGACATTTTTATTAAGTTAGTTTTTTTTTTTAACTACTTGAAAGTCTACAATAAGGATTTTTAATTAAAGCGTTTTAAACACGTGTTTGTCTAAGTAAAATCGGCTAAAGACGGAAATATTCGTTATTTATCGGTTTATCGTCTATCCGAACCGATCCCAGAAAGTAACTCTACTCTAGATGCAATCGGATAGGTTCAGGAGATTTCGGGTATTATCGGAAACTATCGTTTTCCGAAATGTCCCGAAGATAAACACATGTCCGCAATCGACTAGAGTTGAAAGAATCGGGTTTTATCGGCTCTTACTGTTATTCCGAGTCAACCCGAAGCAAAACACGTGGTTGATTCTCAAAATAAACTAATTTAGAAAACACTTGTGACTCAAACGCAATCGGATGAAGTCGGAAAAGTTCGGGTTTTATCGGTAAAAGACGGAAATATTCGTTATGTATCGGTTTATCGTCTATCCTAACCGATCCCAGAAAGTAACTCTACTCTAGGTGCAATCGGATAGGTTCGGGAGATTTCGGGTATTATCGGAAACTATCGTTTTCCGAAATGTCCCGAAGATAAACACGTGTCCGCAATCGCCTAAAGTTGAAAGAATCGGGTTTTCTCGGCTATTACTGTTATTCCGAGTCAACCCGAAGCAAAACACGTAGTTGCTTCTCAAAATAAACTAATTTAGAAAATACTTGTGACTCAAACGCAACCGGATGAAGTCGAAAGAGTTCGGGTTTTAACGGTAGCTATCGTTTTCCAAACCTAAATGAAATAAACTAAGTAGAAAACACCTGTGACCCAAACGAAATCGGATGAAGTCGGAAGAGTTCGGGTTTTATCGGTAAAAGACGGAAATATTCGTTATGTATCGGTTTATCGTCTATCCGAACCGATCCCTGAAAGTAACTCTACTCTAGATGCAATCGGATAGTTTCGGGAGATTTCGGGTATTATCGGAAACTATCGTTTTCCGAAATGTCCCGAAGAGAAACACGTGTCCGCAATCGACTAAAATTTAAAAGAATCGGGTTTTATCGGCTCTTACTGTTATTCCGAGTCAACCCGAAGCAAAACACGTGGTTGATTCTCAAAATAAACTAATCTAGAAAACACTTGTGACTCAAACGCAATCGGATAAAATCGGAAGAGTTCGGGTTTTATCAGTAGCGATAGTTTTCCCGAACTGGCCCGAAGAGAAACACGTGCAGCAATCGGCTATACTCGGAAGTTTTCGGGCTTTGTCTGTTATAACGGCGATTACGAGTCAATAGTAGTCAAATAAACGTTTAGAATCGAAATAGTTGGGGTTTTAAGTCAAAATTGAGGATTTTTTTTCAATTACTTAGCGCAACGCAGAATCCTATTTTATAATCAAACAGACGGACTATTCTTTTTGTTTTTACGGCAAAATATCAATATATTATGATATGATAACGTCAATGTGTCCTAAGACGAACCAAGCAAAGAAACAGGAATATGATTTTTGGTACATGGAACGTACAAGGAATGAGTCGAAAAGTGAATGATATAGTCCATGAGTGCAGCAGAATGAAGGTTGACCTTGCTGTACTAACAGAAACGAAGAAGAAAGGAAAAGGATCTGAAAACCTAGGACAGTATGACCATTTCTATAGCGGAGTGGCAAAAGAAAAACATGCGCAACAAGGAGTATCTATTTTGGTCAACAAAAGATTTAGAAAATATATCACCAACTGGGAAGCAGTAAATGAACGGCTAATAAGAATGAATATAACAATAAAAGGAATGAGACTTACGATTTTTGGAATCTATGCGTATAAGAAAAGACAATTTTTTTGAAGAAATCCACAATGAAATATCAGCAGTAAGTACATCTAGAGAAATTGTAATATTGGGAGATTTAAATAGTAGAACAGGTAACAGAGTAAATGATCTGACAGTTGGCCAATATGGAGAAGATGTTGTTAATGACAATGGAAACCGGCTTATCACAGTATGTGAGCAATTAGACCTAAAAATCCAAAACGGTTTTTTCCAACATAAGAAAATACACAAATATACCTGGACCAAACCCTCACAAAACCTGAAATCCGTCATTGATTATCTTATCACTAAACAAAAGACAAAACTAAAAATTCAAGATGTCAGAACAAAGCGTGGATCAACATGCGGAAGTGATCACTATTTTCTGGAGACCAAAATTCTCTTTCCTTATCAAGGCCGAAGCCTCCATCAACAAAATCTTGATGATACAGTGAATGAGGAAATTGATCACTGTCAATATAATCTACTAAGCCTAGAACATGACAGCGTAAAAAACTTATACAAAAAGAGACTGAACGAAAAACTTAATTCAAGTTCAGGTGAAACCCCAGATGAGGAATACGAATGTATCACATTAAGCATCCATCAAGCTGCAAAAGAAGCACTAGGATTAGTGGAAGAAACTCCTAAAAGAACAAAACCATACTGGTGGGATGCTGAGATTGAAAGTGAAATAGAGGAAAAAAGGAAATTATATCACACGTACTTATCCCAAAAGACAGATAGAAGCAGAGAAGAATACAAAATCGCGCAATCAAAGGTGAGAAGAATGATCAGTGATAAGAAGAATCAATCATGGATGCAAAAGTGCCAGAAAATAGATTCTTACTTAGGAGGTAGGAGAAGTACCGAAAGCTGGAAAACTATAAGATCGATCAAAAAAGAAACATGCAGAGATATTATTTCACCAATACCAGACAAAGAATGGGATGAGCATTTTAAAAAACTTTTAACTGAAGATAGAGCAGAATTCAAGGAAGACGAAAGAGACAATATCATTAGAACGATGGGATCTCCAGTACCCCTCACAATATCTGAGGTCAAAAACGTGTGCAAAACCTTAAAAAGCGGTAAATCTGCCGGACCCGGAAATATCCCAGCTGAACTTATTAAATACGGCACTGAAGAATTGTTTTGTAGATTACGGAATCTTTTCCAAAGATATTTAAATGGAGCTCTAGTACCAACTGAGTGGAAAACGTCATATATATCCACAATACACAAAAAAGGAAGGAAAGATATATGTGACAATTATAGAGGTATATCTGTAACTAGTACGCTAAGCAGAATATATGGCAAAATAATAAGAAATAAAGTGGAGAGCGAATATAAAGATATGGAGGCAGAAGAACAAGCTGGTTTCAGGGCGGGTAGATCGACTTCAGATCATCTCTTTTGTATAACCCAAGTTATTGAAAAGAAAATGGCATACGGACAAGAGCTCCATCTGCTTTACGTAGATTTGCAGAAGGCATATGATAGTATACCACTAAATCTACTTTGGAAAGCGCTGGAAAAGACAAACATAAGCGTACAACTAATTAAGGCAATCAAAGAGTTATACCGCAATAGTAAGGCAATAGTTAAAATAAAAGCAAAACTAACCAAAGGCTTTCAAGTAAATAAAGGTCTTAAACAAGGTTGCTGTATCTCGCCTACGCTCTTCAAGATATATTTGGAACAGGTCCTTAAAGTCTGGAAGAGAAAATGCCAAAACATGGGAATTCCGTTGAATGAAATCACCTTGTATACTTTATGTTTCGCCGATGATCAGATAGTGGTGGCTCAGGATTATGACGACCTCGAATATATGACACGAAAACTAATAGACGAGTACAATAAGTGGGGACTAGAGGTTAATATCAATAAGACAGAGTATATGTGTATTGGTGGAACGAAACAGGATCTAATCTTAAATACTGGGCAGCGAATTCAGTCCTGTGATGAGTATAAATACTTGGGTCTAAAAATTACAGCTGACGGAACACTAGACAAAGCTATAAAAGATAGAAACGTACAAGGAAGAAAAGCAATAACTTTATTAAATGGAATAATTTGGGACCAAAGTATATCAAAACATAACAAAAAGCTTATATATAACACCATTGTAAAAAGTATTCAAAGATAGAACAGAAAAAATGCTTTCCGCTATGGAGATGGACTATTGGAGAAGAGCAGCAGGGAAATCAAAAAGAGAAAGAGTTACCAATCAAAGAATAAGAGAAATTATGACAGTGGGTGAACGTACTCTAGTGGATGATATAAGAACAAAACAACTGGTGTGGTACGGACATGTACAAAGAATGGATGATGGAAGACTACCTAAACAAATATTACAATGGAAACCAACTGGCCGAAGAAAACGAGGAAGACCAAGGAGAAGCTGGAGAGAAGGAATAGATAGTGAAATAAGAATAAGAGGCCTAGATGATGAATTATGGGCAAACAGAAACGAGTGGAGATTGGGTATCGGAAGACGTAGAACGTTGTGAAACCGATAAATATATATATATATATATATATATATATATATATATATATATAACGTCAATGTGTCAAATTAGAAAGTGTAAAAGTGGTAATAACTTCCAACAAAATTTAACAAAAGGGGAAAAGAAGCAAAGGGCCCCACGTTGGGCGCCAAATTTGTAAGGGGACCTAGTTCGGGGTTGCCAAACTTCGGTCTTTTACATTTGACACTCAATATTTCACCCTTTCGGACGGAATCTTGGGCGCCACTCTAAGAAATAAGGGAGCTTAGAGTCTCCACCGGCCAGTACGACTAGCTTTTAGACAGTCGAGAAAACGGGTTCATGGAATGGTTGGAAAATTAATGTTTAGGCAATTTAACTAAAATGTACCACTTTTATTTGTCTAACCTTGCTACAAGAATCAAATTTTAATAACTTTCTTACTCTAAACAAATTAAACAGGATTCCCAAAGCACAGGCGGTTTCTTTTTCTTAACTTGACACAATTGAATACCTTTCAAAGTTCCAGCAAAGAACAATTCGATAATGCTTTCACGAAACGGTATATAACGGATTTACATGTCCGTTGGCTATTCTATAAGTCAAATAACACTTTTATTACTCGGTTTGGTCCTAGTTAAAATGTAGATTCTTTAGTCCGGGAATATGTTTAAAATCAACCCTGTATAAGACGCGTGCCTACCTGTGTGGCATCCAAGGTAGGGGTCCGGGAAAACAGGGTGATTTGGGGAATTACCAACTTTGAAACCAACCCTAAAGAACGCGTGCCTGCCTGTATGGCATCCAAGGCAGGGGTCTGGGATTAGAGTGGGTTGAGTCTAAGAAACGGGTTAAAGATGAACTGTGCAGTTTTCCTTCGAATTATCTTGTACCCAGGAGGAAAGTGCACATTATCTTAACCGGGCAAAATCAGGAAAAAGACGCGTGCCTACCTGTATGGCATCCAAGGTAGGGGTCCGGGAAATATACCAATTTGAAATCAACCCTGGAAGACGCGTGCCTACCTGTATGGCATCCAAGGTAGGGGTCCGGGAAATCAGGGTGATTTGGGAAATTATCAATTTTGAAACCAACTCTAAAGAACACGAACAGATTACTTCTCCGTTACATTGTACGAAGCGGTGGTAAATTGCATCATTTTCTAACCGGGACTTAAACTTTAAATCAACCCTACGCGTGCCTACCTGTATGGCATCCAAGGTAGAGGTCCGGGAGTAGGGTGATTTGGGGATTTTACCAACTTTGGGACCAACCCTAAAGAACGCGTGCCTACCTGTATGGCATCCAAGGTAGGGGTCCGGGAGTTAGGGTGGTTCGGGATTAGCAAAACGGGTCAAACTGGAAACTACCAACTACAATTTTCCTTTTGCTCAAGCCTATTTACACCAGCTAGGAAATTGCATTTTCTCTGGACCGGAAAATAATTAAAAAATCAACAAGACGCGTGCCTACCTGTATGGCATCCAAGGTAGGGGTCCGGGAAATATACCAATTTGAAATCGACCCTGGAAGACGCGTGCCTACCTGTATGGCATCCAAGGTAGGGGTCCGGGAAATCAGGGTGATTTGGGGAAATCTACCAACTTTGGAATCAGCTCTAAAGAACGCGTGCCTGCCTGTATGGCCTCCAAGGCAGGGGTCCGGGATTAGAGAGATTCGAATTTAATAAAAGGGGTTAGAAAAACCGTCTGCAATTTACCCAGCAAAAGAAAAACATTTTTGCATTAAATATAAAGAACAGCGTAAAATAAATACTTAAAAATAGCCTACGCACTTACCTTTTGACAGTCTCGGTACCGGTGCACTAGAAATATCGCGAGTTTAGTTTTAGCACTTCTTGCTACGGCGCGCGATGACGGATAAAAAGGGTCGAACACGATGTGTCGATTGCTTAAATAGCCTCTCTTCGGAAGTGCTCGTTTTTCAGAGGTGGGAGGCCAAAGAAAGCCGATCACTTCCGAAAGGCTAACCCCCACGAAATCAGAGGTGGGAGGCCGAAGTAAACCGATCCTTTCCGAATGGCTCCGACTAACCCCACGACATTAGAGGTGGGGAACCGAAGAAAGTTGATTATTTCCGAATGGCTCCGACTAACCCCACGACATTAGAGGTGGGGAACCGAAGGAAGCCGATTTTTTCCGAATGGTTCCGACTAATTTCCACAACATTAGAGGTGGGGACCAAAGAAAGCCGATCATTTCCGAATGATTTCGACTAACCCCCACGAAGTCAGAGGAGGGGATCAAAGAAAACCGATCATTTCCGAATGATCCCGACTAACTACGAATATCCCCCACGGCATCTGGAGTCAATAACTTATAATTTCTACTCACGGTCGATGGATTACGAGAGTTTTACACCACAAATTAGACCTGCCCATGCTTTAGGAGACTTATAAAACAACTTAACCTAAATTACCCCGACCTAACAAAGATAGAAATTAGTAATTTCGTTACAAAGTATACAAGGTGGTTTCATCCAACGGAATTCCCATGTTTTGGCATTTTTTCTTCCAGACTTGAAGGACTTGTTCCAAATATATCTTGAGCGTAGGCGAGATACAGCAACCTTGTTTAAGACCTTTATTTACTTGAAAGCCTTTAGTTAGTTTTGCTTTTATTTTAACTTTTGCCTTACTATTGCGGTATAACTCTTTGATGGCCTTAATTAGTTGTACGCTTATGTTTGTCTTTTCCAACGCTTTCCAAAATAGATTTAGTGTTCTGCAAATCTACGTAAAGCAGAAGCAGCTCTTGTCCGTATGCCATTTTCTTTTCAATAACTTGGGTTATACAAAAGAGATGATGTGAAGTCGATCTACCCGCCCTGAAACCGGCTTGATCTTCTGCCTCTATATCTTTATATTCGCTCTCCACTTTATTTCTTATTATTTTGCCATATATTCTGCTTAGCGTACTAGTTACAGATATACCTCTATAATTGTCACATATATATTTCCTTCCTTTTTTGTGTATTGTGGATATATATGACGTTTTCCACTCAGTTGGTACTACAGCTCCATTTAAATATTTTTGGAAAATATTCCGTAATCTCCAAAACCGTTCTTCAGTGCCATATTTAATAAGTTCAGCTGGGGTATTTCGGGGTCCGGCAGACTTACCGCTTTTTAAGGTTGTGCACACGTTTATGACCTCAGAGATTGTGAGGGTTACTGGAGATCCCATCGTTCTAATGATATTGTCTCTTTCGTCTTTCTTGAATTCTGCTTCATCAGTTACAAGTTTTTTAAAATGCTCATCCCATTCTTTGTCTGGTATTGGTGAAATAATATCTCTGCATGTTTCTTTTTTGATCGATCTTACAGTTTTCCAGCTTTCGGTACTTCTCCTACCTCCTAAGTAAGAATCTATTTTCTCGCACTTCTGCATCCACGATTGATTCTTCTTATTACTGATCATTCTTCTCACCTTTGATTGCGCGATTTTGTATTCTTCTCTGCTTCTATCTGTCTTTTGGGATAAGTAGGTGTGATATAATTTCCTTTTTTCCTCTATTTCACTTTCAATCTCAGCATCCCACCAGTATGGTTTTGTTCTTTTAGGAGTTTCTTTCACTAATCCTAGTGCTTCTTTTGCAGCTTGATGGATGCTTAATGTGATACTTTCGTATTCCGCATCTGGGGTTTCACCTGAACTTGAATTAAGTTTTTCGTTCAGTCTCTTTTTGTATAAGTTTTTTACGCTGTCATGTTCTAGGCTTAGTAGGTTATATTGACAGTGATTAATTTCCTCATTCACTGTATCATCAAGATGTTGTTGATGCAGGCTTCGGCCTTGATAATGAAAGAGAATTTTGGTCTCCAGAAAATAGTGATCACTTCCGCATGTTCCACGCTTTGTTTTCTATTACTTACATTTCAAAAAATATTTCAGTCAAGCAAGTAAACATTATGACCAGTTAAATTAAAGTACTAAATACAATAAATGTTTATAACCTCAAAATGTCCCAGTGATTCTCAGGTGATTTCCAGAAAAATGAACAGTGATTATCACCCGCGAATTTCCGCTCGAGTACAGCTTTAACGGACACCTCAGAATTTTGAACATATTTCTCATCATTCATCTTTTTTTAATTTGATAAAAAGTAACTGGAAAGGCCACGTCAATGTAAGAGCTATATTAGAGCCAAAAATTTTGGGTGTTTTTTAGAGTGAGAACATAAAGAATGCATAAATCCATGCGTACTCACCCTGATTCACAAAACGCATCACGTGATGGGACATGGATTTGCACTTGTTTCAAATGCAGTGTCACCTGCTGGGTTTTTTGAATCAGGGTGAGCACGCATCAGTTCTAACGCCTATCCAGTTAAGTATATAGAGATTACTAGGATTTTCACTACCACTGAACTGTTTGATTAAATATAGATTGACTATAATTTTAATGCTCATGCTATGGTACTCTTGTCCTTGTGTATCTTTGTGGGTTTTTATAGATTAAATAAAATGAAATTTTTTAACCTTTTTCAGTTTGTGCAAAAACCTCTGGTGTTTATTTTAGGGCTTTTAGGAACTATAAACTTACAGATGCAGATACTTTGGATGCTACTTGTAAATTGGTCCAAGAGATGCACATTTTTTCAAAGGAAGGAAAAGGAGATGGAGTAAGTTATACTAACAAAATAAAATATTAATATAAATTGAAAAACTGGGAACAGAACTCAGAAAACAGTCTCTCACTAGTCTATTTAATTCATCAAAAACATTCATATTGCCTTTCAATAAAAGCCAAATACTTTTACTGTTGGTAGATCAATGGAATTGATTCAAAGTGCTCGAATGTGAGAACAGGCATTTTGATAATAAAAATGCGTCATTTTTTTAACTTTTTTTTACATTTTAGGCGGGCATAGTGTCATGTATATCGTGGAACTGTTTTGGTAACATTTTGGCGGTGTCACAGAGTTACAATCACAAAACCTGGTGTCATCATTCAAGTTTGGTTTTAGTCTATATTTTAAATAGGTAAATTCATCAGTTTTCTACTCATCTTCATACAAACGACTCTTAACATTCTAATAGACAAGAAATGTGTAGAACATGTCACAACGTTTAAATATTTGTTACTAATTATAAATGTGACTGTTAAGACTTGTCATTGTCTTTCAAACGGTATAAACAAAGACGCATATAAAAATATTGACATTATTGATTGTGTGAGGGCAGCTTTACGAAGAAGTCAAAACACAGGTTTCAGTAAAAGTAAAACAAGTTTCAAACAAAATAAAACGTTGTTATTGCATAAGTGGATAGAAACTGCTACTGCATAGGAATGGAAACAGTTACTACATAGGAACTGTAACTGAATAAAAACTGTAACTGCATAGGAACTGTAACTGAATAGGAACTGTTACTGCAAGAAACTGTGAATGCATAGGAATTTTAAACAAAAACTTCTTCTCTGGGCCATATTCTAAGAGGTGACCGAGAGTACCAAAACTTATTCCTCAAAGAAAAATAAAGGAAACGCTACATCAGATATGGAAATATCAAACCGATGCAGCAACAATTTTCAGGCAGATCAAGAAACGGATCAAATGACCCTAATGTGCTGCAAACGCAACCACGAAGAAAAAGGAAAAAAATTATTCATTAAAAACTAATGGCGTTAATTTGGTTTAAGATTAAATTTTATTTTAGAGATGCAAAATTTAGCACAACCCCAAAGAAGAAACTGGCTACAGAAACTTGTGTAACAGCAATATCGTTTCACAGTTTAAACCCGACGATTTTAGTGGCAGGGACTTTTACAGGTAAATTGTTAAAATCATTGACTTGATCCGCGCTCTGTTGGCAGGGCCGTCTTTTATCATGCTGGGGCCTCTGGCACTTCTGATCTTAGGGGCCCTCTCAACAATCTTTTTTATGTGTGTCTTACAAAAAAATTTAAACCCCACTAAGTTGTCCATTTGTGAATTGCATTAAACACATATAATTCCATATGCAGAAAGTTGTTATAACAGTGGCATAATCAAAAATTGGCCTGGGCGTGAGCGCGGATTGATATATTTTTATCTTGATTTTTAAAAAATTATTTTGTGTTTCTTGGGGCGCGGTGCTTGAGCCCCCTAAGAACCACCACCTACGTACGCCACTGGTTTTATCATGATTTAAATTAAATAAATAACTTTAACACAAATATTTTCACACTGGCCCCGCGTGCCCCTGCGGAAAGTCGGTACTGTCTGTTGCCAGTTCTACGTGTTAGTATAGAATATATATTTCCTTGGATATTTTTTTAACGTTTTTATTATTGTAGGTTAAAAAAAGGTTGTTGAAATTTTTACAACACAAAACAGGTTTGATGATTTTAATATTTTAGATTAGGGACCTGTTGCCCGCAGTTAGAAAAACGATAACTGCAGTGGACTGTATATATTTTATTAAATGAAAGCGCGAACAAACATAAATATATTGATACGAAATCACGAAATAATTAAAGGTCCATAGGTTAATTGCTGGTACCCACAGAACGGAAATCAGAAACAAAGCACTCACCAGTTTGCAGCCAATTTCTCCACGTTCCAGGGGCCCCTTTCTGGATCTAATGATGGCACCACGTAGCTGGAGGGCTGAAGTTTCTAGTTCTATGCTTCAGTACACCAAAATCGAGCACTTTCAAGTGTAGAAATTTGTAATAGTTGGAGAAAGTAATTAACACGCCATTTTTCTCGAGGCGGTTCTTGGTGCGCATGTCAAATGCGCGAAAAATGTACTCTGTCCTTCATCCAATTGTGTGGTTTTAAAATTTAAAAACAACCGCGAAATTTAGCGGGAGCACAATTTTAGAATATCAGCCGGACAGATATAGATATAAGAAAAATGATCGACCGATAAATATAAATGAATGAAAAACAGATAAGTAGCGTAAGTTTATTTAGAGATAACGAAAACCCGAAAAAGGCAAAACAAACAAACAAAAATTCAAAAGAAAATAAAAATAAAGAAAAACCTATTGTAATACCCGGTAATAGGTAGAAAAATGAAAATTAGTTTTAATTCGGCAAGAGGCACAGTTTTACAACTGGCCTCTTGTAAACACCGGTAGCCGTTCGTACCGTCGCTACACGCACTTGACCGTCTCCGCCGGGATGCAATTCGAGAACCCGACCGACTGGCCATTTCAAAGGTGATTGGATGTGATTACTCGTTATGATAACCAAATCATTTAATTTGATATTTGGGGACGAATCAGCCCACTTGTGTCGCTGTTGTAGCGTATGCAAATACTCTACAGAATACCTTTTCCAAAAATCATTATGTAGTTTTTGGATTAGTTGCCATCTCGAGAGCAGATTTAAGGAAATCTCGGACAAATCCGGACTCCGGAATTTCTGAATTAAGGGGTTCAAGGGTCAAAAAATGCCCAGGTGTAAGAGGTTGAAGATCGTGTGGGTCTGAAGAGGCAGGAGATAAAGGGCGACTATTAAGTACAGCTTCTATGCGACATGTAAGGGTGGACATTTCCATGATGGACAACTTCTGGTCGCCGACAACTCGAACAAAGTGAGTTTTAAAACTTTTGACGCCAGCTTCTGCCAGGCCATTGAAATGTGGACTGAGAGGGGGTCCCAGATGCCAACGAATAGAAAGTCTGGTGGACGCACTTCTTGCGTAATCAAGTAATTGGTTACGAAACCCTATAAAATTACTGCCCTGATCTGACCAGCATTGCGTCACGCTTCCACGTCTGGAAATGAATCGATGGAATGCACCTACAAACCCTTCGGTGGACAGTTCCATGGTTAATTCCAAATGCACGCAATGTGTGGCCGTACAGACAAATACACAGACATACGATTTGAAAGCTTTACAACCACGGTAACGATGAGGAATCACAAAGAAAGGTCCACAAAAGTCGATAGCTACACTCGAAAAAGGTTTAAGTTGATTGATTCGATGAGCGGGAATTGAATTCATTATGGGCGGTCTATAGGGTTTAGGGTTGATTCTAAAACATTGCAAGCACTTGGATATGGTTCTTTGAATTGCCCGTCTGGCAGATAATATCCAAAATTGCTGTAAAAGCAGATTATGTAATGTTTTAAACCCAGGATGAAGGTATTGTCGATGAGTGGACTCGATAAGAAGAGTAGTTAAACGATGGTTACTCGAAAGTAAGACGGGGTGTTTTGCAGAATAAGACAAAAGGTCAGATTTTTGTAATCTGCCACCGACTCTAATAATATTATTTTCATCAAGAAAAGGTGAAAGTTTTCGAAAAGGTTTCAGTATTGGTTTATCCTTAGATAACGCGGAAAAAAGCTCAGAAAAGCAAGAACCTTGAACACGTTTGATAAGAAGGAATAACGCACTTTGCATCTCACCGGTGGTAGGAAAAACAATATTTTCAAAAATAATTTTTTGGTCCGGTAGATTAGTGGGTTTTTGATAGGAATGGTTTTGAAAAAGGTTAACTATTCGAAGGACATAACAAATGATACGTTGAATTTTTTATATAGATGAATATTTGATAAGAAGCTGATCTAAGAAGTTAACGTCAATTATCGCATTGCAACAGACCTTTGGCTTTTCCTCCAGATTAATATCTCCGATATCAATCGGAATTTTTGATTTATGAAAATCGGGCCATTCGTTTTCGGGAGACCACAAAAATGACGGTGCGTTCCACCACATGTCATGTGACATGAGCTGTGAAGGGGTGACCCCTCGTGACGCAATATCGGCTGCATTTAAAGCAGAAGGAATGTAGCGTCATGAGTTTGAGGGAATGATTTCTTGGATTCTACTGACTCGATTTCCAACAAAGGTTTGCCAGCGATTAGGAGGGGATGAAAGCCAGTGCAATACGACTTGAGAATCGCAGAAAGTAACGATATTTGTAAAAGTTATTTTTCTTTCATAGCTAGATAAAACGAAATCAATTAATTCGCTTAAAAGAAATGCGCCTAGGAGTTCTAGCCTAGCCAAAGTTTGTGACTTTATAGGCGCGACCCTAGATTTTGCAGATATGAGAGAAACAGATATATTGCTTTCCTCTTCTACACGAAAATATACGACGCCTGCGTAGCCTCGAATTGAAGCGTCACAGAAGCCGATGATTTGACAGGTATTGGTTTCTGACAGTTTGATTTGTTCCAAGAGTCGATGATAGAAGAATCTGGTTCTTCGTCCCAGCCTATTTTCGATATCCACAACTGTTGCAAAATAAATTTTGCTTGTAGCAACAAGGGACAAAGAAAACCTAAGGGATCGAAGATTGTTCCTATGATAGATAAAATAGAACGTTTAGTTGGGGGTTTGTCCTTCATTCGGCATTGATAAGAAAAAATGTTTTTTGGATGCCATTGAAGTCCTAAAACTTTGATAAAGTGTGGTTCCTCCTTGTCAAAAGAGAGAGGCATTTGACGATCGGATTCTGGCAATGTTGCCAATAACTCAGGACAATTGCTTGCCCATTTTTTAAGTTCAAATCCTCCCGACTTCAACAAATCATTGAGTTCCATCTGTAGGGAAAGGGCTTCAGAAAGCGAAGGGCTAGTTCCCAAAATATCGTCGATGTAAATTGACGTTTTTAGAACAGTACTAGCCATAGGAAAACGTTCCTTTTCTCTCTCTGCCAGCCCATTTAACGTACGCATGGCTAGAAAAGGTGAGCATGTCATGCCAAAAGTGACAGTAGAAAGTTCCCACACTGAAAGTGGGTCCTGTGGAGAAAACCTCCACAATATCCTTTGATAAGGATTGATAAGGACTTGACGGAACATCTGTTTGATATCAGCAATGTAGGCAATAGGATTAAGACGAAACGTAAGGAGTAAAGAAGCAATATCCTTTTGAAGTTTCGGTCCAGATAACAACGTGTCATTGAGACTAATATTCTTTGGGGTGACTGCCGAACAATCCCAGACTACCCTTAATTTTGTACTTAAGCTTTCCGGCTTTAGTACGCAATGATATGCCAAAAAACATGATACGTCGACTTTTGGTTGACTAGATAAAACTAGACTCATGTGATTAGAATCGATATAGTCTTGCATGAAACTTGAATAGGCAGTGTACAGATCAGGATTTTTAAGTAATCTGTTTTCTAGAAGTAAAAATCTACGATAAGCTTGCGGATAAGTATTTCCTAGGTCAGGGTTTATTTTATCTTTAAACGGAAAATCTACCATGAATCTACCGCTCGGTTGTCGTACGACACTCGCAGTAAAAATTGATTCTGCTTGTTTTTCTTCCTTTGATAAGATTTGTTTTTTAGGCAAATGTTCGATTTCCCAAAACCTAGGGATAATGACCTCCAAAGGAGGTGAATGACTCGTTAAAAAACAACTGGTTCGTTCCGTAAGACTACCTACTTCGTCTACTTTTCCCATGACGACCCAGCCAAAGATGGTTTCAAGGGCTGAAGGTTGCCCTATTTGTCCAAGAACCCTGCCCTCCTTGAATATCTGTGCGAATAGCTCGCAACCAATAACTAGGTCCACAGGTCTAGATTTGAAATAAGATGGGTCGGCAAGTTTAAGGTTTTCCAAGTGTTTCCACTGATTATCGTTCAAAGTGAATGTAGGCATATTGGAACATAGTTGTGGAACAACAATTGCTTCGAAATTAAGTAAAGGAGTGACCTGTCCTTGTGGCTTAATGTGACATTGAACGAGCCCTTTGGAAGTAAGAGAAGACATTTGATTTAATCCGAATATTTCAGTGGTGTAACTTCGCCTGGGAAGATTAAGACGCTGAATACACTTTTCACTGATGAATCCTGTCTGTGATCCAGAATCAAGCAGTGCCCTTACAGGTTGAAAATTTCCGCAACCGTCCATAACATCTATTATGGCGGTACATAAAAGAAAGGTACCTGAAGGTCCTGAGGTGTTTAATAACACATGAAGATTATTGACAGGTGGTGTGTGAATGACAGGACTAGTATCTTGGCTTCCAGACTCTTTATTAGTTTCTAAGATATGAGTTAAAGTGTGGTGCCTTTTACTATTGCAAGTCCTGCATGAATATTTTGATTTGCACGTGTCTACCCCATGCGAGGGCTGAAAACACGCTAGACATAATTTTTTCTGCTTGACAAAAGATAGGCGCTCGATAGGCGAGAGGTCAAGAAATGTTTAACATTTCGAAAGCACGTGACCTTGATTACACCGGAAACATTTTATTCCCGTACTTGAATTAGTTGAGGTGCCAGCCAGTCCTATAAAAGGCGAATTGGGTGATTTATAGTTAGGCTTTTGCCCAAACTGATTTGGCATAAAATTTGATTTTTGATAGGTAGGCTTTTGCCCAAACTGATTTTGCATAGAATTTGATTTTTGATAGGTAGGCACCTTTTTAAGTGCTGTTGATTGAGGAAGTGATTCCAAAACTTTACATCTTTTTTCTAGAAATTGAAACAATGACTGAAAAGTGGGAATTTCGGTATTAGTATTGGCGTGACTTATTTCGAAATTTGAACGCGTCGGAATATCCAATTTTTCTAACAAAATGAAAAAAATAATAAAGTCCCAACTGTCAACGTCAAAGCTAAGTGATTTTAAAATTTCTAGGGATTCTGAAAAGGTGTCAATTAAATTACGCAATTCTTTAGCTGACTCGTTTTTTAATGTAGAGTTCATAATTGTGCTCAAAGCATCATTTGCGAGGTCTCGCTTGTTTTGATATCTATTGACTAATTTGTCGTAAGCAATTTTATCATTTTGATCAGATAAGCTAATCCCTGATATCAATTTTAAAGGCTCATCCTCGAGATATGAAAATAAATATTGTAAAGTTTTCGAACGTTACTTAGACTTTGATTTTGATCTATGTTATTAAAAAGATCGAAAAAGCTTGGCCATAATTTTTTATCACCTCGAAATATGGGAATACCTAACTCTTTGAGTTTTGGAGTTTCAGATTCGTTTTGACGAACATATGATCGCGAAAAGGATGGGGCCTCAACCGGAAATATTTCATAGTAAACCCCCTTAGACGCATAAAAATATTTACGAGCTTCTGCAAGGATCGCATCCTGCGTTTTAAACTCCTCGTCGTCCGAGTCGTCTATCAACATAATGACATCATTATGTGCCAGCATGCATTTATCGAAGGTGTCATCCATCGGTTTCAACCGAACCTCACTTGAAACTCGTTTCTCGCTTTTGCGTCCGTTGCCGCGGTTTGTGAAAACACAACACTCGGTGATCGCAGATAAAAAACCCTTGCGTTTTTGCACGGCTTTTTTGATAGACATGATTTTTACCGTTGAAATGACGAAATTGTCGGTAAATATACAATTAACGCTAAATTAATGCTTCTGAAATAGAAAAATGACGAATTGTCGAAAATATGCACTAATTTATCGCAATTGATGAAAATTGTTTTAAATATCGAAATGGTATGGAACAAATTTAATCACAGAATTGTTGTTTGTTTGTTTTGATTGATCCTCGATTTTGTTTACTGAAATGACCACGCGGTAGACCCTGCGTCACCATAGCAACGGACCGAAAACAGGTGAATTGCGCCGAAAACCGAAGGTCGAACGAAAATCTACGGTTCAATACGATTGGCAAAAGTCAAGGCCGTGTGGTCGCGGCGAAAATGTGAAAATGGCTTCCCTAAAATACCGTCGAATGGATTTAATTTATTTATCCGGTTCGAAGGACCACTTTATGTTTCCCGCAGTTAGAAAAACGATAACTGCAGTGGACTGTATATATTTTATTAAATGAAAGCGCGAACAAACATAAATATATTGATACGAAATCACGAAATAATCAAAGGTCCATAGGTTAATTGTTGGTACCCACACAACGGAAATCAGAAACAAAGTACTCACCAGTTTGCAGCCAATTTCTCCACGTTCCAGGGGCCCCTTTCTGGATCTAATGATGGCACCACGTAGCTGAAGGGCTGAAGTTTCTAGTTCTATGCTTCAGTACACCAAAATCGAGCACTTTCAAGTGTAGAAATTTGTAATAGTTGGAGAAAGTAATTAACACGCCATTTTTCTCGAGGCAGTAGAAAGGATCTCTCTGATTCTTGGTGCGCATGTCAAATGCGCGAAAAATGTACTCTGTCCTTCATCCAATTGTGTGGTTTTAAAATTTAAAAACAACCGCGAAATTTAGCGGGAGCTAACAGGGACCATTCTTAATTAAATTACGTAACACTCAACGATGCAGTGATACCGTTTTCGCGAAGCAAAATCCTTTTTATTACCGCCGCGTCTATTTTTTAGGTCAAATTTATGTATGGAACATCCAAAACGACATTGACTCCCTAGTACTCACCACGAACGCTCACGATGAATTTGTGACACAACTGTCATGGGTCCAAGACATGGACTCAAAAAATACCACCGTGCTGGCAAGCTCGAGCTTGGATGGTTCTTTAAAATTATGGAGGTTTAGGGAGTCGAGTTTTAGCTTAAAGACTAAGTAAGTGTTAATGGGTAACAGTTAGTTTCGTTTTCTTAACGGATTAAGTAAAAAAGAAGCACTACTCGCGCATAAAAGACTGTTACAGCGATGTCTAGATGTTAAACCTATTTCATCGATTATAACAAAGCGTTTGACAAAGTCTTTCAAGCTCTGCAGGTTAATATATTATTATAAGACAAATATTTTCTTTCAGATTCAAAATAAGAGCCCCTGTCCTAGAAACTAGTAGTTATATGACAGAAATTAACCAAAAAACCTTGCAAGAAAAAGGTGAATTGGGTATAGTTTGTTTCGATGTTTCCAAATTCTCTGAAGACATGTTTGTAGTGGGTATGGAGGCAGGCCTTGTTGTTCAGTGCTCTTTATTGGGGGCCACAGAAATAAAAGGTATAGTCTTAAACATACACAGTAGGACAAGCATTTTTTTACATTCAGGTTTGTCAAAATTTTTAGCATATTGTAAAATATTAGTATTTCAAGGTCATTTGAGGTCGCACGACATTGAATTTGGTAAAGGTCGTAATTACATTTTCCGGCCATCAATAAAAAAAAAATGGTATCGAAGCATGTAAAGCAAGATCCCGGGTTGAATTGATAAAAATATCTGTTCACCAAAGCACCAGGTTTCGTGTACAGATAAATCTGTCACAAGCATTCAACTTCCTGCAGAAAATTTCCACAGGCCTTGGTACAAATTGAAGTACATATCGTCCGCGAGCCTGTAATATTTCCTAACCGCATAAGACTCAAAATTCTAGAAGAGACCAAAAAAAATTGAAATTGTGTTTATTTTTCTAAAACTCTACATATTTTTTTTGCTTCTCTGTTTGTTAAAAAATGCGTGAAGTCCTCTAATGTTTATTAATTTTTTTCCTGTAGTTTGATTTTTCAGAGAGGAGACAATGACATAGAAAAAATATTAGGAGATATTGCAGGTTCATGGAAAGATAAATGTTGAAAATTGAGTTTTTTTGAATTGGTAGTTCTTTTTCCAAGGTCATTTGGAGAATAATTAATTAATAAAATTTACATTTTTATGACTTTTGACCGCCATATGACCGTCTGATTGATAAGATGAAATTTTAGGCAACTCGAAAAATGAACCTCTATACGATCCAGTAAAAAAATATTACAGTCCACACCAAGGCGACATAGTAACTGTCAAATGTTCCCCTTCGCATAAGGAAATATTTTTGACATGTGGTACTGATGGTGAAGTGCGAATTTACGAACTGGAGCAGGTATAATTAAATCCGATCAAATATCTGTCATACTCATCTAGGAAACCAGCAAGTAAGGTTACATAACTCTAACTAGGCTTAGTATGTCAATGACGACTCCTACAGTACATTGGGTTTGTTCGTAGTGATGAGTTGCTTTTTTGTAAATTGCTTTTTGAAAGCTACTTTTGGGGCGAAGCTACTTTCAACTGCTATCAGTGGTCATAAAAACAGCTTTAAGTACTGAAAAAAAAGGCCATGAAGTTTTTATATGGAAAGGTTCAACAAATTTAGGTGAGGACCTTTTTTTCAACGCAATTTAATAAAAGCTTTGGGCCATAATCTTTTTTTGGCGGAAATTTTTTAAAAATTAGGTGAGGACCATTTTCAAACTAGAAAGAAACTTTCATTTTAAAATTTGTATTGGAGAACTTGGCTTTACTTTTATCTCAATTCTTTTCACGGAATATCATTTTCGCGTACTTGGCACTAAGATAGATTTTTGAGATATTACATAAAGTTCTTCATATTCTTTGTATTTTTTTAAATTAATTATTTTTATTTTATATACAGGGTGTCCCGAAAAGGTCTTCACACACTCACCATAGAACAGATTTTTTTTATGTTATGAACATTTTTTAACGTATTACTTCTAAAATCGGTACGCGGGAGAACTTTGGGACGCAAAATCGGAAGACCTTTTCACTGTGGCCGTCAGAGGGTGCTGCACACTGTACTTTTTAATTTTTTTTTAAAGAAAATGATTAACTAAACATTTTAAGACAAAAAAGGTACTCTTGTTAAAGTCCGTTAAAGTAAACCGTTTTCAAGATATTCAGATTTTGAATGGCGCTTTCAAATAATCAAATCATTTTAAATTAAAAAAATAAATAAATAAAATATCAAAAATATTAAATCAACAGTATTTTAGAAAAATCCATGTCCTACTATGGTCCTTGCCATACGCAGTTTCACTTTTGTGACTTTGACATGAAATAAACATATTTTCTAACCCAGTAAATATGTCATGTTGGCATAAAATTAAAGGTAAAATTGTCATTGTCTCTGAAAAAGATGTTGATTGAAAGATGCTGACTGTAGGTTGAAAAAAACGCACAGATAAAAACAACTCAAAGAAATGCTATTTTTCAGATTTTTATTTGTTGCTGTCAGTATGTATATGATAAATAAAGAGGTTGGAGATGTCACTAAAGTGTAACTGCGTATGGCAAGGACCTAGTTGTGTTATAGAAAACTAATTCACTGACCAAATTTCAAAAAACAAAAAAGTGAAAGGTCCACTACCAAAAAGCAAACTTTTTAAAAACCTCTCGCTCTGCTTGCTTTATCAGGATGCGGGTTTCAATTAAGACTCGCAAGTAGGGGTAAGTTTTTCTCTATCTCTCCTACAAACCCTAAAACTCCCCAAAAACATCAAATTTGGAACACCCTATCTTATTTAAAGTCAATTTTGAAATATGGTTAATATTTTAGGATGAACCAGCTCAGATAATTTTTACACCTTGGTCACTGAATGATGTCACGTGGATACCTCACGAGAGCAAGTTATTAGCAGGGTGCAGTCGGACGGGGAAAGTAGACATTTTTAACCTAATCAGTGGAAAGTTAGTAGATTATGCGACAAATATCAAAGTGGAGAAAAAAGTTGTCCCTTGTATGGCGCTTAATGGAAAAAGGTAAACTTAAGTTTCAACTGTTGAGCTTATCTCAACCTGTTTGTTGTTTTTTGTGTTCATTTATTTTTGTTTTTAAGTAAAACTTGCCAGGGCATTTACAAAAATAATCGTACTTTTTTAAACCAAAACAATTAAAACTAAGAACACGATTTGAGTTCTGGTTAGTTGCAAATGTCAATGTCAAATAACCATACTAGTTCGCAAAAGTAACTGTTAAACCTTCGTAAATAACTACGTCCATTATCGTAATAAAAGATAATGTGCGGATGAAAACACCCTAATATTAAGCCTATATTTTCTCCTTTTAGGGCAAATTATGTAGTTACTGGTGACAACAAAGGCAATATTCAACTTTGGGACATTCCCTGGGAAGCCATAAAAAATCACAAAAAATAATTTAACTAGCTTCAAGAATCACACTTCCACATTTTGACTGCACCACTCAAGTCTGAAATAAACAATAAATCAGATTTTAAGTGAACTTATTTATATGTATTTTTTTAGATAATTATTTTTAGATATTATTTTAAAAAAATTATTTAGAATTTACACTGCATCCTTAAAAATGGACTGTCTATTTATTGGTTATTCTACTTATAAACAGCTGAGAAAAAAAGTTGATTTACTGTAAACTATCTATCTAATACGAAAACTAGAAAATATACAAGGAAAAAAATAATGAACACGTTTTCAAAGCGAAATTATCTTTATATTTTAAATTCTAGGACATTACTATCAAATTTCACAAAACTTGGATAGATATTTATGGAAAATTAAAAATAAACACTAAAATTGCTGCTTTTTAATATTGCAGCCTTTACAAATGAGAAAGATGAGAATAATATTAAAATACCAGATTAGTCCTCTCAAGGCCGTCTTGAAATCTTCGTCGTGAGTAATGATTAACAACTTAAAATTATTTTACTCTTCTCAAGCAGTAATGATTCTTGAAACGGCGTCACTCAAACTTCCACAAGAACCACTGAAAGTTTTGGCAATGGCCACTCGGATGACCATACAAGCTCAGATACGTTGCCCAGCGCTGCACCTACCTCTTACCCCTGTCCACAAACTTTCTACTGCGAATTTCCTAAAAGCCGCTTGACATGAAGCAATGAACTTGCAGTTACATGCAAGTTTAGTGTCCCTAAATGACACATATTTGTTTGTTTAAAAACCCGATGTCATGACAGGGACCCTAATCTTGCATAATACATTTTTAAAGCGAAATTATCTTCATATTTAAAATTTTAGGACTTTCACTATCACTTCACACAACTTGGGAGAGATATTTTTTTAAGAAAATTATACCCTAAAACCGCTGTTTTTACTATTACAGCCATAAAAAAATGACTTTATTATTTAACAATATTAAAATACTGGATTAGTTTGGCGCAATCGTATCATGTAGAACAAAAATACTAATCGAAAACACCCAATGTTTCTTTAGTGAGATACAGCTAGTGTTAAAAACCAAAAGGCAGACTGACGAATTAAGAAAACCCTTACAGAAGGCCTGACAATTTCCGAAAATCCGTCAACATTTATCTGGACCCAGTAATAGCCCGAAACGCTTTAATCTCTTGTTAACGTAGTCAAGAAATCTTTGTCGTGAGTAATAATCACCAACGAGAAATTCTTATGTTTTTCTCGAGCAGTAATGATTTTTGAAAGGGCATCACTTAAACGTATGATGTTATCCCAATCTAGGTTAGTGGTTGGTTCATTAAGGGCCAATATTCCGCAAGAACCTGCAGAAAGGGCCGTGCGGATGACTAGACAAGCTAGAACGCGTTGACCAGCGTTACGCCTACCTCTCATCTTTAGTTCCACCCCGTTCTTTACTTCTACCATTTTGTAGTCAGTGGTTTCCACTTTCAACAAACTTCCTAGTACGAATTTTGACAATCGCTAAAGGACCAAACAAGTTACATGCAGGACTTAAGGGGGAAAACTTCGCTCGAAAACTTACCATCTGACAACACTGATATCCCATTTTTTAGGCAAATCTTTGTCCTAATAGAAATAGAAAACGAGAAAGTGGAATGCGTCGAAATTTTGCAAGGTGATTTTCTAAAGCATTTTTAACAAACGTATCTTAGCAGTTTTTCCGCTAATTCAACTTATGCAAAAAAAAATTAAAAAATTTATGGCTAAAGCACAACAAATATTTCAAAACAATGTTTGGCATTTCAGTAGCCTAGTTGTGTTATAGAAAACTGTAGCGAAATTGTTTCGTTCTATGTATTTTTTTTGGAAATATACAAAAGAGAATCAAAAATCCAACAAGATACATTTGACAATTTAAAAAATATATTTTATATGAAGGATAAGGGTTTATAAAAGCGTGGTCAGTTTTATATTTGCTGCAGGACAGCAAATCAACATCAACCTCCTGACTGAAGTGCCTCACATATATACCGGGGGCGAGTCAATTCGATTGAGAACATTTATTTAAGATCACGTGACCCGTATTTCTAGATTATTTTCAGTTATTTTAAACAAATAAAATTTTGTTTAATATAATTTAAAGGCTTATAAGTAGGTCTTGAAAGACATACAATTTTTTCAATTTACGAAGTTTTTTGAGGGCCACTGATCTACTAAGCAAAATCACAGGATTACGAACCGATTCATAAGATAGTTTGTGATAATAGTAATACCTAACTAGTGCGGAAGAAGCACTTATTACACACGTTTGGTATGTAGGTGCAAAAGCACAATACAAATAACTCATTTATTATATTTAATTTACAATGATTGCTGAAAACTTTACTTCTTATTCCAACAGCATCTTTGGCTTAGGAAATGTTCGTTTTCGTATTTTCAATCAAAGATATTCGAAGGTCTTTGATATCTTTGATCTGGATGTATTTGGTAGCAGGCTCATAGTAGCATTATATGCTCCATCCTCTATTGTGGCTAAATCTTTTTCGGGATTATCGGTATTTGCTATCACAGTAAACAAACATTTTTTATATTTTTATTTATAAGACGAAACGTCACCCGTTGGTTTTTGAAGAAAAAATAGGCTTTGTTATTTACTCTATTCTTTTTTTTTTCCTGTTGCTATTGGAAAACTAGCCCACTTGTTTTTTGGCCAAAATGAATGTTAGTGCCTTAACTCAAAATGTGTTGTTTGTTTGTACTAGATTATTAGGGACTTATTGCAATAAAGCCAGGCAGTTATAGTGTGGGGCACTATTCTGACAGTTTTCCATTGAAAACTGACAGTTTATCTATCAAAATTGACATCAAATTTAAAAATCCAGTCGTTTATTTTCCATTAATAATGGCGGCACTACTAATTCCGGCTCAAACCGAATTTGTCGCCTTAAAATGGGGAAAAATAATAATGAACACACTTTTAAAGCGAAATTATTTTTATATTTTAAATTTTAGGACTTTCACTATCACAACACTTCACAAAACTTGGAATAGATATTTTTAAAAAATTAAAATTAGACACTAAAACCGCTGCTTTTTAATATTGCAGCCTTAAAAATGAGAAAGCTGGGAATAATATTAAAATACTAGATTAGTTTGGCGCGATCCTATCTTCTAAGACAAAAATACTAATCTAAACACCCAATGTTTCTTTAATGAGATACAAGATATTAATTTTGATAACTTACATTGTTGCAAACGGAAGGGTACACTCACGAACTTAGAAAACCCTTACAGACTCTGTCTGACAATTTCCGAAAATCCGTCAACATTTCTCTGGACCCGGTAATAGCTTGAAACGCTTTGATCTCTTGTCAAGGTAGTCAAGAAATCTTCGTCGTGAGTAATGATTAACAACTGGAAATTCTTTTGTTTTTCTCTAGCAGTAATGATTCTTGAAAGGGCGTCACTCAAACTTATGATGTTATCTCGATCTAGGTTTGTGGTTGGTTCATCAAGGGCCAATATTCCGCAAGAACCACTGAAAGTTTCCGCTAGGGCCATGCGAATGACCAGACAAGCTAAGACGCGTTGACCAGCGCTGCACCTACCTCGCATCTCTAGCTCAACCCCCTTCTTTACCTCTACTACTTTGTAGTTGTAAGTTCTGCGCTTGACGCCTGCACCACCGGTGCAGTCTTCCGTCTGAATTTCGATATAGTCGATATCGTTCCCTTTGTAGATGTTACGCCAGAGATCGCGGATTGTTTTGTTAATTTGGACCTGAAAATTAATTATTCTATGTAAATAACTCTCAAATCTAGCAATCGAATGCTTTTAAAGACCATTTCCTCATTATCCACGTTCTATGGTCTATACAAAATCTCACCACATATTTCGGGGTTGTAAATAAGCCGATTTACAGTAACTTACCTCAATCCAAAATTGGTTCTGAGATACAAACCGGATGGTAAAGAAAATTTTATATATTTTTTTAAATTTATGTAGTTTTTAACATAGTACTGTATAAATTGGTACGCGCGGTTTTTTTCGAAGGCGAGACAAGAATATGGACACCTTTTCACTGCGGCCGTTAGAGGGCGCTTCACACTTACCAAAACTTTTTTTCAGTGTAGTTTTTTACTCTTTTGTTAAAGAACTAAGTTCCTAAATGTAGTGTTTGCATATTAGTGAAACGACAAACACACGAATTAAAATTTCCCGCGCCGTGACAAACTGCTAGTGACGTAGGCAATATGGTCGCGCGGCTGACCTATGAGAAAGCAGCGTTAGAGTGACGTCACATGGGACGGTCTCTCGTTACGGAACCATTTTCAAGTCTACACGTATTTTATAGTAAGTTTGTTTTCATCCATTAATATTTGCGCAATCATAAATAATTACGCGGCTTAAATATTGTAAATATTTCACTAAACATTTTAAATCAAAAAGTTACTCTTGTTTTAATCCGCTAAAGAAGCCGTTCATGAGATATTTTGGTTTTTAGTGTTCGACCCCTCACCAGAATCATATTATTTTGAAAAAAAATATAAACTTTAAGAATTAAATTAAGTCAGTGAATTATTAGTGACAAAACGATTATTCTAAAATAATTTTTTTAATTTTAATATTCTACAACATCAGGCACACCTTTTATGGGATTTCTGTAATCCGTCAAACTTCATTGAATTTTGGTATGTTGTAGACTGATCTTTTCTTATTAACACTGTTAGTACTACATATATTTGCAATTTATTTATTACTTTCAATCTGAATATGTTTGGAAAACACGTAGAAAGAGCTATTATGCTTCTTGAACATTATCACCTTCAACATTCTGTATTTCAACAACTGGAAATTAATTTAAGTTGGGCCCATGAGACCTTGGTGATGAGCAAGGTTTAATCTACAGCACACTAAGGCTTGTTTCTTATTAAACCATTCGACTAATACTTACTTAAACACTCTGTAGATAATGTTTTAAAGGTCCAGATTAAAAATAATAAATAAATGGTAAATATATGTAATAGTAACATTGCGTTAATGTTGGGAAAATCCGTCTAAAGAGCCATTATGCTTCTTGGACATTATCACTTTCAACGCCCTGTATATCAAAAATTGGTCATTAATTTGAGTTAGGCCCATGAGAACTTTTGATAAGAAAGGTTCAGCCTACAACATACCAAAATTCCATGAAGTTTGACGGATTACAGAAATCCCATAAGAGGTGTGCCTGATCCTTTAAAATATTAAAATTAAAAAAATTTTAGAATAATCGTTTTGTCACCAATAATTCACTGACCTAATTTCATTCTAAAAGTTTATATTTTTTTTTCAAAGAATTGATTCTGTTGAGGGGTCGAACACTAAAAACCGAAATATCTCAAGAACGGCTTCTTTAGCGGATAAAAACAAGAGTACCTTTTTGATTGATTAAAATGTTTAGGAAATTAGTTCTTTAACAAAAGAGTAAAAAAATTATTACACTGAAAAAAGTTTAGGTAGGTCCAGTGTGAAGCGCCCTTAACGGCCGCAGTGAAAAGGTGTCCATATTCGAGTTTAGTTAAATACCTATATCTCGGAATCAGAGCAATTTCGAACTCAAGTGCAGGGGCAATTGCCGATATCTGTAACATACAGGGACGATAATTTGCCCCTGTAAATTGGCTAGTGTATAGACCGCTTAAGGTGCTTAAATCGGCTAATTTTGACTTCAGTAATATGTGGTAAGATTTTGTAATATTACAATTCAACACTTGATACATTTATTTAAAAGATTTTAGTCAAGTAATGTTACAAATATTTTTCATAAAGCTTTGTTTTTTAAAACTGGAAAAGAAAAATTACAAAAAAGGTTTGTTGTTGATTTTTAAAAATTACTTTAACTCACTAAAATAACAAATAAATTACTTTTCGAGAAAATTCTATATAAGGTACAGAATTAAAGTTTCAAACAAACAGCGTCGGTATATACACAAAATACTTTCACTTTCTTTTTTATTTTAATTTTAAATTAAGTTGTTTTCAATATAAAAACAAACAAAATTAAAATTGATGGTAAAAATTTTTGAAACCTTTTTCTTTCAATTACTAGCTTACCATTCTCTCTTTATGGAACATCAAAATAGCTTTCTCCAAATTGGCAGTGTACAAGTTTAAGTCATCAATGGCCAATTCATTTACTCTGAGCTCGTAGTACTTGCTTAAATACTCTTTGTAGGCCATTTTGTTTTCGCGACGATTTAGCTCCTTGTTTAGGTTGGCGATGGTCGATTGGATTTGTTTGATTTCTCCTTCACCTCGGTCAATGTGGGTTCGAATGGTCGTCATAGATTTTTCCAAACTCTTCTTTTCTTGGTAAACAGACCTGAAAGAAACAAAATAACATTTTTTGCTGGCTATAAGCTCCCAAATCACGGATCGCAAACCAATAGTTTTCTGTGAAACTTTCTCTGTTTTAAAAATACCGGTGAATCAAACGCCATAAGTAGAGTCCCTGTATGTTGACATATTTGGATATATTAATATATCCAAATATGTCAACATACAGGGGACTCTAGCCATAGGTAAAGGGAGTGGCGCAACGCTTCCTGTGCAAAGACGGCTCTTGACTGTCCACGGTGTCGCCTGTCCAGGTCTCTCCGTCAACCGAATTTTTTTGTGTCGTAGACTTGGGTCCTTAAAAGTGTTGCATCGCCGCGTCAAAAATTTGATAATAACGCGTTGCGCAAAAGACGTGTCATCCCTTACTCAGACATGATGACAGTTTATTTACTTGGCCGCGCCTGCTCTTGACACCACTAGCCTGAACAAGTCTACATCTAGGGGTCTTAACATCTATAAGAGGACACGAAACCGCGATACGCACGATTCCCGTAGAAAGTGTTCCAGCGTTGCCAAAGGTAACAACCTGAAACAACAGTTTGGGGAAACAATTATTACTTGACAAAGGCTGGTAACTAGAATAAAACTTTAAAATTCTGCTTGTTTGTAAAAGTAGCGAAAATTATTTACTTTTTAATTCAAATAATTCATTAAATTAACTAGGAACGACGAATTTTAAGGTATTATTCTGGTTGTGTTACTGTCCCCGTTTGGGTTACTGTCCGTTTTTAAAAAACAAGGTTTTTTCGAATACAGTTTGAACGAAAACCTAAATTTCAAGTGACACTTTTTTCGAAAACATTTTTTCGTAAACAATTATTTCAAATAAAGTTTTTCGAATGACTTTTTTTTCTGAAAACATTTTTTTCCAATGACATTTTTTTCGAAAACATTTTTTTCGAATTACATATTTTTCGAATATTTTTTCGAAAAATTAGTTCTTTAAGATAGCTTTCCTATCCTCCTTTTGGGAGATCGAATTTGGATTTTTCCTAACCCTCTTAAACTAATGGCAAACATATCCTAACTTTTTTTTGTGGAGGAAAAAGGTCAGGGAGTCTTGCAGGTTAGGGTACGTTTGCTATCAATTGACAAAGGTTAGGATAACGTCGATTTCGAACTAACAAACAGACAGAAAACAAGCTATCTTTAAAAAAAATTAAATAAAAGTTATCGAAAAAAACGTATTCGAAAAAAATGTCGTTCGAAAAAAACATTTTTGAAAAAAATGTCATACAAACAGAAGGTTTTCAAAATAAATGTTTTTAAAGAAAACGTCATTGAAAAATGAAGTTTTCGAAAATAATATCATTCGAAATTTAGGATTTCGATTCAAATGTCTTCGAAAAAAATGTTTTCGGAAAACGGACAGTGGCGAACGTTTAATGAATGCATTTAAATAAAACTGACTAAGTTGACCTATTGCGAACCGAGTAGCGGCCTATACTGATATTTTCGCTAATCTGGCAACAATGGTGTTACGCTTTTCTTTTTTCCCATTCAATCCTTATGACCCACAGAAAAATTCTACCTCTAGATAAAAGGCTGGCCACGCTGTATATCGAGATGTCACGTCACACAGAGGGGCCGGGACCCATAAAAGTTACCAAAAATATGAAACTCAGGATATGAAATTTAAGTGAAAAAAACGCTTGAAAATTATCCTCCTTGCATCTCTTTCTTTATTTAAGGCATCCATGAAAACGTGCGTACAACAAAACAATTGATAGCGCTTGTCAAAGGTAACATCATTTTAATTGTGTTACATATGCATTCTTTAAAGTAAAATATTTGGTACTTTCAAAGGTCATTTTCTCTGTGACAGAATTTCTTAGAACTAAAAAGTAAATGGCTAGCACTAACTACGGCAAGTATAGATTTGTTTAGTATAAATTTATTTAGTTTATTTTTTAATGTTATTTAAATAATTAAATTCTAATCAAAACGTAACAGAAATTGAGTTTTGTTTTAAAACTGTAGTTTCAGCTGGCTCAAAAGTTAAGGATCCATTCGAATCCATCACAAACTTTTATTACTTCCTTTTCTACAAAACCTAATCTTTAATGTGGTATAAGCATTTTTTGCGGTATTTTGCGGTTTAACTCAAGAAAACGATTTCCAGAGTTTCAAGCATTTGCATATTGTGTGACATTTTAACAAGCCACATTTCCGCCTAAATGTCCCACACACTATAATTTAAATTTAATAAAAAATATTGCTCTGTTTTGGTTTATTAACATAGTTAAAAAAGGGACTAAACACATTTTAGAATCATATTCTGCCAATTTTTCGGCATTTAAGCTTAAATGATTAAAATCAGAATTGGAATAAAAAATAAGTACAGTCGAACCTCTATAACTCGAACTCAAAGGGACAACCAAAACAGTTCGAGTTATGGAGAGTTCGAGTTAAAGACGATATAATACATATAAAAAGTGCAGGGACCACTTAAAAGGTTCGAGTTATAGAGAGGTTCGAGTTATAGAGAGGTTCGAGTTATAGAGGTTCGAGTTAGAGAGGTTCGACTGTACTTATTTTCTACGCAACTATTTATTAATTTCCTAAAAAAATTGAATAAATATTTTTTGAGTTATAAGCTTTGGTTACAGTTATATAAACATATAGACAACATACAGACAAAAAGGCAAAATCCAAAAATGCTTCAAATTATTTTTCACAAAAGCAATTATATATAATTTTGGTAAAATCTTCGCACTTTTTGTTCTTGTAGCTTTCAGTAGGATCACTATAGATAATAACTAATTATAGTTTGGTATATTGTGCGCTAAAAATGACAGGAGAAAAAAGTTTGTTATATTTTAATAAGACAGAATTTAGAAATATTATGGTCGAAAATTTTTTATTTAAATAAAAAATAATAATATGTGGACTATTTTGAAATCAGTCGTCATGATATTTCGATAAAAGTAAAAGAATATCTTTAAATTCAGACCAAAAGTGCCAAAATGTATGTTATAGTTTAAGATAAGTGGATAAAAGCTGCTAGAAATGAGTCGACTTTTATTTGAACAAACAGAAATTGGTTGGAAAGTAATTTAACTTCCAAAATTTGTCTATTACAAAGTATGTCGTCTGCAAACAGAGTTTACAGACTGCAGTGAAAACAGTAAACGTCAGGAAACTGCACATTTGCGAAAAAAAAACACAATTGAGGAAATATTATATGCTGCCCAAATGGAGTTTGTATTACATATTTAAGCTTCCAAACTATTAAAAGAATTATCTTTAAATCCCGATTGAAACAACTAACAATCAATAGACAGAAGTAAATTTCCTTGCTTAAATTTGCTTTCGTTACCTGGCTGGTTCAATTAAAATTGGTGGCCGGGAATCCGCAATCAAAAGACCCCCAAAAATTATTTGGCAAAGTCCATCTCCATCGTCTCCCCGCTACTTTAGATTGTGATAATTATAGCGTAGTTTAGTTTTGTTTTGTGGTTTTTTTTATTCCTTTAAATATACTTTTTTTAAATAGATCATTTTTAAATTTATTCATTTTATTAACATGGGTTGTGGGCTATCAAATTAAAGGGTATTTTACCTAGATAATGAAATTACAATCAGGGAATATAAGGGTTGTTGTTTTTTTTTAATTACCTTAAGTTTTAATATTAAATTTTGTTGCTATATGTAAGTACTGCGTTAGCGTACCGCACACCTCGGCTAACTGCTCGTGCGACAATAATTTTTCATTAAATTATTAATTTTAAGAATAAAAATTCGTGTATAGACAATTTCAATAAACATTATATGCATATAGAATTTTCGGTAATTTTTATGTGTCCTCCCTTTACCTATGCATAGAGTCCCTGTATGTTGACATATTTGGAAAAACGGACCGAAATCACTTGGACACTCGCCTTAAAGTCTTAATTTGTTGCCTACCACATATTTGGACCACCTAAAGAACAATTGGGAGGTCACCAGTTTAAGGACGACGAAAATGTAGAAACGTTCGTGCGCAATTGGTTACTTATACCAGTTTCATTCTTTGATGAAGGAATTAAAAACCTTTCGATCCAGCCGGAAAAAACTTAAATAATAATTATGTAGAAAAATAAGAATTTTTTTTTGTCAAAATTAAAAAAAAGAATTGAAAAAAAAACCTTTTTAACTTCTTCGTCTTGATAGATGTGGAAAGTCTTAAAACTGATACTTCATTGAAAATATTTCTTAATTGGTTTGACAGTGCTCGTACTATTTCAAAAATGTTTTATCCATTAATTTATTATAAAATTGTGAGATTCTTAAAGTAATTATTACTCTAAGGTGAGATTATATATATAGGTCAAATCAGTTTAATTCTATCTAAACTATAAATAAAGACCATCTAGAACTCCTGTGACTTCCAAAAATATGGAGACTAATTACTACAGCTTAGTTTAAAAATTTATATTAAATGACAGATGAAAAACTTACTTAATATTCTGCCCCTCCAACTCTTTTTCTGTTTCTTCAAACTTAACTTTGACCTCCCCTTCTTCTACTCTGTATCTTCTCAATTCTTCATTGTCGTTTAGGCTTCTCAGCCTAGATTCTTGACTGGCTAATTCCTGTTTTTTCTCGCTGACGTATTTATTCAAAGTTTCCTGTTAAAAAAGGGTTTTATACAGTTTTAGAAAATTTTGCGAGTTTTTCAAATTGTTATGATTTTATGATAAAAAATTAAAACCCAATGTGCCCATATTAATACAATATGTTATCTAACAAGTGCAGAAAGTGGTAATTTTTCTAACGCAACACCAGTTTGTTTTTATACTATTTAGGCATAGTTAGTCCGTTTTTACCATCCAGAATCAATAAAGTATGTTAAATGTACGTCTTTTAGTATTTGGCTTTAACTTCCGCTGACAGACGCGACGCCGAAGTCTTAAAGGCGGAATAAACGCAGTCAGCGTTAATCTGACCTAAAAGACACTGTGTGCCGTAGGTCACGTGATTAATTATCTTTTAATCGATGTTTTCGTCGATCGATGATATAGCAGTTTTACTCGCCGGCTGTTGTTCTAGCTTCTCTCGTATTTTTAGTACATGATACTATTTGCGGAGTACATGGGTTTGGTTTTTAACTACAACCGTAGATAAGAGACAAAACCGTATACTTAACTTAGCAAGGGTAGACACATTGACGAATCAGTGTTCTGATGAGTCCCATAAGAACGTAACAGTTAGCTGTCAACACTTATTAGGTGTCCATTAGATGTTGGACCCCCGTGAGGTAAAGCTTTTTAGCTATACGAGAGAAACAAAAACCCTTATTTTTACCCGCTTAGCCACGAAAACTTGTTTGGTATATAATATCATGTATGTCCGCAACTTGGACCAAAAGTAGTTTCCACCGCGTTCACGTCATGTCGATGACAAAATAGCGAAACCGGCATACTACTAATGTTATCGATAAGTGTCCAACGATTTAACATATTAACTTGAAATGTATGCATTTTTGCACAAATGTATGCTTGACTATGTTTAAGATATTTGGTAAAATTTTCTTTTCTAAACTCATTAACAATGTTTATACAGTATGTCCCCCTAAGTTGGAATTATGTGGAAAACTTTTTTATTATTAATTTAAGTAAAAAAAGTTATTATTCATAAAAAGTTCTGCATTATCTAAAACCTAGAATACAGTAATCAAATATCAAACTTTTTCAGTGGTATACGAGGTTTGTCAAAAAATATGAGTTTTGCTCAAGAGTAAAGTACCTTTAAATTTGACAATATCGAAAAATGTTACTAAAAAAAAAATCAGAATTAAAAATTACGTTTAAATATGTAAGTACATCCATTTAAATTAAAACTTCAGATTATTTTATTTTTTACTAATATTTCTATTTTGAATGAACATGTATCTCTTGTGATTACGAAACACATGATAACCTTTTAGTTTTTCGATGTTTTCTAATAATTTTGGAATTAAAACGCGTAATGAGTGCATATTTATTTATTTTTTTAGTAACATTTTGAAACACTAGTACTTTCAACCATGTGAGGGAGTACTAAGTATTTATAAAACAACAATCTCACTGCCCCTCAAAACAGGATCAGTGGATGTTCGGGTTCAATTCTCTTACGAGACTGCCTTTATGACTTGGTTTTCTATGTGGGGATGCGTAGTGAAACACCAACATTAGAGTACAAAAAGTTTAATTAATCATGTTCTTGGCTAAATTTACATCCGTTGGATCTTATGGATCTTAACCTAATTTTACTTAGTTAGTTAAGGGTTAGTTACTTATGACTTAAGTTAAGTTAAGTTTTTTATGTTGTTACATACGAGGTAGGTATTTAAAATAGAATCAGAATTGTCCCAAGTTTTCCTTTAAAATACTGATATCCGAGTTATGTTTTTAGGTTAGGTTAGGATTATCCCTTTATGTTTCTCCCGATAGTTTATTCCATTTTTAAGTTAATTTAGAATTTAGTTATTCTGTTTCCATTAAAAAAAAGGAAGAAAACTATTGTAAAGCTTTCATCAAGAGGTTATATCACGCAAAAAAAAAGTATAATACCACTTTTTAGAATGTTAAGACCATGTTGGTGCGCCAGTGAAAGGGTTTCAGTACCAACTAAAAGGAACACGTTTGGGCGCCAGTGAAAAACATTCACTCCAACAAAAAAAAGGCCATGTGAGGGAGTACTAAGTATTGTTTTTATGTTTTCTTTATTTTTCCCACTTAGCTGCTTCTATTAAGCCAATGCTGAAATGGCAATCCATAGGCACTGGAGGATTCCACCGCTACCCAGCCTTGGTCGCTCTACTCTGGTACTCGCCAACAGCTCCACAGTAACAGGAACTCGCTACAGGCAACAACCAGAAGAAGACCGAAAGACGCAGGCCAAGAAGAAGACCAAAGAAGAAGACCCTAAACAAAATAACATGGTTTCAGGCCAAGAACTGGACTACAACTTAAAAATAATTATAAAACTCGTTGCAGTCAAAATTTATAGACATTTATTGTCCCGAAATGAGTACTACTCAATGTTGCAGAGAAAAAGTAATCTGAACTTAAAATTAACAGACACACATCTCACTGAAATAAGTACCACTTAGGTACCACTTAATATTGCAACAGGTACTTAATCTGCACTTTAAAATTAATCAGTACATGTTACATTAAAATAGTACAATTTAATCAGTATAAAATAATCTGTAACCCATTTTTAAATAAAAATGGGGACAATGCAGTAAGAGTTCCATCTCTATGCCAGTAATCTCTAAGCTCATAACGGGGCTCTTTAAACTTATAACAAAACTATTTACAAAAAGAACATAATGTCTAGCAAGAAGTGTTACCTAACCTAAATGTAGACTCACCTCAAAGGTCATGAGGGCCTATACTTCCAAAATGGGGTAATCCAATGTACGGGTAACGTTCAAGTCTGAAAACAATGGAGAAAATCCAATATGCCGGTGGGAAATGGTATAGGAAGCCAGAAAAATGGGGCAACAATGACCCAGAACCATTAAAACATTTAAAAAAAAATTACCTTACGTAGACAGCATAGCTTGGGGCGACTTTAAATTAATTCCGCGAAGCGGGGCTCGTCTATAGTTTTTGTCAACCAAACACCGCTCCAGAACCAAACTATAGCCAAACTAAAGGCTCTCTCATGTAAAAACCGCCAACGGCGTCTCTACGGACACGAAATAAGCCCTCAAAAGCTCACCCCAAAACAGGCGTCACGTCCCTTCCAAATTTTTTGACAGAGAAAAAAAAAAAGACGTTCCGCTCCAAAAATTGACAGGGAAATTGACAGAGACGCGCCAGTGTTCCCAACTACAACGAACAACCTATGTTCCCTCTTCTCAGTCTCATGCCAGTCCAATCGGCCTCTCTCTCTATGGCGAGACGCAGCTTTCACTAAGGAAGGATAACGCAAAAGAATGGCCATTTATTTTTCGTTGGACAAGGACTTAACCTAGCGATTAAGCAGGTGCATACGGGGGTTAATCTGTCACCTGTTCTGTGTCATGGTCGATGTCAAATAAATGTCAAAACAAATATTTTTGGGGCAAAGGCTTAGGCCCCCTTTCACCAAAATAGTGATAATTCGGTAAACACTGCGACTCAAAAAGGGCTAGTAGTCCAATCAAGCGGTCGTGTAACGTTCTAGTGAAGATGTTTTCAGTGTGCAGTGTCTCAGAGACGTTTCTTACCACACCCCATCGCTTCACTCATAAATCAGAAGGCACAAAGGGCAAGGCCCTATCAATACGACAATGAAAGGTGTGAAACAACGACACTAGGGTCCGAGATGAACCACACGGCCCGACAGGAATATGATAAAAGACAGGAGACACAACTCTAAAGGTAGGAAAGTACCATAAACTGATCTTAAATTCAGCAAGGATCTATTCTCAAAAGGCTCTATGATATTTTGAATATTATGACTCTCCCCTGTCTCAGGACAATTACAGTGTGTCCCACAATACCTGTAAAGCCAGAAAGTAGAAAGTAACATATTCCCTTTTGTCTTTTAGTTACCAAGGAGTACCAGGGTACGAATTAATTAAACCAGGCCTCGCAGCATCTTCATCAGCACTTCTATAACATCCACCAAGGTACAATCCCAGTATTAGCTATCTATAAGACTATTGGTAGTAATTTTATAACATCCACCAAGGTACAATCCCAGTATTAGCTATCTATAAGACTATTGGTAGTAATTTTGATTTGGATACATATGCCTTACTGTAAGTTTTAATTTTTAATATATATAACAGTTGTTTCTTTACTCCGCAGATATTATTTACCAGCAGTAAAGATAAAGTCGGAAAGTAAAAATCTGGTTATCTCTCTCCTAGATACAGAAAGGTGAAAGTGGTTGAACGGGGTGATTTGAGTAAAACAACTGTTACTTTATAATTTATTTGTACAGGAATTCTGGACCGTTACAATTTACTTACTCTTGAGTAAAACTCATATTTTTTGACAAACCTCGTATACCACTGAAAAAATTTGATATTTGATCACTGTATTCTAGGTTTTAGATAATGCAGAACTTTTTATGAAGAATAACTTTTTTTCCTAAAATAAATAATAAAAAAGTTTTCCATATGATTCCATCTTAGGGGGACATACTGTATATGTTTCAAGTCATTACTTTAAAACAAGTCAATGCATTTAAACCAAATTTTGAACAACTATAGGCTAAAACGTTTTCTCAGTCAGTGCCTAATCAGTAGTATTTGGTTTTTGAGTTTTAGACGATTTTTCCAGCAAAAGTTTTGTCTTTTCACGTTTATAAAATTCCTAATCTGCATTTCAGGACATCACATGGATAATAATAGCTGAGAGCGGAAAACAACATTTTTACCTTTCTTGCCCGCATAGCAATTGCTAGAAAAGGTATAATTTTTTTGAGATAACGCCGAAAATGTAAATTATTTAGGTGTATTTTGTCCTATCCTAGCAATATCGTCGTGATGTCTGTATGTGTGTGTGTGTATATTATTTCTGTCCGTAACACGATAGCTTCTAAACCGCTAAAGAGGTTTTCATAAAATGTTTAGCTAAAATAGCGTTCGACGCTGTAACGAGCTGATTAGATTTTAGTCAAAATCCATTAATGCTAATGACAGTTTTTTGAAAATTAAAAAATTTAAAACATGGTTACTTTTGAACGGAGCATCGCATCAATGTGCAGTTTTCGGAATATAGTAGATAACATTTTGGTTAATAATTTGTGTTAATAAACTTCGTAGTATTCGCAGTAGCTTTTGCTACTGAAATATTTACAAAAAACTATTTTCAATGCTGATATATTATAATGGCTTCATTTGAAGTCTGCTAATAGTTCTTTTCACACTTACACAAATTTTAGTCCCTCCTCTCAGAGACTAAAATAAATCCGCGGATCAAAATAATATTAGGGCAACAAAATAAAAAGTTAGATACTAAAATACGTTTGTAATCCCTAAAGTGTAAGAATGGTATAACAACCACGTGACTTTTTATGCCTCGCCATATTGTAGCTCTCGCTAGGGTCGGGCTAAAATCTTTTCGCCTCGCGATAAAAAAGTGCAATTTTAGTCCCTGGGTTAATTAATGTACTATTTCGCAGTTCAGGGATCACAAGTGCATTTTTGATCCCTCATTTTAGGGACAAAAGTGTTATTTTTATATCCGGCATAAAAAGTGACGGATCAGGGATAATAAGTAACAATCGGAAACAAACAAAGACAAATTGGGACAAAGCCCAACGCACGAGGCGCAAGCTTAATGATTCGTCAATAATTTTGAGATATAATGGTTTGAGTAAAACTGCGTGTTTTTTTACCATTTTGTCCGTTCTGAATATCTTGCCCGTAAACTTAAAAGGGGGGGCCAAGAACTTTTCTAAACAATATTTTGAACTTTTTTTAGTTGTAAAAAAATTTTAAAAAGTGAAAAGCCAAAATTTTTGTATTTTAGATTGCAAAAATTTAAATACTTTCCGAAAAATCTTTAAAATTCAAAAAACAAATATAAATATTAAAAACTGATTAGACAGTTAACGAATGAACTTTTTTGCATACAATTATCCATAACTTCGTTTTAATTGATGGCCAAGTTAAAGTAATGACTTGACACATTGTTGAAAATGGTGCACTGCGTGAGTTCAGAAAAGCAACAAAATAAGTCACTTGCATTCTTATCTGGTCCAATTTTACCAAATGTCTTAAGCATACACAAGCGTACATTTGTCAAGTTAATATGCTAATTCGTTGGACTAAGGACACTCATCGTAAAGGCAAGCCTTATAGGAAGCACAGCTAACGTCAGGCTTTCTATTTTTTGGTTATTATTTTTGACGTGTTTTCCTCGGCTTTCTATATAAACTATATATATTTATGTAATTAGAATTTAAAAAAAACGTATGCTGCAAACTATCTTGAAACTGTATCATTATTAAATAGATCTTTAGACTGTGTTAAAACCACATTTTTAAAATAACAACGAGCCGCCAATTTAAAATAACAACGAGTCGCCAATGCGAAACCGAGAAATAGAAAATTAGAGTTAGGCTTGCTTGACGATGAGTGACCTTATGTTGGACGCTTATCGCCGATCACAGAAGAACTATTTAACATTGGCTTAATGACACTTTAGTTATATTGTCATCTACATGACGTCACGGAAAGCCAGAAGTGATAATCGAGTATCGCCAGACTCGATACATAGATGCGCGCTGACCTACCGTGTCTTAGTGTATCGTGGATTTTAGTATATTTTTGAATATAGGATTCTTTGGAACTCTCCTGTAAGCAAATAATCTGTTAAGTTGTGGATAAATTATTGAATGGAATGTATTTTTAAACAAATGCTCGATAATTCACGGTTGTGTTCCCATTTCGTAAAAATGTATTGAAAAATAAATAAAAAAAGGCGTTCTATATGTCACTGGCGACCCTAAATATCTCCAAACCAAAGAAAAGCACACATTTTTTTTTAATTTTTAGGAAGATTGCAGTTTTAGCATTTAGTCTCAATATTATTTTAAAGTCAGTTAAACATTCAATTTAAAAATACTCTGCCAATCTATGGGCACCTAAGCTCACACTAGGTACTATAATTATAGTGTACGTGTGAGTTAATATATAACTAAAAACTGAAATATATTTTATTGAACTCCAGACTCAATTACCTTTCGTTTGATACCACACAAGCCATGTTTTGACTTAAACTTTAATTTTTCAAATCTACCCCCACCTTTTTTTTAAAAATAAAATGTATTTTGTTTAACTCCAGACTCAATTACCTCTCGTTTGATATCACACACGCCATATTTCCACATAAACACTAATTTTTTAAATTTACCCCCACCTTTTTTTTTAAGTAAAATGTATTTTATTTAACTCCAGACTTAATTACCTTTCGTTTGATATCACACACGCCATATTTTTACATAAACTCTAATTTTTGATATATACCCCCACCCTTTTATTTGGCTTGTGTTCGGTGGATTTTGTTCATTTTTAAATGGGACCATCTCGACCCAAAACCCAGCGTAGGTACCAAATTTCATTAAAATCGGGCAAGCGGTTTTTGAGTTATGCGCGTTGGTCGTTACAGACAGACATACAGACAGACAGACAGACAGACAGACAGACGGCGCAACAAAAAAGTTTCAAAATCATCTGAAACGCAAAGATATATAAAAAATTTTGAAATCGGAGCAACTTTTTTTTTCTCGAAAAAATTAGGATCACTATAGCTCACACTACTATAGTGTAGTGTGAGCTAAAAATAATAAAAAAAAAATATTTATTTAAATAATTTTTTTTTAGGAAGATTGCAGCTTTAGGATTTAGTCTCAATATCATTTTAAAGTAAAAAAATCATCAATTAAATAAAAATACCTTTGTTTCTTCCAATGTGGCAATTTTCTCCTTGGTCTCATTGATTTCGGTAACAAGGGTAGTCATTTTTTCTTGTGCGTTACTATTTTCATATTTGGTTATAGTATTGATGATTTTCTGGATGTCTTCTAAAACCCGTTTTTGGGCATTCATCTGAAAAAATCAAATACAATAAATAAACAACATTGCTAAAAAGAAATTAAGGCTATGAAAAATATTATACCAGATAGTAAAATAAACACTCATGTCAAGTATCCACGCAATCATCAATCAGTTTACGCTCGGTTCAGTTTCGGAAACTCTCAGATCATCTGTTGTTATGCGTACGCTCGTGATCACTTCGGACGTCGCATAGCTTCGTTTGGTGTTTAAGTTATTTAAGCCGCGTAATTATTTATGATTCCGCAAATATTTATGGATGAAAACAGACTTACTATAAAATAGACTTGAAAATAGGCTTGAAAATGGTCCCGTAACGAGAGACCGTCTCATGTGACGTCACTCCAACGCTGCTTTCTCATAGGTTAGCCGCGCGGGCATATTGCCTACGTCATTAGCACTTTGTCACGGCGCGGGAAATTTAAATTCCTGTGTTTGTCGTTTCACTAATATGCAAACACTACATCCCTCCGCACTAAGACTGTTTTTCACCACTTCTCTTAAAGTTCACTATACTTAAGTCCCTATAAAATGGTCACGCTCCACGAAAATTACCCTTACAATTCCATACGCATTAACTATGACTATGTAGACACATACAATTACACACATACTTTGAGACAAACAGTTTAAAATCATTGATGTGTGACAGGACTAGAAAGGTCTATTTTGAGTCATTCTAGCCAGACTACGGATAGTTCTTCTGTCCTCTGACAGGTCAGTACTTATTTTTTTACTTTGGCTCTTGTGAGTCTTAGGCTGTCGTTGAACCTGGACTGACGAGTCCTTACAAACCAAAGCTGTAGAAGCCTTTTTCGTGTTTACCCCAATTTTAGGGTTTGTATCTGCTTTGTTTTGTATTGTAACCTTCTTGTTATTCGAGAAGGATGTGCTGGGTTCCTCCAGATTTGTGTATGGAGTGGTCAAAATTATTTCTTCTATCCTTGAGTTGTCTGGGTTTACAAAACTGGTTTCATCTTTCTGACTCACCTGGTCTTCTTCTTGCTCTTCACCATAGCTCCTATTCCCGGCCATCTCTGACTTTCTGGACTCTTTCGAGCTATAATTAAAACCTAGCAACTCTGATATTGGGCTTTCAAATCCTAGCAACTCTGATATTGGGCTTCTAGAATGTTCTGAACCTATCTCTACATTGTCTTCCTGTGTCTTCAGGGTGCGTCCAACTTTATACACGGGAGTGTGCCTGTGTCCGGTGTGCTCATTTGTGACATACGCATGCTTTTGAGTTTTTGGTGACATAGAGATTTCTGTAAACCTCTTATTTATCTCGTTCAAGTGTCTTTTGCACAATTGTCCTGCAAGCAAACGGCATAAATACACTCCTTTGCCCACTCTCTTTATTATAATTGCTTCTATCCACTTTCTTTTTGTTGACAGTTTACATTTTCTCCTTTCCTTTCTATGTTTTTCTTTTACCCTAGCTACCTCAGTCTGTACTTTTTCTCTTAAATTAGTCATTTCAGATTTTTCTGGCTGGTGTCTTAGAAGTTCTAATCTTGTTTGCAATTTCCTTCCAAACATTAATTCTGCAGTCGGTCCTAGAAGCGCAGGCTATGGGTCTTTCCCTCCCATCTTTTTCCTTGTGATATAAGATGGCTGAAATGCCATCTTGGCTTGCGTCAGTCACCATTATTATGGGTTTTTTGGATCATAATGGGCTAAAGTAATGTCTTGAGATATTAATTCTTTTGCTGTCTCAAATGCCTGTTGGCAATTTTGATTCCAGTCAACTTTTGCATGTTTTGACAGGTTTGTCCCAGACTCTTTTGTTAACAATTTGTAGATTGGACTTAAAATTTGCGATAAATCTAGAATAATATTGACATAAACCAGTAAATGACATGACCTGAGTAATTGTCGTTGGCGCTTGCGCATTCAATATTGCATCAACTTTGGTACTACTTTTTTGTAGGCCACTCGCTGAGATACGATGCCCCAGGTACACCAGGCTTTCTTTGAAAAATTCACTTTTTTCTGGACGTACAGTCAACCCTGCCTCATCCAGTCTGGTCAAAACAGCCTCTATATTGGTCAAATGGTCGTTTAAATCAGTTCCTCCCACGCAGACATTATCACTAAAATTTACCACACAGTTTAAACCCTTGAGAAATGTTGTTCAATGGTTCTTTAAAAGATGGATGATGCAGGTGTAACACCAAATGGAAGCCGAAAATTGGAAAAAAGACCGATGTGGGTGGTTATTGTGGTTATTTCTTGAGAATATTCGTCAAGTGGCAACTGTGCATATGCTCTTGTTAAATCTAATTTTGAGAAGATTTTTGACCCGTTTAATTGAGCAAACAAGTCTGTTATACGCGGTACAGGATATTGGTCGCACCTGTCAAATTGACAGTTTAGTGTGCTCTTAAAATCTCCAACAATTCTTGTTTTATCAGCCTTTATAACCGGTACAATAGGTGTTGCATATTCCGAAGTTGTCCTGGTTTTAACACACCCTCCTTTACCATAATTTCCAACTGGTTTGCTATCTGTTCTTTGTAAGCTAAAGGAACAGGCCTATGTTTTAAGAAAACAGGCTTTGAATTTTCTTTGAGTTTTAGAGAAACTTTACCAAATTTATAACAATCCAATTAATTTGAAAAAACTTGTGGAAACCGACTGACTTTATTTTTTACACTCTCCAAACTATAAACATTTGAAATATTTAAAGTGACATTAAATATTGACAAAAAATCCTTACCTACAAGACAAGGTGCTGAATTATTTACCATATAAAAGCTTGCTAGCCTTGTCACACCTTTAACTGTACAAGTAATATTAAAATAGCCAACAGGTTTTATTAAGTTGCCAGTATAACTTCGTAAAACTATGTCATCATTTTCTAATTTAAAATTACCATTTTTTTTTTAATCTAAGTTTAAAACTGTTATACTAGCTCCTGTATCTACATTCATTTGATACAGTTTCTCTTGAATACATACTGGAAGTTTAAAATAATTTTCTTTTGTATCACCCTGTAGTGAAAATAAGTCATAAAAATTACTCATTTCTACATCAGAATTATTTGTACTTACAGTATCTCAGAAGTGGTGCCATTTTAGCTCACTTTTTTTATTGTTTTTGCACACTGATTCCAGGTGACCGGTGACATGACACCGGTTGCATTTTGAGTTTGCATAACGACATTTACCTCCATGTGTTTTTTCACAGCTCCGGCACTTTTCAGCATAGTGCTTTTTATGTCCAGTGAAAGACCCTGTTTTTTCAAATTTTTTAGTCCTTTTGAGAAATTTGCCCATGTAGTTTACATCTTGCAATACATTATGCTTTTCTAGAGCGTATGCTTCTTTCTGCACATTTAATTAGGGTTTGGTCATCAGCCTCTTCGCATATTCTATCCTGGATTGATCCTTCTTTCAGTCCTGTTACAAACTCCTCTCTCAGAATTAATTCGAGTCGGTCTCCCTTATAATTACAATTTACGGTGAGACTTCTAAGTCTGGCATACCATTCTGAAACAGTTTCAGAATGCCATATGTAGTTTTATTCGCTCTCGCCACGTACTTACAAGAGGGCTGAATTGTTTTTTTTTTTAAGAAGGTTAATGGTGGATATTCTATCGCCCTCGTCAGTTATTTTGTTAGCCTCAAAATATTGATCCATTCGTTCACAGTAGAAGGGTCGAACGCCTTAATTCTTCCTATTAAACTCTTTCCATTTCAGGTTAAGTTAGTTTACGCCGCACTTATGGTTTTTTTTAGGTTAACTTTTATTTTTATTTTTTTTTTCACGACGTTTTTAGTTTAAAACCATTTATTCGATTTTTTTTTCGTTAAAATTTTTTTTTTTAATTTTTTTAGTATAATTTCTTTGATCGGCACTTAATTTCCTTTATTTTTTGAAAATGTTTTTATTTTTTTAGGTTATGGTCGTCGTCGATTTTGCCGATCGGTAGTCGAACAGTCAATCACGATTTTCCGAGAAATTAAAAAAGGAATTCAAAAAATATTTACGCCTGTACTTGGTCCACGTCGCCATTTTGGTGTTTAAGTTATTTAAACCGCGTAATTATTTATGATTGCGCAAATATGTATGGATGAAAACAGACTTACTATAAAATACGTGTAGACCTGAAAATGGTCCCGTAACGAGAGACCATCCCATGTGACGTCACTCCAATGATGCTTTCTCATAGGTTAGCCGCGCGGCCATATTGCCTACGTCATTAGCACTTTGTCACGGCGCGGGAAATTTAAATTCGTGTGTTTGTCGTTTCACTAATATGCAAACACTACACTTAGACCGCAGATAACTACATAAAAATATAAATTTTTGAATAAAAAATTAATTGATTTGGTAAAACTCAGATGAAGATATAACTTATTTAAAACGTCATTTTATTATTTTGTTGTTTATATTGTAGGATTACGAAATAATTTAAAATGTCCTATTTGGATATTTATATTTGCCTAAAATTTTTCTTATTACTATGTTTTAGTTGCTTGTCTGGATTTGTCGAGCTATATTTTTTTTAATAGACATGAAATTTAGCTTTATGCGAATCATGGCTCACAGCAAAATTGTCCGCCTATGTCCGCCATTTTGAATTTTATGCATTCAAAACAGTGATGCCGGGTAAAAAATGAGATATGAAAATATGTATTTTTTTTCTTTCGTATTCATGGAAATCTGGAATGCATTAAATAATTTAAAAATTATTAACAATTGTGTTACTTATATGGTTATTCTGATGCCAAATGAACTCCACGATCACCTTACTCCAACTATATTTTTGTCTTTCATTTGAAGAAATTGCAAAAAAACACAACAAATAATTTTTCCCACTTTATTATACAAATACTTGTGCGTTTTAGCGTGTCAACAAAGACAAATTGGAACAAATGCACGCGGATCATTATACGTATAATCTAGAGGTTTTGACAGACTAATAGGAATATGACCTAAAACCTAAAAGTTATGAATTTTCTGTATTTTTGTTGGGCTTTTGTAACGTAAAAAAGCATAAACAAACCTCAGATCTCTGTTCATCTAATTCCTTCTTGTTTTGTTTGACAATGCCGTCTTTTTCTTTCTCTTGTTGCTGCAGTTCAGCTTTCAAAGTTTTGACTGATTCTTTGAAAGTGATCAATTCTTCCTCTAGCTTAGCTTTCTGGGTGGTGGCATCTATAAGAAATTAAGAAATCAAATCAAGAACCGTTTATTAATTTTTTTTCGACATTACTTTACACTATTACAAAAGTAGATCTACAAACATTACAGCTTTGCAATTTACACAGCGGGAGCCAAGCCAAAACTAAGGTGACGGTACACGGACAATACATTTGTTGTATGGCCGGAAAATGATGAAGAACTGCAAGATTTCCTACACCATCTCGACTAATGACACTCATCGTAGAGCAAGCTCTATTCCTTTACGATAAGTGTCCCTAATCTTAACGGTATCCGACCAACCATCAAGTGCACAATGGAAATTGAAAAAGATTCGGCCTTGCCTGTTTTGAAGGTTCTTGTTAAACGAATAGACACACAATAAAACCACTATACATAGTAAATCTAAATATGGGGCAGTATCTAAATTTCAATTCTAATAATTCTGTTGCAGCGTAATCAGGAGTCATAAGAAGTTTGTATTGGAGACCTGTAAATATTTGTACGCCTTAAATAGGATTAAATAAAAAGTTCGTGCACTCAACTTTTGTTTATAACTTAAGGTGGTTCCCTGATTATTTTAAAGCAAAAACATATAATCATACATATGCATATTTAAAAAAAATACCTTCAAACGTCGCTTTTGTAATTGTATACTTATTAAAATTTAATTATTCGGGTAAACTTAATTAAATTTATCTGACTAAAGTTTTTGCGTAATCTGGTTGATTTTGAGCCACTTTATTCAATTCCCAGCAAGCCTTAAAATTAAAATGCACAGATTCCATAGCCTGCTCGCCAAGAAACCCCGGTTTCATACTTTTTCTTCGCGAAACGGCACTATGTGAAATAAGTGGATCCAAGACGGATCTGATACCTGATATCCTACGAAGTTTTTGGTTATAGAGCAAAATATAATCTACTATATTCCGAAAACCGCATATTGATGTGATGCTCCGTTAAAAAGTTTGCATTTTTTCAAATTCTTTAATTGTCAAAAAGTCATTAGCATTAATGGATTTTGACCAAAATCTAATCAGCTCGTTAGAGTAAGATAGAATCTTATCTTAGATACCGGAAGATGTGTGTTAAGTATGAAGAGGCTAGGTCTGACTTTGTTGAGGTTAATCAAGGAGTTCCTCAAGGATCAGTTCTTGGGCCTTTAATCTTTCTCATTTTTATTAACGATCTAAAAGAAACATTGAAGGTAGAGTGCTGTCCAAATTTCGCAGACGACGTTAGTGTGGGTGTGGCTGCTGATTCATCTGAAGAACTAACGCTTCAACTGAATCAAGTATGTTCTAGATTTAGTTCATGGTGCACTAAAAACAAGCTTATTGTTAATGTAAGAAAAACTGTTGTAATGACATTTTCATCCAATAATAACAGAATTGCATACGAGATTGGAGATGTACAAATCGGTGGAAGCAAGTTGGATGTTGTTAAGGAAACGAAAATTCTTGGTATCAAAATCGATAGTGGCCTAAATTGGCAGTCATATTGATCATGTATGTAAGAGACTGAACTCAGCCTATTATGCTATCTTACAACTTAAAGATACCCTTGATAACAGTGGGCTTATGAATGTCTACTATGCGCTTGCCTATTCTGTCCTATCTTATAATGTTGTCTTTTGGGGCAATGCAAATTATATTGAGCGGGTACTAATTCTACAAAAAAAGGCTAATTAGATTAATTTTTAACATAAGACCGAGAGACTCGTGTAGGCCTGTTTTCGTTAAAAATAGAATATTGACTCTGCCAGCTATTTTCATTTAGAGATCTATATTATTTCTTAGAAATAATAAACAACACTTTGAAAATATTTCCAGAGTTAATAGTAATTGTTTTAACACCCGAAATGGGAATATGATTAGGGTAGACCAGCATGTTAGTACTCTCTATGAGAAGTCACCAAGTTATATGGCGATCAAGTGTTACAATAAATTACCAAATAATATCAAGGTTATTAATAATGTAACACAATTCAAAGATGCAGTTAAAAAAATTCTGCTAGATATATGCCCTATGATATAAAATGTTTTCTAAACTATGCATTGTAACATTTTATCCATATATAACGTTTGTTTTTATTCATTATATTATGAATAATTTTTGTAGTAAAAGTATTTGTGGTCGTATTTATTCATTTACTTTTTTGTGACCTGATGTGAAAAATCGTTTATTTTATACTATTGTTTGTGCGTGTGTGTGTGTATATGTATGTATAGGTTTTATATCTATGCATATTTTTTGTTGTTGTTTACATTGATAAATATGTTATTAGAATTAAGTATTGACATAACCGCAAGGAACTTTCTTTTTTTTATTAAATAATTAGCTATTAGTGACGATTTCCATATTGTATTTTACAATCATTTTGAGGAAAAATAAAGATTTGATTTGATTTTGTTAAACACTATTTCATCTGAAAATTTTATGAAAATCTGTTCAGCGGTTCAACACATTTTCGGCGTTTTCTCAAAAAAATGCCGTCGAAAATAATACCTTTTCTAACCATTGCTGCGCGGGTTAGGAAAGTAAAAATACGGCATGTATTTTGGGGGCAATGCTGACTTCCAAGTCCATATAACTTTTTTTTAATAATTGAATATAAGGGTTGACAACTTTTTTAAAATCATTAAAAACTTTTACATATATATACTTATGCATCACCCCCAGATTTTGAACGCTTTGTAGAAAATAACGTGCTCCAAGAGCTTCTTACGGGAATTTCCCTTAATAAAGCCCCATTTCGCGCTGAGCGTAACAAGGTTCTGCCCTTGCAAAATATCTCGTTTTAAATTCTTTTAACATATGGGCGTTAACTGTATTCGCAACTCCAAGCTAAAGATGCAATTCAGGGGGCGGAATGATGTCTGGCTGCCGGTAAACTACTGTCATCAAAGTACCTAGTAGATTTTCCATATCCGTTTTTAACGATTTTTCGATAAGATTAAAAAACATTTGTTTTTGGTCAATCAAAAACATAGAAAACATACTTTATTGCGATTTTTTTCATTTGTGCAAGCTGTGTTCTGCATTTGATTTAACCAAAAAAACTTAATAATATTAATAAAGTGTACACATGTACAGATAACAAAGTGACAGTCACTTGACTTGTATATATTGGTTATCATGGCGAACCGCTACTATATAAATGGTATATTTCAAAAAACGCTAGATTGATATATTATGATTTACCACAGTAAAATTATTGCCCAAAATCGGTGTTTTTAATGCGAGTATTATTTTGATTTTTTTATAAAACCCTGTATGTATGGTTTAAATATATTAAAAATTACTTTTTAAAAAAACCCCTTACCGATTATTTCGCTTTTGCTTTAAAATAATCAGGAAACAACCTTTTTATTTAATCCTACTAAAGGCGCACCTGAGTAATATTAAAGAATTAACGATCGAATGGTCTAAAGGATTGCCTAGACAAAAGTAGTCAGAGTAAAAAACTCATTACTCATACATTACATTTTATTACATTTTCTTTAAAGAAGTTTCAATTTCACAAAAATCGGTTCATTAGCTGCCGACATATAACCGCTAACAAATCGAATTTTTGGAATGTGACATTTTATTAATAACGAAAATGCAACAAAATGTAATGTTCTATAAGTTTAAGTAAAGAGTTTTTACTCTTACTATTTTTGTCTAGGCAATCCTCGCACCTCTACCCCTTAATTACCTATATGATATAGTTGGCAAGTGGTAAACAAGTAAAACCTGAAACTTAATTCCAATAGCAACCAAAAAATATATATGTCAAAAATTCCCACGAAGGGGGAGGAGTTACCCTATCCTTGCTATCCTTCTAGCAATATATAAAGTTTGTTGTAATTTAGTAACATTCAGTTGTATACATTTGTTTTAAAATCTGTTTAAGATAATTTACAATTTTAAATATAAGAACCTCCCTCACTGGAAACCTTAAGCATATGGTATTGTTATGTAAACAAACCGCCGAGTTCTTATCTTGTCACAGTTTTAAATGTATTATACATGGACGGTTCTCTATTACTACTAATGAGATTTAAAAAAATAATATACTTGCTATAATAGAATGTTGAATAATTTTTAAAATAAAAAGGTATCTGGTTTAATGCTCGAAGAGTATTCTGTATTATTGTTTTGTAATATTTTTAAGATTCACAAAGAAATGTGTGTATCATTACTTGACAACAATGTCTGGAGATCTTTCACTCAAACAAACCGGCCCATGGTTTCAAGTTATGCTACTTCTACTAGTTCAATGTTCTAAGCTTGACCCGAAAGCTACTAAATTTGTTTGTACCTATTTGATTATTTAAAATATGTGTGTAGTTAGGATTTTTGGCTGGCATTGTTTATTACAATGGAGTAACCACATTATAGTGAGAAAATATGATAAATAGGATTGAATTTTTTTTAACAGCACTTTGTATTAAATTTAAAAAAAAAAGGATATTGGACGTGTTAGTAGCGCATGCATCAGATGTCTTTCTAAGATGGTTATCGTTTACATGTGTTTAGCATGGCGCCACTTTAAGTTAAAAAACCCGATTTTCTTACACATTAGTTTGGTACGCTTCACCGCTAGAGAAACAGATGAATATATTCAGAATATGAGTAAATGAACCCATAAAGGAAAGATAGACCCATATCAGTCCCACCACGTAAGGAAGTCCTAACTTTCGAGATGGCTTCTTTAATTGATTTTGTTCAATAAGGGATGCATTGTTGTCAAGTTAGCTTAAATTTAACTCCATAAAAATTTGAGTTGCGACACTATTTATGAATCCGACTGTTCCTCAGAGGAGATGTATACCTGTAAGTTGGCTCTCCAGTAGTGGTCTTTCTTGAAGCATCTTTTGGGCTTCTAGTTGCTTATGAACTTCTACCTGCAGATTGGCGTTCAGGGCTTGAATAGAGTCCTTAGTCTGATCAAAAAGTTCCTTTTTTGTTTCTAGATTTAACAAAAAATATAGTCATAAAAAAAGAAATAAAATAAATCTTTTTAAACCTTCGTGTGCTTTTTCTTTAACAATAGCGGTTTAGTAACATTCTTCTTATGTGTATTATAAACAAAAAGGAAACAAAGTCACTGGTATCAGTCTAAATTTTTGACTGAGACCAGACCAGTGACATTGGGTCCTTTTTCTACATAATTGAAAAACTAGGGCACTTTAAGAATGATGGACAACTTTTTCAATTCAAAATAGTATTGTATATTTTTATCCTGCATTTTAGGGATGTGTGTGTGTGTTAACCCCAGAATGAAAAGTGACGGGTATGAAAAGCAAAACATATTTTAATATTTATATTATAAAGACGTACCTGAATGATTTTTGCCAATAACAGTCGTCTTGATTCTTGGACAACAAAACAGGTTCTACTACTCATATAGACAGTGTCAGTAAAACAATTGCTTAGGACCGTATGAGAAAAACTCGGCAGAGTCCAAAAGTGCGAGGAATAGTGTACTTATATACCTCGTAATAAAAGTGTATTTTTATCCCTCGGCGAATTGTAGCCCTCCCGTTCTCTGGTCGTGTTCGCCTCGCGATAAAAAGTACCACTTTTTTTGGGGAGAGGTTTTTAGGTTTTAAGTTATTTTTACTTTATATCCCTGATCTGTCACTTTTCATCCCTGGTTTTTACTTTTTATCGCTGCTTTCTCAATGTTGATTTCTGGTTTTACTTTTTATCCCTGATCTGTCACGTTTTATCCCGGAGATCAAAAACGTCACTTTTATCCCAAATATGAGGGATAAAAAGTGCAAAAAAGCTTCTAAATAACTTATCATACCGTTCCCAAGTAACATTATTACCACTCAATGTTTTATTAATTTGGTTCCTAGGTTATTTAGAGGGTGCTGTTATGGGTTTTAGGATCAATTTGGCTACATAAAGGTAATTTATATTGCCAATTACCTAAAGAGGTTATACAACCAAAAAGTGACTTATAAAGGGAGTATAATAAAACTGATATTCCTTTTGTTCCTTTTAGATACTTTTGGTTTTACTGATTTCTGATTTATAAAGATGGTCTTATAAAACCCTTTTACCTAAAGTTTTTAAAAAGAAATAAATATAAACTTTGGTCATTTAGTTTTTTTCATTACTATAGGTCATCACAAAAGTGTTTTATAATAGAGCTAAAAGGTTACCTTATATCCTTTTGTTTTTATAGTTACCAGTAGTTTAAAAGTAAATATGATTAGATAGGCGGCCATATAGAACCTAGTTTCCTTAAGGTTTTTAAGAGTGGTAAATATAAACTTTAGACTTTTGGTTTTTGCCATTACTTTTAGGCATTTAAAAAAGGTTTTATATATAGGAAGGCTTAAAGATAAACTTAATTCTTTTGTATTTATAGTTACCCATAGCTGTATATTAAATATTATTTAAATAGGCGGCCATATAAAACCCTGTTTCCTTAAGGGTTCTAACAGAAGTAAGTAAATACTTTCGTGTTTTATTTTTTTAGGTATTTCTGGTAAAAATAATAATAATTTTTGGCAATTTTGTGACCTAAATTATTTTATATAGACATTGTAAATCTAAAATATCGCCATAGCTTTTATAGAAAAACTTCTTCACTCTAAAGGTATTATGGTATTCAACAGAATCGCCAGGATACCAAATTACCAAATCTAGTTTTATAATAGGATAGAGGACGTTTCTGAGTTGCTTTTAGAACCTGGCATAATAGCTTTAGGCTCTAAAAGGCTCTATACTAGTGGAACCGCTAGAGGGCGAAGCTGGAGTTTATTTCTTATGGTTTTAGTGAGTTTAATCCATAGGTTGCCACCACCAATTGGGGAGTCCCATTTAGGAGGTCTAAGGGGTATATAAGGGTAATGGGAACGTGCTAGCGACCAAACAGTGAAACTAATGGTTTTAAGGAAAGGCGCTGGCAACCTTTTAGCTTCTGCTATAAATAAAGAAATGTTACTTGGGTTAGGATAAAAGCTATACTAACCATGAAGATTCTTCTTAGAAAGAAAAAAACTAATTTAGCATGTGTTTAGATAAAAATAGAAACAACTTCCCCTCATGATCCGCCTTCAATAAGCCGCGTCAAATGAATTATATTGCATTATTTTTGGTAGGTATTAAGATATTTAATAGCCTAGTTTGGGTGTGGTCTATGATTCAGTTAGTCGGAGATTCTCGAAGAGAAATGAATAAGTGTAACTGCAGATTCTAATGTTAATAAAATAATTTGTACAATAATTAAAAAACCCATTTTTTGATTCTTAATATCTTTAAACAGCTTGAAAAAAATAAGAATATGTAATTTTAAAAATCTTACAAAACCCTTTCAAGAGCTAACAAATTAATCAAATTAAATGCTCAAAGTTGCCACCCTGTTCTGCTAAACAATAACCTAACGGGTATAAAATCCCTGCCATACATTGCTTAGCATATGAGCTTGAATATGATCAAATGTAAATACAGTCGAACCTCTCTAACTCGAACCTCTATAACTCGAACCCCTCTATAACTCGAACCTTGAAAGCGGTCCCTGCACTTTTTACATGTATTTTAACCTATGTAACTCGAGTTTCTATAACTCGAACTCTCCATAACTCGAACTGTTTTGGTTGTCCCTTCAGGTTCGAGTTATAGAGGTTCGACTGTATAAACAAAATCACATAGTCAGGACAGGCGATCTGGGGGGCCATTTGTTAATACTTCGTCAGGGCAAGTTTCGTCTAAAAATTCTCTCGTGGGTAAACCCTCGTGTGCCGGACACTTATCCTGCTGAAACCAAACTTGCTGAAAATCAACATCCGGCAACAGGAGGCACTTGATTATGCAACAAGTTTAAATAAGCGGCTCCATTCAAGTTATCATTAATAAAAAATGTCCCGATGATATTATCTCCAAGAACCTCCAAACAAACATTTAATTTTTTAGGGTATGGTGTTCGTTCATTTACCGTCAAATGTTTATTTTATTTTTCCCAGTAGCGAGTAATTGATAGATTGTGCGCATTGTGTATTGTATTGTATTTTGTTTAACTCCAGACTTAATTACCTTTCGTTTGATATCACATATGCCATATTTTCACGTAAACTCTCATTTTTTAAATCTACCCCCACCCTTTTTTTAAACTAGAATTTATTTTGTTTAACTCCACACTCAATTACCTTTCGTTTATTACGCCATATTTTCACATAAACTCTAATTTTTTAAATCCGTCCCCACCCTTTTATTTGGCTTGTTTGGTGGATGTTGTTCATTTTTAAATGGAACCATCTCGACCCAAGACCCAATCTAGGTATCAAATTTCACTGAAATCGGGCAAGCGGTTTTTGAGTTATGCGCGTGGGTCGTTACAGACAGACAGAAAGACAGACAGACAGACGGCGCGACAAAAAAGTTTCAAAATCATCTGAAACGCAAAGATATATAAAAAATTTTGAAATCGGAGCAACTTTTTTTTTCTTGAAAAAATTAGGATAACCATAGCTCACACTACTATAGTATAGTATATGTGTGAGCCAATCATGCGAATAAGGATTATAAAATGACTTAGAGTTTCTATTACAAAACTCTTCTTAACTCACCATATTTTTTTCTCAAATTTGCCAAGTCGGCCTTAACAGTTCTTAGCTCAGCTTCGGTTTCCTCCAAAGTGCGGTTTGAAGGCACTTGCACTAAGCTGGCTTTGTATTTTTCCAACGCAGTTTGGCTCTTTTTCAAATCCAAAATCAGACGATCAAGGACAGCGGCATCAGAACCAATCTAAAAAAACATCTTTTACTTCCTGCAGGAGGAGATTCAATTCTGACGCGTCATGATGAGCATATACGCACCGGTCGCCATTTCTCGTATTTAAAGTAAGTTTTTGAAAAAACCCTTGGACACCTTTGTGATCTTAAGATATTTCATATCAGCCACTTTGATCCCTTGATTTTAGAAAGTGGGTCAAGTAATACCTCGTTCGAAAGGATTTTTAAATTTCTGCAAAAAAGATACTAAAAATTCTGCCACTGCAGAAGACCGTAAAAAATTTAACTACCAACCTTTTTGCATGTCTCTGCCATGTTTTGGGGTGCAGTAATTTCGTTTTTCAACATGCCAAGTTCCAGTGTAATTTCTTCAAGTTTTTCCTGTTTCTTAGCTATTTCCTCCTGAGTTGTTTTTATTTTCTTATCTGTATAACAAAAAAAGAAGCTCTTTAAATTACAGATTTCAAAAATATTATTATATTCTTATAAATATCACATCACATGACACATACGGCTCGGCAAAAAATTAAAGCACATCAAAATAACACAGAAGAGCAACATGAAATAATATGTTGCGAACCCGTAACAACGGAGCGCTAGACTCACGCGGGCACGCCCAGTATGATAACTAAAGATTTATATAGAAAACACAGAAATAAACATGTCTTTAAACTTGTTTGTTTTCTTGCATGGAAAAGGTTTTAACGAAAATTTTAAAAAATATATCTTTACTTGTTCATAGGGTTTTTTTGGAGAACAGTAAGCGATTTCGAAGTAGTATCATATAACATAATGATATGGGTCAAAACTCTTTTGTACCGAGCTACTGAGCATCAATTTGATCCATTTTTAGACCTTATAAGTTCCTTAAAAAATGCAGTAAAAATATGAAACATAATTTAAAACTTTTGTAAATGCTCAAGGCGCTGCTTAAGCGTAGGGTCCCTAAGTGCAACCTAATTATTTGCGCCCTTTTTTCTGATTTTAAATATTTTTTTTTTAACTTATGATCAGGGGCGCAACCAGATAATGCGAAAAACACTACCATAGAAAAGAAAAAAATTGCAATATAAATAGTAGAAAATTGATTAAAAAAATATTCTAGGTAAAAATGAAAAATTAAAGACGTTTCAGAAAAAATCATAACGCGGAGTTTCGTTTCAGTTCAAAAGGCGGCATTTTTTATTACTATGCGAATATTTTAGGAAAATGAGGTACTTTTTGGAAGAAATAACGCCGCATTAAAAAAATTGTTTTATGTATAAAGGAAAAAATGGCACCGAAAGCAAACATTTTAAAAATTATGTTTTTTTTAAAAAGGCGGACCCAAAAAAATAATATACCTAATAATATTTAATATAAAAAAATTCCGTTTTTAAAAAGGCGGACCCAAAAAAAATAATATACCTAATAATATTTAATATAAAAAAACTATTAAAAAAATTCCGTTGCAGGTAAAAATTTTAGAAAATCTAAGAATTTTTCGGAAAAAATCGTGCCGCGGAAATTTAAGGTACTTTTTGTAAAAATGATCATACAGGTGACAACTACTAATAAAAACATTAAAAAAAAATATGCTACAAATATTTTAAGAAAATGAGATATCTATTGTTGAAATTCGATGTTTTTTGAGAGTTTTAGGTATTTCTAGCCGAGATAGATATAAACAAGTAAAGATGGCCTGGGCCCGACTTTTGAGATGTCTTCAACTATAAATATCAATCAGGTAGGTATTCGTGGGTAGAGGACAGACCAAAAAGAAACTAAGGTACCTTTGGCAACGTTTCGGATTTAATTAATCCTTTTTCAAGCCTCAGATAGAAATGTTTCTTGGGTCCATAAGTACAGCGAACAGGGGTGAGTGTTGATCGAAGAACATTTTACTTTAAAATTTTATAAACAAAATTGTTTATAAAATTTTAAAGTAAAATGTTCTTCGATCAACACTCACCCCTGTTCGCTGTACTTATGGACCCAAGAAACATTTCTATCTGAGGCTTGAAAAAGGATTAATTAAATCCGAAACGTTGCCAAAGGTACCTTAGTTTCTTTTTAAAACAAAATTGTTTATAAAATTTTAAAGTAAAATGTTCTTCGATCAACACTCACCCCTGTTCGCTGTACTTATGGACCCAAGAAACATTTCTATCTGAGGCTTGAAAAAGGATTAATTAAATCCGAAACGTTGCCAAAGGTACCTTAGTTTCTTTTTGGTCTGTCCTCTACCCACGAATACCTACCTGATTCTATAATAGGACACAAAATGCACACATATAAATATCAAAACCGCTTCTTGATAGACCTCGGGGTTTTTCAGCAACAAGGGGATTTAGAAAAGGTTTCATTTCATCAAAGTAGGTATGTATCAATACATTATTCAATCCATTAAATATTATATAATTGATCAATGTCGTAGCTAGTAAGGCCAATCAATGATGATCAAAACCCCCCTCCAAATCGATAAAGCGTGTTAAAAAAATTTCTCAGCAACACCAATTCGACAAAAAAATTGCATAATACGCATATTTTTATTGACATTTTTTAATCCCTCCCCCTCCGATTTTTTTTGGCTACGGTCGTTGGTAGGATATTAGTAATTTGAGCGCCCCTTGGAAAGGGCGCCCGCTTCCGAACCCCTGTAAACGCTATATTAAAACACATGTTTCTCAATCAATCAATTATGTCTGTTATTAAAAAGGAGTCTCTGGGGAGACATAATATTATATCATTGATATATTTCAAAAATTCAAGTAAGCGAAATTATTTTATTTTTAAATTCTTGTTTTTTGTCAATTTTTTGAGAATATTTTGGTCATAACAACTTGGAATACGTACTTTTTAAAGTTTCAATATTCTCGGTAATAGGCTTAAGTTGTTGTAGCTTATTGTAATTGTCTTCTTCCAGTTTCAGTTGTTTTTCTAAAGTTGCCAGCCTTGATGGAACTTCTTTAATATTGGTTCTTAATTTTTCAATGATCTTTCCAACCTAAAATGTGTATGAAAATAGTTTTAGATCAATCTAGACTAACCAGCTATCAAGAAACAAATTATAAGGAATACATAGTAAACAAAATGGGCTTCAAATCTATCACGAGACAAATTGTATGTTTTTTTTTCAAGATGACCGAAATGAAAAAAATAGTAACGCTAATTTATTTTTGAGAGATCGATTACAGGTCACAAGAATAGCTGTAAAAAAATTGTCTACTCTCCCCACCTTTAAATAATAATACTTGTATGAGATCTTATGCACCATTTAAAAATATTTCTGAACGAAAATAGGATTAAATTAAGAAATTATTTTCTTTAAAAATTGATTATAGTTAGGGGAAGTTACGGTTCGGAATTACATTTTAATAGTATGCAAACGCCCCTATTATTACCTTTTCCTTCTCACTCGAAAAGTCACTTTCGCACACAGGACAACATGGCTGTTCCTGCTCGAACTTCTCTATGAACGCTTCGTACATGATGATGCAAGATCTGTAGGTGCCTTTTTCTTTCTGAAACATTTCTTTCTTGTTGTAGCTCTCTTTGACAGCGTCCTCGAAATTTTTTCCTTGGCATAACTGGTCAACCTATTTCAAGGAAAAGGTTATTATATCTCCAAAATAAAGTAACTGGGATATTCACGGACTTCTTAACCTCAACGTGGATAACTAACGCTTTTTATAACAAATTTCTGCAACATGCGTTTGATGGTGTGGATCCCAGTTTGGTGGCAACACGGATTTTAGTATTGTCACACTTTACATTTGCTTGAGATTAAGTGAGACATTGTTGAACTTTCGTCTATGTCTGGTACAATTTGGCACACATAAAAAAAACCTTTGATAAAATTCGTAAAAATTACAGTAACAAAAACGCATATTTGAACTTCAGAAAATACGAGAATGATCAGCTGATTCACCGAGGAGCCTAGCGCTGGATGGAATGCCGAAAAGCCAGTGTTGATCGGACTTAGAGAGCTTGAGTGTTTAAACCGGCAAACCCTAGCCAACGCAAGTCAAAGTTGTTAAGAAATCCCTGGGGTTATATTTAATATCAAATTAACTAAAAAACGGTGGTGATGGCGATTTTGATATTTGGTACAGTGGTTCTACCTAGAGGCTCTGGATACATTTGACGGATTTTTTCCCGGAGGTGGGCATAAGTCATACTGCCCTCTTTTTCTGTCATAATCCAGTTTTATAGTAGAGCGGCTTGGGGCATTTCGATTGCACTTAAATGATGATGGTAGCCAAGGTATGGTTGTTTCAAACTTGGATGACTCCTGACTACGAAAATATATCTTGACCTCCTCTCTCCCGGTCATACCCCCTCCACATCCCTTTTAATCCAATAAAATTAATTCTTTAATATCTCAGCAAACAGCAGAGAGCAAAACATTTTTTCACTGTTGTTTATGTAGTAATCCGTAGATTATATAAATACATCATAGGATGTAGTGTAAACACACTCTATTGCATATATATGGTTTTTTTTTTAAAACAAAAGTTCCTGATAACTGTCAAAGAGAGTTGCCCACCTCAGGTGTAAAATAGCTGTCACTATGTATCTATGGCCTCTTGTTACAACTATACCTCTAAGAGCCCTTTTAAGAGGACCCCGAGCGAGTCAATTGTGCCTATAAATTGCAGCTGAAATACTTACTCGGTTCTCATTGGTCTGGAGATCTTCTTGGTACCAGTCAAGGGCGTTCTTCAAATGTCTAAGTTCGCCTTCAAACGAAGAAAGTTTCTTTTCGCATTCGGATATGTTCTTGTTTAGCTTCTTAACTTTTGCTTCCTCGCGATTCGAGATGGTTCGAATTGCCTTTGCGAAATTCCCTTCAGGTATTTCATTTGGAAACAGTATTTTAAAATTATCTTCGTGTTTTTGTTTTATATCGTTAATTTCTCCTTGACTGCCTAAAATCCAAATATAACAATATAAATAGTCAAACCTAAAGTAACCTTAAAATTTTTTACTTGAAATAGTTTGAAGAGTTAACATAAAACTACATCTCATAACTCAAAATGCCTTGAAAAAGTTTTTTCACTCAACACCGAAGGATCGCGTTCGCTTTTTTTACGATTACCCCCGAACGCCAAACCACAAATGCCGATTTTGATAAAAATCGAAAAATTTTAACAATTTTTCGTGGCTAAGCGGGCATAGAAAGATTTTGTTTCTCTTGTATTTTTCCGTGGGCAGTTCGAAAGCTGTACACCCGGGGGGGTCCAAGATCTAATGGACACCTATTAAGTGTTGACAGTTAACTGTTTCGTCCTTAAGGGACCCTTTAGAACACTGCATGATCAATGTGACACTTTTGTAAAGCTACAGAGATGGTATATGAATCTCATCTTACTGGTCAGGCAGCAAAACACAATTTTTGGTGATTTTGGTAAAACTTGGTACGTCTGTAGAGCGACCCAAGAGAAGTAGAGAAAAAACTTTTTTTTGGTTCGTACTCTACTGATTGCCGCGTTTCAGTGCCCTTAAATTTCAAATTTGAGCTTTACATTTTTTTCCAATATCTTAAAACTTAAAACAGCTAAAATATTTTTAATGACAATTTTGATTAGGTAAGACCTGTCTCTATTAGCCCATGTAACGCAACTTTTAAAAATATTTTCTTTATGTTAAGAAAAATAATGTTAAAGTCAAAACTTTGAAAATTTACCAAAGTAATGATTTTTTTAAAACTTGAAATTTTGGACCCTGTCAAAAAGTTTCAGGGGCGGATTTTATCTGACATACTTTTTTTCTTTCTTTTGAGTCTGGCTATATCTCACTTTTTAAAATCTTGCAGGAAAAATCTGTCGCAGAGTTACAAATACCATGCTGTCGCGTTTTTCGCAAAATTCAAAGATTTTGGACTGCTTATACAAAACAATTTTTTAAAACTTTATTTGAGCAAAACTTAAAATTATTTTTACCGGTTCTGATAGAGAACCAAATACAAAATTTACATTCTTTAAAAAAAATATATATAAAATCCAATATATTCAAAAATTTTCCACAAACATGGAAAAATCATAGGTTTAAAATAACGGTTTTTTAAGCAAAAATGACATGTTTGAAGATAAACGGCTGGGGATTTTTTATTTTGCGTTTAATTTTGGGTCCCCCGAAAACCCTTGTTCTAATATAGACAAGCTTTCAAACGGCATGCAATTTTTTAACAAATCTACTTGGTAAGTGGTAGCAAAAAAGCGTTTAATGTTGGCTATTTTTCAGTTTTTATTAAAATATAATCAAATCGTATACTGGTCAGGCATTAAGCCGCCATTTTCGTCAATTTTTGGTGGATTTTGATAAAAATTGGCACGATTGTACATCAACTTGAGAAAAGTAAAAAATAAAAAAATAATGGTTGGTACTCCACTATAAGTTGCGTATCAGTGTCCTTAAATTTCTGGTTTGCGCCTTTCCACTTTTTTTAAAATATCTCAAAATCAAAAAAAGCTAATTATTTTTTTATTGCTGTTTTAATAAGGTAAGACCCGTCTCTATAGGCCTTTGTACCACAACTTCTGGAAATATTTATCGATTTCAGGAAAAATAACGTCAAAATAAAAACTTTGACAAATTTACCAAAGTAGTGATTTTTTTTAAACTTGAATTTTTGGACCCTGTCAAGAAATTTCTTAGGCGGATTTTATCTGACATACATTTTTTTCTTCCTTTTGAGTCTGGCAATACTTCACTTTTTAAAATACTAAAAAATATTGCAGAAAAAATCTGTAGCAGAATCACATATACCAAGCTGTCGCGTTTTTCGCAAAATTCAGAGACTTTGGACTGCTTATACAAATCACTTTTTGAAACGTTATTTGAACAAAACTTAAGAGACTATTTAGTGGTTCTAATAGAGAACTAATTACAAAATTTACTTTCTTACAAAAAAATTATAAATATGATCCAAAATATTGTTACAAATTTAAGTTATTTAAATTTTATAATTGGAATTTATTTAGGTTTAGTGTAGTATTAGGTTGATTTATCTTAAGGTTGTATTCTTAGTCTAGGTTTTAGTTGCGTTATCTGTGACTTGCGGTCGTAATAATACGAGAACTTTCCGGACGTCGAAGGCTGCCGGAAAGTTCGAGAGAGATGGACGATCCTATATATAGGGCCGGGGTCGCGCACCAGGCAGTCAGTCAGAGATAACCAATGGTAGTGATCGCGAAGTTAATAGGCGGATTAAAGTAGTGAATTATTCGCAAGTTATTAGTAAGTTTAAAGGGGTTTTTGTACATAATTTGTCGAAATAAATTGACGTATCGTTTTCAACAATTGCGAGTTTTTAATTTGTCGTTGTGAACCCGTAACAATATTAAAAAATTTACCGCAAACGTGGAAAAAGCACTGGTTCAAAATAACAGTTTTTTAAGTAAAAATTACATGTTTGAAGATAAACGGCTGAGGATTTTTTATTTTGCGTTTAATTTTGGCCCCCCCGAAAACTTTTGTTTTAATATAGACAAGTTTCAACAGGTATAAAAATTATTTTAAAAAGTGGTAGCAAAAAATCAATTATTGTTGGATATTTTTCAATTTTTTAAAAAATATGCAACTCGTATACTGGTCGGTCAGTTCGCCATTTTCGTCAATTTTTGCGGGTCTTTCATAAAAATTGGCAAGCTTTTACATCAACTTAGCAGAAGTAAAAAAAAGTTGGTTGGTAGTTCACTCTAAGCTGCGTTTCAGTGCCCTTAACTTTTCAGTTTACACCTTCTTACTTTTATCAAAATATCTCAAGGTCAAAATATTTTTTATTACGGTTTTAATTATGTGAGACCTGTCTCTATCGGCTCGCCTAACACAACTTTTAAAAATATTTTTTTATTTCAAGAAAAAAAATTAAAAAATTTGCCAAAGTAGTGATTTTTTTAAAACTTGAATTTCCCAACTCTGTCAATAAATATCTATTGAGGTTTTCATGTGACATATGTACTTCTTTTGCTTTCTTTTGAGTCTGCCTATACCTTGCTTTTTAAAATATTAAAAAATATTGCAGTACAGTAAGTACAAAGCTGATGCGTTGTACGCAAAATTTAAAGATTTTGGACTCTTTATACATAACCACTTTTTAAAACTTTATTTGACCACAATTTAAAAGCGTATTTACCGCTTTTAATAGAAAATTACACATAAAATATACCTTCTTAAAAAATTTACTGCATTCTGACAGATCTGCCGTGCAAGTCAAAAACTAGTGTTTTGGGAAATAGAGTTTGAAGTTTATTTACCTACATACTAAATATAGTTTATTTAACTACATACTAACTACATAACTTCCTTGTTTTTTAAGATAGCCACATTCTAGAAAAACTGGCTGGCTGAGATTTCAATGATATAAAAATCTCATTTTCGAGTAAGTCGAGTTACTAGGTTTTTGCTTTGCACGGCAGAGATACTCCTACAAATACAAGCATACTGATTAAAAGTTATAAGGAAAAAAGCATTTGGTTCTAACCCTCTTTTTATTTTTTACAAGCTGAAATTAAGAAAAACTATAGGTAGTGCGTTTTCTATCCTACGAAAAAGACCCGGGCGATTTTAAAACGGGGGTAATTTTTTTTTAATCAAAGTTCTGTAGTATAATAAGTAATGATATAATTACACCTACGTACTAAACAAGCCTAAAACGGTATGTAATACAAATACTTCGTATGTACATATCTATCTGTTTTGAAGATATTGTTTTTCCCCATTTTTAAAAACAAAATACATAAAATAGGTAATTTTTGAATAAATGTTAAATTTAGCTGGATATTTTTGTTTGTCTTATGACCATACCTAGGGGCGGATTAAGGGGAATGGCTAACTATTACAGACATAAATAATTAAAATGAACAGATTTGTCACTAAGGACAAGGACAGGATATGACATTTGTGTTTGAATTAAAACAAAACATTATTGAAGCAAGTTATTGAGAAGCGTTTTGTTGTTCTTTGCTTTCAGTGACTTTAAGCATCGAATCCCAAAAATACTTATATCAGCTTATTTGTATGTAATGAAATATAATTTTATGAAGAAACTATTTCTAATGTATGAGACACTATTTTAATTTTAGACGTGCGGTTCGGTTCGTAACATTTGTTAAATTTAAAAATCGGTTTCGCGCCCACATACCATTTTATGTATTAAATAATTCTGTTTTTTTACCTTTTGTATTTATTAAGAGCTTAAAATATCACTTCGAAAATTAGAAATATTTTTGAGTTTTATTGAAAATAAAATAAAATATAGTTAGCACCCTTACTAACGTGTTAATTCAATTTATTTCAGTCTTCTAAATTATATTAAGAACTTACACTATTTTACTATATGACTTGGTAATTTTGTACGAGAATCAAAAACCCAACTAACCCAAACACCTTATTACCACAGCCTACCTGTAGGCTGTGTTATTACTACCAGTTACCAGCTATATTTATAACCAAGTTCTGCTGGGACGATAGCGATTTTAGATGCTAACATATAGCGGGACCACCTTTCGGAAGGAGTGTAAAAGCGTGGGTCCACTGTGTACTTGCTACGCAGTATATAGACTCCTGCCCTTGACAAAGAGGTGACAGGAAAAATATAGTCCTCTTAAAGAAAGAAAACTTGCATCCTAAGTATGGTGTACGGACAAATCGGGGTTTGCGAACAGGGCGCGCCATGTGCCTAGTCGCTAGACCAAAAATGGTATCCCCATCACTACTACTACCAGCTATATTTAGATTTTTTTTATATCACTTAAAAGCCAGTTTAAATTAAAAAAAAATATTTTCGGGGGACCCAAATTTAACCGCAAACCAAAAAATCAACTATTTATCTACAATTTCGCTTTAAAAACAGCTGTTTTGAAACAAGTTTGCGGTAAATTTTTTATTTTTCTATTTTTTTTTTAAATTTTGTATATTAGTTCTCTATCAGAAACATACGCTTTTAAATTTTGGTCAAATATAGCTTAAAAATGGTTTTGTATTTAAGCAGTCCAAAATCTTTGAATGTATGGCTTGGATATTTTTTTGTAAAAACTAAAAATATCCAAATTTAGACACTTTTTTGCTATAACCAAGTATATTTTCTTGCTATCAACAAGTATATTTTTAAAAAAATTACATTATTTCAAAGCATGCAAAATAAATATTTTTGGGGAACCCAAAATTCAACGCAAACCAAAAAATCGCCAGCGGTTTATCTCCAAACGCGTCATTTTCGCTTAGACGTTATTTTGGTCATGGTATGTAGTTTTTTTTAATCAAAAACGGTAAATTCGCTTTTAAATTATGGTGAAATAAAGTATAAAAAGGTGGTTATGTATAAGTAGTCTAAAATCTTTGAATTTTGCGAATAACGCAACAGCTTGTTATTTGTGGTTCTGCTACAATATTTTAGAAAGCAAATTATAGGCAGACTTCAAAGGAAAAAAAAAGTACGTCAGATAAAATCCTCAATAGAAATTTCCGACAGAGTTAAAAAATTCAAGTTTAAAAAAAATCACTACTTTGGCAAATTTTTTAATTTGAAATTATTTTTCTTAAAAACAAACTTTATTTCTAAAAGTTATGTGAGACGGACTGATAGACACAGGTCTTACCTAATTAAAACCGTAAAAAAATTTTTTTTTCCTCTTTTAGATTTTGAGTTATTTTGATAAAAGTGAGAAGGTGCAAAAAGGATCGTTAAGGGCACTGAAACGGTAGCTTAGAGTGGAGTACCAACCAACGTTTTTTTATTTTTTACTTCTCTAAGGTCGATGTACAAACTTGCAAATTTTATGAAAGTCCCCCAAAAATTGATGAAAATGGCGGCTAAATGACCGAACAGTATACGATTGGATAGTTTTTAAAAAAACTGAAAAATATCCAACTAAAAGCTTTTTTGCTACCACTTACCAAGTATATTTTGAAAAACAAATTACACCGCTTGAAAGCCTGTCTATAGTAGAACAAAGGTTTTCGGGGGACCCAAAATTAAACGTAAAATAAAAAATCCCCAGCCGTTTATCTCCAAACATGTGATTTTTGCTTAAAAAATCGATATTTTGAGCCAGTGACTTTTCCATGTTTGCGATAAATTTTTTAATATTTTGGATTATATTTTTAACTATTTTTTTAAGAAGTTAAATCTAGTATTTAGTTCTCTATCAGAACTAGTAAAAAGTGTTTTAAGTTTTGGTTAAATAAGGTTTAAAAAAATTGTTTTGTATAAGCAATCCAAAATCTGTGAATTTTGCGAAAAACCCGACAGCTTGATATTTGTGGTTCTGCTACAGATTTTCCCTGCAATATTTTTTAATATTTTAAAAAGTTTAGTATAGCGCGACTCAAGAGGATGAAAAAAAAGTATGTCAGATAAAATCCGCCTCAGAAATTTCTTAAGGGGGTTCAAAAATTCAAGTTTTAAAAAAATCACTACTTTGGTAAATTCGTCAAAGTTTTGACTTTGACATTATTTTTTTTTTTAATCGGTAAATATTTCTAAAATTTGTGGGACATAGGCTCATGGAGACAGATCTTACCTAATGAAAACCGTAGCAATAAAAATTTAGTTTAGTTTTGATTTTGAGATATATTGAAAAAAGTGGAAAGGTGCAAACCGGAAAGTTCAGGGCACTGATACGCAGCTTAGAGAGACAAACTGACCAAAAAGTTTTGGGTTTTTTACTTTTCTTGGATCGATGTACAAACGGGCCAATGTTCATTAAAATCCCCCAAAAATTGACGAAAATAGCGTTTTGCTGCCCGACCATACGATATTGGTAGGAGAAATGAATAAATAATGCCTGCGATACCGTATGCTTTCACTATTCTTTAATAAAATGTATATTGATTCACACCCCGGACGCCTCAATAAGACTGCTCGCTTGACCATATAAATATAAGTAAGGCCACGGCTTCCGCACACTTAAACAAGAATTTATCTTTTTGACATTTATACTTCTCGGCCCACTCTAATATTCTTAAAGGCAAGAGACAAGATATTGGAGCATCTTTTCAAAGTTTTTCAAAACGGCGATTTTTAAATTTATTGTCTTGTACTAAGGTCACTGATGCGATTATTTGTCATTTTTAATACTTTTTCTTAAAGCCACTTGTTTTAGTTTCTAAACAGTAGTAATTTTTTTTCCAAAGTTTGTATTTTTCAGGAAAAATCATAAACCATAGATATGTTTTGGCCAACTAAGAACTAGCCCTGTAGATTTAAGGAATCGCAACATTTTTTCAAATATTTTAATTTATCTCGGTGGGAGATCATAGGGAGATCAAAAAATTAATTTTTAATAAAATCAAAATTTTTAAGTGCAAAAGGTTTGATATTGAAAGCCCCATATATATATATATATATATATATATATATATATATATATGTTTAGTATTATAGCAGTTAAGAAACGACAAGTTCCACACCTGTAAGGTAATTGAACAAATAAAACATTCTATTCTATTCTATTCTATAAAACTCTATGTCCCATTAATGTAGATGGCGCTGATGAAATGTAGTGCACCTAACATTGGTAAAAACGGGGCAGAATTTTGAAAATACAAATGCAATATTAAAAAGTCTGTATGACATATGTCATATATGAATTGGTGGCAAACTTTTAAGTTACAGCATTAACAAAAAATATAAACAACACAAAGCAAAAATCTTATGTTTCATTTACTTAAAACGTTTCAACCCAGAATATTTACCTAAAATAGACGTATTCTCTCTATCGATATTCTGCTCGGCGACAAAGTTCTGCTGCAATTTCTTGTGTTCTCTTTCCAATATGGTTGTGGTTTGTTCTTTTGTCTGGATATCTGCTTTTAATTCGTCGAGTTCCGTCTGTTGGGCGTCTTCATCAAATTCCGATTTGCGTTTTTCCAACCTGAATAACAAAAATTACAACTTGTTGGGGTCATTATACATGTGGCGGCCGAGGGTTGCCAATATTTCGCTGCCTTAGAATTACAATGTTCTATCATCATAGTCTTTTAATGTAAAGATAGAACCTTGTTATTTGGAGGCTGCGATTTTCTTTCACAAATTAATATTCATAAATTAAACCCAATATACATACGAGCACAGTTAGATTAAAAAGTTTGTTTATATTATCATTTCTAATAATCTCTAAAAATCTATTCTTATTTTTATGGAGATTTTAAGGTTTTAGATGTCGACTATGGTAATTTTTTTGTTTCGGATTTTTTTTGTTTATTGTTGCAAATTTAAACTTTTAGCACACATTGTCTTTCGTTTCTTAACTGCTATAAGACTAAAGGGTAGCTTGTAGACACCGGTGTTTCTTCCTTATTGGGATACATCAGTTCGAGCGTAACCATATGGCATGTAGATCAAATAAATGGTGATTTACCGAAGAACTGCCAAGTTAAAGCTTTAGTCACAATCGTCCACCAAGACTCCTTTTCAGATATCACCATTCATTTAATCTCTATCCCATACGAGCTACCCTGTCCCTCTTTTGAGGAACTGCCCGCAAACCTGTTTTATTAAGTATTTTGACTATTTCCTCGCAATGTCCTTGTTATTTTATTAAATGCTAAACAAAAACTTTTGCAATAAAATTATTTAAACTTTTTGTCAACGTTTGACCTTCTCCACTATCCCTTAAAGTTTGGTGCATCATTTAAATTACACGCTGTATAGTATACAAGTGCCATCGAAATAGGGCAAAATATTCTGGGAGGTGATAGTACTCCTCAAATTGATAAAAAAAGTTTCTTTAAAATGCATATAAAGAAGGTTATGCTAGGTTAGGGAAGGTAGGTTAAAACTGGAAACTTTTATACATTTGAGGGGTACTATCTTCCCCCCAAATTTTGTACCCCATTTTAATGACACCCTTTATAATATTATCAATGAATCAATAACTTATTGTTATAACTAATATGTCATTGTTCTTAAATATTCGTTCAGCAAACCCTTTCTCTAATTTTCTTGATAAAAACCCTTGCTAAGCGACAAAAACGGTACCTTTTAATGGAAAAAAATGTGTAGTTCTCGAAAAACAAACCGACGTTTTAAAAAAAGCCGCCCCAATAAAAATATTTCACAAACATTGCCTGAATGTTGCAAAAACTATTCTTTCCGATTTAGCAAAACCTTTCTTGGTCACCAAATGATAAAAGGTCAAAATTTATGAAAACCAGTCTTCTTTGTCAAAAATCTGTCTTGATCTTTTTTTTTTAATTTTCGCCTTTACACGCCTTTAGCTCCCTTAATATGCATTTTGCGACCTATTTTTATAGAAATTTTCTTTACTAATTTAAGGAGTATATACCGTGTGGGCCAAAAAAAACCGGACAATTTTTTTTATTATAACTTTTGAACTATACCATCGATTTTAATGGCACAAACTGCACTTGACAGAGAATGAATTAGAGCTTTGACTAAATATATTTTTTGGCCGCCATCTGAAAATCCAAGATGGCGGACGAAATTAAATTGTATGTGTTGCGAACATGCTTTAATTATTTATATAAATCAGTAAAAAAGCTGCATTCTTGCCACGCACAAAAAGGTACGAATTAGCAAAATCGGTTTGATAGTTTCAACCATTGTTTTGAACATTCTACGATTGCCTTGCCAATCATGTCTGCACTTATTTCTTTATAAATTTATTACTCCTGAACCGATTTTGATAAAATAAAAAAAATCCTGGTGAAAATTGATTGCTTTTAAAAGATCATGATTAAAATTTATCGCCATCTCAAAATTTAGGATAGCGGACAGAATCATACTTGATTCTTTAAAATGGCGTGTTTATTCTTATGTTCTAAAAATGTTTTAGTTTTTTTTAATCTATAGATAAGCACAACTTTTTTCCCGCTTAACAGGGTACAAAGTAATAAAAACTGATTAATCTTTAAAGTTTGCACTATGATGTTTTTTATTTCACTAAAATCGGTTCAGTAATAATGATTTTATAAAGAAATTAATGCAGACAGAATTGGCAATGCAATTGTAAAATTTGTAAAACAATGGTTAAAAGAAAATCCGATTTTGTGAGAACCACTACACCGATTTTACCAATAATTAAAAAACAAAATTAGAATATTTTCGCAAAATAAGAATAAATACGCCATTTGGAAGAATCAATGATGGCGGAAAACTTCGATAACAATCTTTAATGAGTAATCAATTCTCACCACGATTTTCTTTATTTCACTTAAATCGGTTCAGGAATAACGAATTTATAAGGAAATGAATGCAGACAGGATTGGCAATGCAATCGTAGAATCTGTAAAACAATTGTTGAAACAAAAATAAATTTTTTGAGAACCAGCACACCGATTTTACTAATTTGTGAGAGAAAATATGTGATTTTCTATAAATTTAAAAAAATCTAAAATATTTTCGCAAAATAAGAATAAACCGAGGAATAAACACCCCATTTTGAAGAATCAAGAATTATTCCGCCAGCCATCTTAAATTTTTAAAAAATAATTAAAACATGTTGGCAACACAAGAATAAACGAGCATCTTTGAAGAATACATTTTAATTTTGTCCGCCGCGCCGCCAAGAAGATATGTAGTCAAACTCTTGATTAATTCTCTATAAAAGTTAAAATGAAAAAAAATTGTCCGGTTTTTTTTGGCCCACCCGGTATATATTCCCCGGAATATTTTACCTCATTTCGATAAACAATATTTTCTCAAAAATTATGAGTGGCAAATTTTTAGCTTATTACAATTTTTGTTGGAAATGTAATTCTCAATCTAAATTCGAAATTGCTGTTATTCCTAAGATATGAATTATGAAAAATTTTGTTCAAATAAAAACAAATACCATAAACTAAATTTAAAAACCGCCTCTTGCTAGCTCCTGTAGTTCTCGAATTATGACACAAATAACTTATTTTGAGTGAATAAGAGTCATAATGCAAAATTGTTCTCAGTATAATGTGCTGTTAAAATACCATTCGCATATATTAACAATGCTTTCGAGTAACTTTTGTCATCGATTTTAACGCTCCTTGTTCTATGTATCTTCTTTGCTATTACTAAATACGTTGGAGCATAAATATGGGGCATACCCAGGCATTCTAATACGCGATACGCCAGGACCCTTATTTAATTCTTAATGTTCCTTTCACGGGTAGACAGGATTTCGGTTACTGCGCATGCGTTGGTTTTGATGGTTTTGGAACACTCCGATACGTCACTAGATTATTTGATAATTGTCAAAAGTTTAGGGTTATGTCTATTATTTTTTTCTAAAAACTAGTTTTTCTAAAACTTTATTGTGGACACCATGAAGAGTATTTAATGGCATTTATAAACCACTCTTAACTTTATTAACAAATTATGAAGAAAAATAGAAGTAGTTACCTATGTGGTGGCACTTCCTTACTTCTCTCGGCCATTTTTCCACAAACCGCACACATTTTCACAGAAAAAAAACAATTTTACACGACAAACGCAAAACACCGCAAAATGTAAATAAGCAACAAAGATGGCCTCCAGCCACACGGCAGCTGTGGGTCTACAGGACAAGAGTGCGCACTTGAAAATTAACGTCCGCAAATTTAAATTTGCCATTGTTTCCCAAGCCAGCTATGAGGGCATCAGTTTTCGATTCTTTGAACATGTATTTATGCTATAACGTATTTGGCTATTACTTACCTTTCCTTAGTTTGCTCGATCCTCTCTTCAATAATCTTTATTTGAGAATCGGAAATCTTGAGCCGATCCAACTTACGCTTGAGCTCATTGATGGTCTTGGTTAATCCCGAGATGGTCTTGTCGGTGGAATCTTGGCTGGCTTTGGCACTTGCGTGTTTCGATCTAGTTTCGTCGATGCTTTCTTGCAATTTTTTCTGTTCGCTCTCCTTTTGCGACGTTAAGTCTTCGAATTCTTTTTCAATGTCGGCTATGTGTTTAATGAGCGCTTCTACGACCTAAGAATTAAAAATTATATTCAACATCTTTATCAAAAAAGTAAGTAAGTAAGTAAAAGTAAGTAAAAGTTTATTCAGTAAAAAAGAAAAAATACATACATTGCTTAAAGTTAGATATACAGTATACTGAATGAATGTGCACAATGGTTTCTTCAGAAACTGTGCGTGCACTTAATTTAAATATATACTTAAAGCCTAATTAGTTTCTTCAAACTAGGTTTGGTATAATATATTGCTATTTTTATGTATTTTTAAAATTAAATGGTATGTTGTGATATTATGTTAGAAACCATTTTATATCATTAGCCAATAACCAGTTATTCAGCTTATTTTTAATTCTGTTGAATGGCTTATCCCTTAGATCCCTAGACAGCATGTTATAGATTTTGGGCATTGTGTATGGTAGACTTTTTTGACACTTAGCAAGTTTGACATTAGGTATAGAGGCAGTATTATTACTTATTTGCCTAGTATTAGTTTGATGCTTAAATAATTCTATATACTTTCTGTTTTTAGACATAAATCTTACAACTGTTTTTATATACAATTGATTACATCTTAGTATTTTAGCCTCACTAAATAAAGCATCAGTAGGAAATCGTTTGGTTTTATTTAGCATTACTTTTAGTATGTACTTTTGTGTATTGATCAATGGTGTAAGTACAGTTTTGCCAGCCGCCCCCCAAGCACCAATACAGTATCCCATTATGGACTCAACTAATGTGTAGCAAACCGTTTTTAACATTTTTATATTCATTATCTTGCGCAGTTGGTAGAAGTTAAATATTAATTTTTTAATTTTACTGGTCAGATATTCTTGTGTAAATGCCATTTTAAATTGGGATCTAACATTACACCCAGATATTTAACCTTTTGAGCTTTTGTGATTTTTAGTGTACATTGGCATTGGGGACCACCTTGACAATTGTGCTGGTGAATGGTTATGTCGGTAATTGGTGATTCATTTGTTTTAGTTGTTGTAAAACAAATAAAATTTGACTTATCCACATTTGAAGTTAAAAGACTTGTGTCAAACCACGCTTTTATTTTTTTGAGAACCTGCTCTGCTTTGGTTTGAACTTCATCCCATGTTTTTCCTTCAACTGTGATACCACTGTCGTCCGCGAAACAAAATGCATCCTCCAGAGTCTCCGGTAGCAACTTAAGAAAATTGTTCATATAAATAGAAAACAGTACCGGGCCCAGCACCGTCCCCTGCGGCACACCGAACTCCACTGGTCTGCTACTGCTAAGGGTATTGTTTATTTTAGTTTTCTGAATTCTTCCCTCTAAATAACTTTAAAATAAATCATAAGCAATACCTCTTATTCCAATTTTTTCAATTTTTGCCAGTAAAGTTCCGTGCGCCACAGTGTCAAATGCTTTGCCCAAGTCAAGGAAAATTCCCATACATCGCTTACCTTTTTAGAAACTCTGATTGATACGCTCCAACAAACAGGCAACGGCATCCTCGGTAATCACATTTTTTTAAAAACCGAACTGATATTCCGATATTATGTTATTTTTTTCAAGATATTCGACTAAGCGTAATTTGACACATTTTTCAATTAACTTGGATAGATTACTAGTAAGTGCTATGGGCCGATAGTTGGTGACAGATTTTTTATCGCCGCTTTTAAAAATGGGTGTGACAATTGAAGTTTTAAAACATGAAGGGAATTTTCCTGTTTTAAATATTAAATTTATGAGATAGGTAAGTGGTTTAATTAGGGTGATGTGATTGTCTTTGATGGCTTTTACTGTTATTTCATCTTCACCTGGTGCGGAGCCGTTCTTAAGCGAATTTATTTGCAGTATAAGTTCATTTGTAGTAATAGGTTTTAAATAAATTGATTGATTTTCGCTGTGTTCATCAATATCGAATTTTATATCGGGAGAGTTTATTTGATTTGCCATTTTCTTACCTATTTGACTAAAGTACGCATTGAACGTCTCCGCTACCTCTCTCTCTCCAACTCTCCAACTCTCGAACCTGTGCATCAATTACCGTCATATTTTTTATTTTTTTTGTATCTGCCTCATTTGTTGCTTGCCTAATTGTTTGCCATGTTTTTTTAATGTCACTTTTACAATTTTGTAGTTTTATTTTGTAGTGTTCATTCTTTGCTTTTTTTATAATTTCACTAAGCCTATCCCTATAAACTTTATAATTATTTAGGGTTTCCGGTGTTCCGACTATTGTGCTGACCTTCTTGAGTTTATCCCGATGTCTTATAGAATTAACTATTCCTTGGGATATCCACTGTTTAAGTTTCCTTTTCTTGCATTTTATATATTTTATTTCAGTTGCAGAATGCATGTGTTTTTTCATTTTACTCACCAGAAGGTATGCACAATTGTAAGAATCGGCTTCTCCTAGTACTTCTTCCCATACCTCTTGCCTAACTAATTGATTTAATTTGTTATTATTGATTTTTTTCACAAATTTATTTTCCTTTTTTTCTGGGGTTTTATTTAACTTGACATTTAGAGTTATAGGATAGTGATCTGTCATTCCACTTACTACGATATTAGTTAATGATTCTGTTTTTAGTTTATTTTTTACAAAAAAGTGGTCAATGCAAGAAGGTCTTTGTCCTGGACGCTTTCTTGTGGGCTTGTTAACAAGACAGTGATAGCCATATCTTTGTAAACAATTTAGATAATTTGTATGTTCAGGTATAGTTGGTTCCAAAATGTTAATATGAGTATCACCCAACAGAACTTCTACCTGAAAAGTGTCTTTTATTTTTTCAGATAATACCGTCTCTAAGTCCAGGACAAAGTCCTCTTTTGTAGACAAGGTAATCTGTAATATCCTAGAATCCCTAAGCAAACTTTATTTTTGTTTAATACAGCCCTGATAAACTTAGTGTCTCTCACAGTTATTATGTCATAGTCTCTAAGATATTCAGTCTTTGCGTATAGTATAACACCACCACAACGATTTTTAATACTTTCATTAAATATAACCTCGTATCCTGGAATATTAAAGTTTTGTATATCGAAAAACTTGTGCGTCTCTGAGACTCCTATAACATCAAAATCTGTCGAGAATGAACTTAAATATGCCAAGAACTGCTCAAAATTTTTGTTAATACTGCAGATATTGACGTGTAATACGTTTAAATCTTGAAGTGAGTATTTCAAGCTGTCGACTTCATCACAATATTCGCAGTTTATTGTTTGATAATCATCCAATAAAGAGTTTTGATTTGAAGTAGCCATTTTTGTTTAAATCTAACACATAATTATTATCTTTAATTTATAGGAAAATGTCTTTTTAACCAATGTTTTGAATTATTGCATCTATCTGGCTTACTGAGGTAATTTTTATTGCATCATTGTTCTCTCTATATCTTGCATAAACATTTCCCCCTCTTTGCCATACATAACTATACCCATTTCCTCTAAGTTTATAAGCTTCTTTTAACAGCTTATAGGTTTTTGGCGTCATTTCCTCGTTAATACATATATTTTGAGCAGATTCTATTTTGCACTTCTCTCCAGTGAGCTGGCCTTTCTTATATCTTTTACTTAAAAAGTTACTTTTCTTTTCTTTTTCCTTAAACGTAACTTGCATTATAGCGCAATTTTCCCTTTTTTTAACAACTTTCAGAGACAAAATATCTTTACTTTAAATGTTTTTTCTCTTACCACATCTACCTCTTCTTCATACTTTACTAGTCCCGATATTTCTATATTCATCTGTATGTTAGCATTTTCGGTCTTTTGGACATGTTTTTTTACGTACTCTAGCTCCGATTTAGTTGCTGCATTCTCCTCCTTCATTTGCGCTATCTCTTTTTGCATGGTTTTATTTTTGTTTTTTTCAACTTCCAATAGTTCATTTAGAAAGTTGAGTGAGTCTTGGAACTCTCTAAACTATCGCCTCATATCTCTTATCATATCAAGTATTTTTGCGTTCTCTGCGATAAGTGTTTGCATGTTACCGCTACCAGAGCCGCCACTGTTTTCGTTTTGGGATGATGAGCTTCCTATATTATCGGTGGATCTAAAGTATTGCGTATTTACACTGCTTTCTGGTTGGCCCATGGATTGACGGCTAAAAGAATTTCACATTCTACCAGAAGTTCTTTTGCATTTTCCACATTTCCAGTTTATTTTATTTATCTCAATATTTTGGCGCTCAATTTCATCCACTCCAACACAACCCGGGTGGAAAGACTTTTGGCAGGTACCACAATACATTTTATGTTTACTTTTTGGAAGATTACCATCGCAGATACCGCACTTTGATTTTACTCTGTTTGCCATAATATCGCTTTTTTTATTGCTTTTACACAAAAACTATTTAAACAAACACGGCCCACCAGCTCTCAGTTATTTATTTAAACTTTGGTATTGGTAATTTTTTGTAATATTAAATAAAAAGTGGTTTGGAACTTTGCTATTCCAGCCAAACTTCTTTATGTTCAATTTAGCACTAAGAGTCATTTGCAGCCGTAATAGCCAAGTTTGGAAAAACATTTCCAAACTAGTAAGAACCTTTCATTTTGAAATTTGTATTGAAGAACTTGGCTTTACTTTTATCTCAATTCTTTTTACGGAATACCACTTTCGCGTAGTTGACTTTTTTTTACATGAAATATTTTTGTTGATTTCACTTCTTTTTTTAAAGGATTTGGATAATATTTAAGTTTTAAAGTAGGAAAATATGCGGAATATTGTCCAAAACTTTTGCAATGCCTTAATAAAAATTTTAAGGTTTTTTTTTATATTTTCCCATGGTTTTATCATAGTTCCTATCAGCTTTCTAAAGTTCAGCCCTCTAGTGTTCCTGGAAGTAGGCAATGTTAATTTTACATAACTTTACATTTATAGAGGAGAAAAGCAAATTAAAACGTTGGTGTTTTTAAATTTTTTCCTATAGTTTTATCATATTTTCTATCAGTCTTCCAAAGCTCAGCTCTCTAGCGTTTCAGGAAGTGAAGAATGTTACTTTTACATAACTTTACATTTATAGGGGAGGAAAGTTAATTAAAATTTGGGTTTTTTTAATTTTCTTTTATAGTTTTATCATCATCGCCTTCCAAAGCTCAGCTTTCTAGCGTTTCTCGAAGTGGGCAATGTTACTTATACATAACTTTACATTTATAGGGGAGAAAAGCAAATTAAAATTTTGAGGTTTTTAAATTTTTTCCTATAGGTTTATTATATTTCCTATCAGTCTGCCAAAGCTCAGCTATCTGCGCCTCTGGAAGGGCAATGTTACTTCTACATAACTTTATATGGGAGCGGAGTGAATTAGAATTTTGGGGTTTTTTCCAAGAGTTTGGTCACAATTTCTATCAGTGTGCCAAATTTTAGCTTTGTAGCATGGCTGGAAGTACAATAGAATTTTGATGATCTATACATGATTGAGTAGACGAGTAAGTGGTAATTTCGACGTTTTTTGAAATTTCGTAACTACTTTACTTTCCGAAGTAGAGTTTTAGATAGGTCAAATATGGGCTGAAATGTTTCAAGAAAAGATGGTACAGCAGTTTCCGTGTGAACTTGGCGGCGCACTGCCGTGCCCCCAGATCTTATTATTGTGTTGGGGATCCCTATTGCATGATTTTGTTTTGTCTTCTTCTCAATTTCTTTGGTGCGAAATAAGGCTAGGTTAGGTATTTTCTTTAATAATTATGTTTCCATTAACTTCTCTTCTGCATCTCATTGTGTTTGTTTTTTTTTATACTAAGGCAGAATAAAATGTTGCAAAGGGAAGGAAATATAGCAAAGCTAACGGAAAAAATTATTATTAAACCCGATCCGAGTTATAAGGGTGAAACGGGGTTAACTTTTAGGGGTGGATAATGGGTTTTCACGATATCCGGCGAAACTAGATCTGCGATCGAAAAAAAGTTGAAAGTAAAAGTTTTGTATAATTTTACGAGAAAAATAAAAAAAAAATGTTTTTTTTTTGTTTGGTTATTTTTGGAATTGGGAAGATATTTTCCAAAAGAATATTTTTTATTATTTTGTTTCATTATTTTTCTTTTACAACTTTTAGCAAAGTTTAAGAAAAAAAGGATGCACATTTATGTTCAATTTAAAATTTGATTAAGCGCGCGCAAAATGGAAAGTTTCGATGACACCTGCGCGCCACTCCGCCACAAGGCAGCGATTCTCGGCACTACGGCCGTTCTGTTCGAATCCAACAAGTGAGGTGCTCAAGGTAAGCGAGGGTCAATTTTGACGCCATACGATCTATATTTTTATAACAATTAATCGACTTATACTGTTTTGGTTTCCTTACCGACCTAATAATAGGGTGGTCCTGGTGGTCCTTTGATATTTTACCTATATTTTATCACAATTCAAAACATTGGTCCTTCGAGCCGGATCGAATTAGCTCTCACGGAAACAGTTTTTTCTAAATGGTTTGTTTCTTAAAAATTACCACAAAAGTTCGGGTAGTACAATATTTAAAAATAAAGGGCATTTATTATTTTTGTAATTATTTTCATACATAATCTCGGTTTTCTCTGACGAAAATAGGTGTAATAGGTACACCTACCTTCGCCTTTTTTTTTGTGCACTTGGTCGGCTATTGGTAATTCTCTTTTGTGTGGTATATGAACAGGAGGCAACCGGGACCTACTTCAGCTATGTGTGTGTGTTGTTATTGTGAGGCTAGGTTAGTTTTTGTTTATATCGGGTATTTTTGAGTAAACTTTTCGACTTTTATTGTGTATGGCAGGTGGTAGTTCAATGAAATCTAAGTACATCAAGCAAGTTTATTTAAAAAGACTTGAAGCCCTTTTGGCACTCGGACAAACCGCGTTAAGTGACACAACAAAACAAGGTGATATTTTGATCGGTTATGATGATTTGAAAAATCAAAAACGCTCGTTTGAGACGATTCATTATGAGATTGTTGCATTGCTGGATGACGCGGAAGAAGAAGACGATACTATAAATAAGTTTGATAATATGGTGTACTCAAAATCCCCCACACAGGTATTGAATCTCGAAGCCACCCTGAACCAGACGTGTTGTTCCGGAAACTAGAGGTTAAGACATCCAGACGTTCCAAAATTTAATGGGGACTTAAGACAGTGGCCAGTATTTTTCGAACTATATAAAGCTTTGATCCATGATTGTGCTGATTATCGTGGTATTGAAAAAATTCAGTTTTTGGCTACAGGCGAGGCTAAATCTTTGGTTAATAATTTTCCTCTTGTGCAAGCAAACTACCACCCGTTGTACAAAGCACTAGACGCTAATCTCAGAAACTACTTAACCGATTTCCATGAAATTTGGCAAACATGTTATATGAGCTATTATGTTGGTTTAGAACAATTTTTTTACGCCACGACGCATGTTAGTTGGGTTATTTCTAGGTTAGTTTAAAATAAAATCATACCTCAGTAACAGTTTCTCCCTGCACATTACATTTGACCTTGGCTTTCTCGATCAGCTCATCTCTTTCATCACATCTCTTTTTGTTCAAATCTTCCTCGGCTTTCAGCTTACCAAATTTCACCTAAAATAATTTTCAGTTATTATGTACTTATGACATGCTTTTACTAGGGCAATTAAGAAATGGACAAAATTACTGCAATTGGACTTACAAGCACAATATGAAGCTAAGTAATATTTCTTGTCTTATGAAGGTTACAGCAACGTAATAATATAGTCCATGCCATACACAGTTACACTTTTGTGACTTTGACATGAAGTAGACAAATTTCCTAACCAGAAATATACTAATAAGTAAATAAGTAAAGTCATTATCTGTGGATAAAAAGATGCTGACTGTAGGTTCACAAAAAAACGCTCAGTTAAAAACAGCTCAAAGATATCACTTTTTTCAGATTTTTTTTTGTTGCTGCCAGTATGCATATAATAAAGAAAGAGGTTGGAAATGTCACAAAACTGTAACTGCCTATGGCATGGACCATAGTAAATATTAAACGTCATTTTTACCTTCCTAGCCCGCGTAGCAAAGGCTAGAGAAGGTATTATTTCCGACGAAATTTTTTTTTTGAGATAACACCCAAAATGTGTTTTTTAGGTGTGTGAGTGATCTTTATATCATCGTGATGTCTATCTGTGTGTGTATATTATTTCTGTCCGTAAAGGCGCGTTCTCACGAATCGATTTTAGTTGATCAACTTTGGTTGATCAACTAATCTGTGAGAACATATGTTTCAACTTTAATTAGGTCAACTTTTTTCGATTTCACAAAAGTTTGATCTATTCAAACGTTATCGTTCAAGTTAAAAGTCAACAATATTTGTCAGACGAGTCGAATCTTATATGAAGCGTGTGAACGTTTGCTGGTCGACTTGAATCACTGTATTTTGTTGCATTTTGTACTCAGCAGCTCTTCGCTTTCAGCAGTTTTGTTGTTTTGTAGAGTATAAATAATAAAATCAAAAATAATTAGGTATTGTACGATTAAAAGCAAAACAAAATGAGTTTAAAGTGGTTAGGGGGTGTTATGTTTAAATTTATACTATATACTATACCATACACTCAAGTGATTTTTATATCCGTTTTTATCCTCCAAAGCAAGTTCTTTTAAAATAGTCTCTGAAATTCCATACTTATTTCTCTTTTTAATCCAGTTGCGTTTAGAAACGCCGTTTTTTATTTGGTCTATTCTGAATTAGTAAAATACTAATAACATTCACACTTGCACGTATTACTGTCATTGGCGCCATTTTTATTAAATTAATTCAATCGATTTTTTGGTTGTGGTCTGAACAAAAACATGACCGATTTTTGTTGATCCACTAAAGTTGATCAACTAAAATCGATTCGTGAGAACGCGACTTAATATGATAGCTCCTAAACCGCTGAACCGATTTTCAGGTAAAATAGTGTTAGACACTCACGAGCTGATTAGATTTTGGTCAAAATCCATTAATGCAAATGACAGTTTTTTAACAATTAAAATATTTAAAAAATTATAACTTTTTAACGGAGCGTCGCATCAACATGCGGTTTTCGGAATATAGTAGACTACATTTTGCTCAATAATTTGTGTTACAATCAAAGACTTTGGTTTCTGATATATTTACAAAAAACTGTTTTCAAGCTGATATAATATCATGGCTTCACTTAAAGTGCGCTAATAGGCTAGCTAGGAAGGTATCAGATCCGTCAGGGATCCATTTATTTTCATTTGTAAATGTAGATAGTAATACAACTCATAGAAAACCAGTTTATAAAAATAGGTGAACCTCTGCAGAAACCCCCAGGAAATAAGCCTCTGAAAAGACTTTAGCACATGTTCTAAAACTTTGTTTTATAAGAAAGGCATTCAAGGTGTTTTGCCAACTAATTATCTAAAACTAAAGCAGTTTTATTAAATAGGTTTTTTATGCATACTTAAAAAAACGTTTTAGTTTTTGATGATAATGGTTTTATAAAGGACTCAGGTTTTACTTAGTATACCCAAATTAGATAATATACAGGGTGTCCCAAATAAAAGCAACTACATGGAGGAAACGGTAAGAGATACGAGTTTGTTTAAATGAGAAAAAATATCTACAGGGGTTTTTAAAATTATGAGCAAAAACTAAAAATTGTGTTTTTTGAAAAATTTAAATATCGCCGCCATCTTGCAAATAAATTTAATGAAATTTGGTAGTTTTCTATAAGCAACTACAGCCAATTGAATGATGTAAACAATTTTTTTCTAGGCCTTCTAGTTTTTTTGAAACCATGGCGATATTTCAATTTTTCAACAATTTTTAGTTTTTGCTCGATATTTTAGTAACTCCTGTAGATATCTTTAATATTGATACAGTGCCTGATTTAGCTTAGAATAGCGCAACTTTTTTCTCATTTAAACAAACTCGTATCTCTTACCGTTTCCGAAATCCCCATGTGGTTGTTTTTATAAAGGACACCCCGTATAGGAAAATATTAAAATTATAATGCTTCCTCACAACCTATGTTACTTGGCGTAAATATAGAACATAATCTTTACCTGCTTGCTCTGTAATTCCTTATTAAAGGAGGTAAGTTTAGACTCCAATTCCTTCCTTTTCTGTTCTTTTTCCTTGATGTCAGCCTCAATTTTTCCCTGTTCCTGTGTAAAATTTTCGATTTCTGCCTTTAGTTCCTCGTCCGTGCCTTCGAACTCTGTCTCGAGATGTTTTTTAAGCGATTGTTGATGCTTGAGATTCGCTAATAACAAAAAATGTTTAAATAAAAAGTAATTGAAACTTAAAAATAGTTCTTTTCAGGCGATCCATCCATTTTTTTTTGCCTTTTTGGTAAGCGTGACTTTTTCGCCGACACTAAAGCCGCTAGTAAATCACGGGTCCTCGGACAGCTTTGCAACCCCAGAGAGACAATTATTATTCGAGCTGGAGTTAAGCTAAGCTTCGCAATTTTTTTTTGGTAAAAATTATAATTCAAATAGGATTAGGCCCTATTTATATTATTTTTTGTAAAATAAAGTCTTAAATATTAATACCTAAAAATGATCAGCTAGACTTCTATTAATGTAGGTACATACTTAATTATTTATTTGGAGTAAAATTTCGTTTAAGGGAAACCTGTTTTAAAAAATATTTGGAAACTCCTTCCCTTCTGATGTCGAAAACCACAATGAAACTTTGCGGAAATGCACCGTTTTCGAGAAAACTCGGAAAAACCGAAAAAATATAGGAAACCTGCTACATAAAAATTTTTTGTTGGACTATATTTAGGAAGATCCCCTTATATCAAAAATAATAACGATATTTTGCGGAAATGCACCATTTTCGAGAAAACCCGAAAAACCGAAAAACAACGCTTCGGTAAGGAGTTTCCAAAAAAAAATAATTTGAAAAACAGGTTTCCCTTAAACGAAAGTTGAGCCTTTATTTGTTATAATAAGCATATAAGCATTTATATTTTATGTTTAGAGTAAAATAAAATGTTGAAGTACATTGTATATCTTGAAGATTAATCATACTGTATATTTTGTTCTAGTATTTATTTGTTGTTGATGGACCTTTGACGGTTTGAATAAAATTGTCAGTTAAGTTGTTAAATAAAAAAATTAATATCAAGTTTCTAAATTTATTGTTTTTCTTTAATTCTGGAGTAAACCATAATAAAAACTTCAACATGGTAGCAGAGCGTGGTTACCAGAGTTAAAAGAAAAGAAAGGCTGTGTCTAGAAAGTTTGCAATGGATTCCAGCAAGGTATAAATCGGATATCTTGAAGGGAAGGCAAATTGGACGACATGAAGATACAAGATGGGTATTCTTTTGAAGGGAATTCCCAATGCAGTAGATATTGTGGAAGGTAAACTAGTTGTACCAGTTCTTAAAGACAATGCGTCAGCTGTGGAAAAAGCAACGTATGAAAAGAACCTGGGTCTACTACGTTATACCTCGATGCTTGAAAATGGGTGTTTCTTTTTTTAATGATAAGTTGAGGTCGTTTTATACTGTTTTCAAGAAAAAAAAATGCGGATTTTTCGCATTTTTTATAGAAATTTCAAAATTAAAAAAAATGTAAAAACTCATACAAATTGCTGTGTATAGAAAGAATTTATTTGACGTATTTCGAGAAAGAGAGGGACGGCTCACAATCGACTGAGCTTTAAATAAATGGTAATTTAGCCAAAAATAAGGTAACCAACTGTCTGGCAAGAGGCGATAAAAAGTTATGGTTTTTTAGAAATGTATTTACACATAGAAAAATGGTTACACCATATTTTTGAAATCTAACGTTCGATCTTACATTTTGCTCCAACATTTTAATTTGTCGCGCATTTTTGACTCCGTAAAATCGTCCAAAATCGACTATTGAGCATTTATAATGAAAAAAATGCAGAAACAATTATGATGATTTACAGAAATTCAGCAGTTCGGTTTGGTTCGGTTTGGGTCGATCTTAGATTAGGTTGGTTGTGTTTTAAAGTAATTCAGCAGGAGTCGGCTGCGCTGACTCCTGCTGAATTACTTAGTAGACCCAACAAACCTAACCTAAAACCAAACCTAACCCTCAGATGCCCCGTAACAAGGCTTTGCTAATCCATTTTCAATCTTTGTTGTTTTGTATGTGAGCAACAAGGACTTAATCGCGATTAAACCCATGATTGCGCTTAAGTGCTTACGGTGCTTCTGAGGGTAAGTTAGCGTAAGGAAATCGAATTGGGAAATTTGATATGGCCGAATGACCCGGAAACAGTTGGCCCAGCAAAAAATTTCTATCAATGTGTCAAAACATCTGTGGGAAGGTCAAGTGTACAAATTTTCAAATTATGTGAAAAAATCGCGAAAAAACACGAAAATCTAGGTATGTAATTAACTTAAAATTGTTAAATTATTAATCCTAAGCTAATTTACAAATTTATGTCGAAAATTTGACGATGCAGTGATAGAAATTGATTTTTTTCAACCAAAACAAGTCAGAGAAAATCACTATGTAACGTTTTTTGAAAAATTATTTTTAAAAAATACCATACTTTTTTTTTAATTTCCCGTATCTAAATCGACTAAAAATAGTCCAAAGAATCATTTCCATACAAAAAAATCGTTATATAGGGCGTTTTGACGAGCGAGGTATAACGTAGTAGAACCAAGAACCTGGCTAGTTTTAACACAGCTGATTGTAATGCACTCCTAGCCTTAACAATAAATATGACGCAAGAAACTTTGCAGAAAATTATGCGATTTACAAATGCCAGAGAAGTGTGGGCTGAGCTGCATAAATTGTTCGACGGAGATGTAGATAAAACATACGAGATATGTATGCAATTTTTCAACTACAAACAGAAAGAATTGATGACATGGCTACACACACTTCTAAACTGAAAAATCTTTGGAATGAGTTGTAGAAAGAATTTCAGAAAGACAAATCAAAGACAGGTAAAAACTGTGCTTGTGATTTACCAGATCTGCTTCTAAATTGTAAAATTTTAGAAACTTTGCCCCAGGACTATTTCTTTTAAATCGAGTTGGGTGCTTATGACAAAAAGCGACAGAACAATCGGTAATTTGACGAACCAGTTATGTTCGCATGAAAAAGCATTGTCCTGTAGGAATGGCACAGCAGGCCAACAAGTGGCATTGGTGATAGAAAAGAAGCAACTACAAAGGTAAAAAGAAATTAATCTGCAACTATTGCAAAACAGGTTATAAAGTAAGACAATGTTCAAAATGGATCGACACCAAGCAACAGCAGAATAAAAAAACAAACATTCTTCTAGTTGCTCATGTGTGGTTTTGGACAGTGAGGGCGATGAAAGCAATTGGTTTGTTGATAATGGAGCTACTAGCCATATCACAAACAGAATTGAGATATTTGAAACATTTGAGTACGTTAATGATACTCACACTATCACCACTGCGAAAGGCGATTCAGTAAAAGCAGTAAGACAAAAATTCAAGGCAAATAAGAGATTTTAAAATTTACCGATGTATGGTATGTTCCGCAGATAAAGAACAATCTATTTTCTTTACTGCATGCCCAAGATAGCATACTAGCAAGTTTACTTCAAGTGCGAAAGAATGTAAGTTAACAGTAAATTGAAAAACTGTCCTTACAGGAAAAAGAAGTAGATATGGTGAACTGTATCAATTAGCACTACAGATTATAGAGCCAAAAGTAAGCTCAAATAAATACGGTTTTAGATGATAATTTGTTGCAGCTTTACCATGAACGCTTTTGTCATCAGAATAAAACAAACGTAAGAGATATTCTGAATCGTGAATTAAATGTCACAGTGAAATCTGTGAAGGCTGTATATATGGTAAAATGCATAGACAAAAATTTTGATTAAGAGAAAAAGCTGACTTGCCAGGAAAACTAATACATTCTGATATCTGTGAACCGTTTGCAAAATCTCAAAGTGGTAATCGATACTTTGTACTGTTTAAAGATGATTTTAGTCGTTTTCGCTATGTCTATTTTATGAGAGAAAAATCGGAAGTGACTGATAAACTAAAAATCATGGCTGAAGCAAGAAATGCGGGACATGATGTAAAAGTACTTTTGTCAGATAATGGTGGTGAATTTGCCAATGATAGAGTCAGAATGATTTTACAGGCTCATGGAATTAGACACAGACTGACGATGCCCTACACACCAGAGCAAAAGGGGTGTTCAGAAAGGGACACTCGCACCATTGTCGAGAGAGAGATAAGTACAGCGGCGTACATACATACATAAGATAAATCTCGGTTTGAAATTTGGTTCAAGGAGAAGCCTTCTCTAAAGTTCCTGTTATGCGCATGTACCAAAGCAACGAAGAAAGAAAATGGACAACAAGGCAGTCAAATGCATTATGATAGGTTATGACAACAATAATGGATATCGTATTTGGTGTAGAGAAACTAGAAAACTAATAAGAACGAGAGATGTGATATTTGATGAAAAATTGCTTACCTCATCAATGACCTTGGTTCCTATAAAAGTTGATTCCGAAACTGAAAACAAGAAAATCAGTTTAAAACAAAATTTAACTGATAATAAGACACCAGTGAGTGAATTAGATGAAATTTGCTTAAACAGTCACAGTTTTACTGATTTATTTGAAGGTTTCCCAAATAAAGAAAGACCAGAAGTTATCATTCCTATTCCCTATGCAGACATATCTGAAGAAGACATTCTAGAAAACAATACAGAAGACCCATCAGATTTATTAGAGGGGAGACACCTTAGAGACCGAAGTCAGTAACAGAGACCATCTAGATTTGAAGATTATGCTCTGATGGTGGCTGCTGATATTTTAGATAGAAAAGAACCAAATTCCTATCAAGAAGCTATTCAAAGCACGAGACAAAGTGAAAACTAACCCAGATAATAATAATAAATAAATTTATTTCCAATTCAATTCAACAATTCTGTACAAAAAAAAACAAGTATATTAAATTTAAAGTAATAGAAATAGAATCAATAATCCACAAAAGTGTGCACTTGTCCGTGGTATTTTTATAGAATTTATTCCTATGTCAACCATGGCAACCTTCAGAAAATTGACAAAAACTAGTAAATTCTATTACCCCATTCCGAATACCAAAAATAAACATATGCCGCTTGTTTATGTTTGGTGTTACAAATTACAATCTTAACCAAAACTACGTTACACTTATTTTATTTACTAAACTAAAACTAAAAACTATAAATGGATCAATTAATACTTAATTGTTTTTTATGTCAATTAGATAACGTATGTAGTGTCTGTCTGTTTCGTTTACAAAAATTTTTAGTTTCTTTTTAAACAGATATTATCTTTTTGTTGTGTTTCTAATTTAGTAGAGTAAATTTGTAAAATAAAGCTGCAAAAAGGGTATATTTTTTATATTTGGCATAGTAGTACCTAAACTCAAAAGCTAAATTTTCTTTCGAGGATCCCCGATTTTCCGGCCTCAGAATCCAAGATGGCGGCTGCCAAAATTAAGAAAAAAAATGATTTCCTTGTTTTAAGAGAAATGAAATTAATTTTGATAAATTTACTTTAAGTGGGACCTACTCAATTTAAAAATGTAAAAAAAAATACGCCTGTCACTGATTATAAAAATAACGGCTATTTAAAAAAAATAGTTTTTCTTCGATATTTTCTGTATTTTTTGTGCGATATTTACTTTTAATACCTCATAATAAAGCTAATGGCCAGCTCTTTAAACAGGCTTAAAAGAAATTATAAGTTTCCTCGCCGACACAAAGATGGCGCTTAATTTGTTAAAAACAAAACAGACTTTTTCAACTTGTAGAACAAATAAAATTTTTATAAAAAAAATTTTTGGATTTTATTAGTCGTAAGCCAGAGTCTGTAAAAATTCAGAAAAAGTTACAATTTGACATTTAACATTTTAAGATGGCGGCCGAAGTTCAGATAAAAAAGTTATTTTTTTGTTCTTGTTTGACACAACTAGTATTGCCGTGTGATATATCAATTTATACTAAATGGGGGTCGCCGATTTTAAATATTTGATAATAAATGACATATGTCTATTATTATCCAAGATGGCGGCGTTCAAAATATAAATACAACAGTATCTTTTTGGTTTGGTAATTTTTTTTACCAAGATATGTAGTTTTATATTAACATTAATTAGTTTTAAATTGTAATGTACAAAAAAAATATTATTAATTTATTTTTTAAAGATGGCGGCCGAAAAAGTAAAAAAAAACATTTCTGTTTATTTTTTCAAAATTTAACAAAAAAAACTGAAAAAAACAATACATCTCGTTAAACAAAACACAGATATTTTAAAAATGTCAAAAAAGTTGACATATGTCACGTGCCGGGTGATATGAATAAATTGACAATATTTTACTTAATAGCTTTGTTAATATTGATCTAATAGTAGCGTTTAAATTAGCAAAGTTAATTAATTTTCCATAAATCATCAAAATCTGATGTCAAAAATGACATATGTCATACACTTGTCAAACTATTGACATATGGTTTATTCTTTTAAATAAAACACCCTGTATATATTTTTTTAAACTGATAGGGCTCCTTTTTCTGATTTCAACAATATATATGTTGACATTTAGTCCAGTCGTAGTTGAAATATTTGCATTTTAAAAATTATATTCAATAACATAATGGCAACATCCTTATTGTTTATTTAGGTTATTAAAATGCAAATATTTCAATAACGGCTGGACTAAATGGCAACATAATATATATTTTTGAAATCAGAAAAATGAGCCTTATCAATTAAAAAAATTATATACAGGGTATTTCATTTAAAAAAATAAACCATATGTCAAAGGTTTGACAAGTGTATGACATATGTCATTTTTGACATCAGATTCTGATAATGTAGGAAAAATTATTTAACTTTGCTTATATAAACGTTACTGTTAGATCAATATTACCGGAGATAGCTATTAAGTAAAATATGGTCAATTCAATCAAATCACCCGGTACGTGACATATGTCAACTTTTTTGACATTTTTAAAATATCTATGTTTTGTTTAACGAGATGTCTTGTTTTTTTTTCAGTTTTTTTTGTAAACTTTCGAAAAAATAAACAAGATCAAGATCTGAAAAACGAGTTTAAAGTCACAATTAAAACTTCTTTATATTTCCTGGGTATGGAGATTAAAAAGTTGGAAGATGGTTCCGTGAATTTAAATCAGACCGCATATGCCAAGAGGTTATTGGAAAGATTTAACATGAGTGATTGCAAACCTGTTAAAACACCCATTGTGAAAAATAATTCTGTGTCTGAGACAGAAACAATTTTCGTACCAAAATTTTCATACAGAGAAGTGGTTGGAGCGCTATTGTATTTAATGATAACTTCACGACCTGATATAGCATATGCATCTCAAAATTTGGAAAATCCAAATCACAAAGATTTTGTGTTAGTAAAAATAATTTTCCGGTACATTCAAGGAACTCTTGATCATGGTATCACTTCTAAATCAAGTACAAGAAGAGGCTATATAGAAGGCTTCAGTGATGCAGACCATGGAGGAGATTCCGAAACAGGCCGATCAACAGGAGTTTTATGTCTTTATGCTGGAGGCGCCATTTCATGGTTAAGCCAAAGACATGTAGCAATATCCACGACTAAGGCAGAAATCGTTGCAGCGAGTAAAGCTTCAAAAGAGCTTGTTTGACTAAAACGACTTTTTGAAGAAATTGTTAATTTGAAAGAAATTCCTACTCTCTTGGTTGACAATGAAGCACCTATACGATTGTCTCAGAATCCAGAGAACCACAGAGGGACGAAACATATCCAAACTAGACATTTCTTTGTGAGAGAATGCGTCATGGAGGGAGTTCTGAAAGTGGAAGAGACTTCTGCAGAAACTCAAGTTGCAGACATTATGACAAAAGCTCTCTTTAAACCAAGACATAATGACATGTCATAGTATGGGTCTAATCAAGATTTCGAATGGGAGAAGGTGTTGAAGTACATTGTATATATTGAAGACTAATCATACTGTATATTTTGTTCTAGTATTTATTTGTTGTTGATGGACCTTTGACGGTTTGAATAAAATTAATTTGTTAAATAAAAAGATTAATGTCAAGTTTCTAAATTTATTGTTTTTCTTCAATTCTGGAGTAAACCATAATAAAAACTTTAACATAAAACACATTATTATTTAATTATCTATAATTATTATAATATATTTTAATAAAAAATATGTTTATACGAAAGGCTCACACGTTTTATGGTCGACACATGGATCTTTTAAAAAGAAGTTTCCAACTGATTTAATTGCAAAGGCTTTGAAAATTTCGACAGTATTGGGGACAAAAACACACAAGTGTTCCTTTGCAGTTCAAATCAAATCATTAATATTATTTTATTAGGCTTTATATTTGGATGGTTTTGTTAACCCATTTTATTAAAACAAAATAAATTGAACCAACCTGAATATCTAAAATTTAAGAAAAAAACAACCTACGCAAAAATCAGTTATTTTCATGGTCCAGAAAACTTCTCATCTCATGAACTGCCATCGTCAGTTATAACGAGAGGAGCGACATCAGAAGCATCTATAACTGAGTTTTCTAAAGGAGTTCGTTGTTTTGAAAATGGCATCAGAGAGGCTTCATAATTTTTGTCATTGTTACTGTTTATGTCGAAATTCCGCTCTGCAGTTACTACAGCTGGGATTGAAGATCGAAAAAAGCCGGGGCTTCTTGTATGAACATTTTATCTTTGTAATAAATTTTAAATATCTACTTTACGAAATATTTTGACGTTTTGACTACTTTTGTCTACTTTAATTCTGAATCATAATTTCGATAGACAGACAGGCTTGCAACTGCCAACTGCAATCTGGGGCCAACAATCATTTTCGATGCTATTTTCTGTCATCTTTATAGCAGGAAAATATAAAAGAATAGCAAAGGGACTTGGTATTGCAAAGACTATTATAACACCAAATTAATAATATACAGGGTGCTTCACCCAAATATATTTCTATATTATCTACATTTAGTGTAGGCGATTATATTGTTTTTTCAATAAGCGAAAAATAAAGAAAATGTATTAATTTTATTATAATATTATTTACAATTAATAAGTGCACGTTATATACAGGGTAGGTAAAATGATAGGACCATTTGGAGAGGAAGTAACAAATGATTATGGCTAAAGACCGATGCAATTGTGTGAAACCCACAACCTAAAAATAAATAATGGTTTTTTTAAACATAAGGATATTCATCGATATACCTGGATTCAGCCAACAAGAAATCTTAAATCAATTATTGATTATGCTATAGGTGGACAACACTCGCAATTAAAGTGGTATGATGTGCGAGCACTTCGTGGTGTTACCTGTGGATCTATCCACCATCTGGTAACAGCAAAAATATTATTCCCTTTAAGAAAAACAAATAAGGACGAAAGTATTAGAGAAAATGAAAACCTAGAATGCATCGAAGACAATCAAAAATACAACTTTAGAAGTCTAGAAATCGAAAGTTCTGAAAGATTGTATCAGAACCGATTAGATGAAAAATTAATAAACACAAATCACTCATTTGAAGAGATATATACACACATAATAAAAAGCTTGAAGGAAGCAAGCAACGAAGCTGGTGGGTACCAAGATAATAGAAATAACAGGAAGATGTGGTGGACGGACAAAATACAGGAAATGGTCAAAGAGAAAAAACGCACATACTTGAAATGGGTCAGTACTAAGGAGCAAAGAGACCTAGAAATCTACAGGGAAACCAGAAGACAGCTAAGAAAATTGATACGCACAGAAAAAAATGAAATGTTGGAGCGCAAGTGCCACGACATAAACACACACGTAGGAGGTAGGCAGAGTTCTGAAGTATGGAAATTCATTTCTACAGTAAAAAACCCAACAAAAGAAAAAGTAAACATCCAGATAATCAAACCAGAACAATGGACAGAACACTACAAGGGACTGCTGCAGGAGACGAGACCCGAATATCTGGCAGCCTCTCCGAGAAGAGACATAGAAGTACATGGAGAGGAAGTAATCATCGAAAAAGAAATGATAAAGAATAATATTAAAAAACTTAAATCCGGAAAAGCTAGCGGACCTGGGGGAATATATGCTGAAATGCTCAAATATGAATCAGAGAAACTACTCGAAAATCTCACATATATTATTAATCAATGCACAAACGGACATCCAGTACCTAATGATTGGAAAATTGCATTCATATCAATACATAAAAAAGGAAACAAGCTGGATTGCAACAATTACAGAGGAGTTTTAGTAACCAGTACTCTAAGTAGATTGTACGGTAGGATTCTTAGAGATCTAATAGAGAATGATTTTCATGAACAAGAAGAAGAAGAGCAAAGTGGGTTTCGCGCAGGCAGATCTTGTAGTGATAATGTTTTTTGTCTTAAACAAGTAATTGAGAAAAGGAGCGCCAGAAATATAGAGACTCATGTTACCTTTGTGGACCTACAAAAAGCATGGGGCTCCCTGGTGGTCCAGATAGGAGAGTTGTCTGGAATTTAACGGTGTCAGATGTGGACTGTAATTTTAAGGGAATAAGGTCATAGGCTAAGCTGGTACAAGGGATTCTGAAATGGTCTAGTTTACCTTCTAGGTTAGTGTAGCAATAAACAAATGTATGTAAGGTAAAAATAATGCATTTTCACTTACCATTTTTATACAGGAAGTGGAACTCATGGGAGGACGTGCTGTTCAACCGTATTTTTTGCACCCCACATGAATGTGGTAGGAGAGTCGCTAACACGCGTGTATTATCGTTCGAAGGCGAAACGGTTCTCTTTGGTCCGGCAGCAGGTATCGCTGCTGCGTTCATTCTCCCACATGTCGCCCAGTGGCGTCGTTAATCCATAGGCGTAGGAGAAAAGGGAATAAGTAGGAGGGAATGAGATTACGAAGGTCCATATTAAAGGAACTAGGAACCTTAGTAATTCAAAATGCATTTTATGTAAAGTAAATTGATTATAGCAAATTGTAATATTTGCCTTTAAAACCGCGGGAGTTTCAAATGCAAATAACCCAGTAATTTTAAGTACTTAATTAGTTAATTAATACTAAATAAACAAAAAATAGAAAATGCTCTAGTAAATCACCAAATAGCCTAATTCGAACCAATTTGGTAAATTATAGTAAAAAGAACATATTTACAAAAAGGAAGGCGGGACGAACCATTTCCCACCCCCCTGAGAATGCCCAGGGGCATTTCAGAGAGTTTAATTTGTAGGCAGGGCGCATAGTTTTACCAAAGGCCGTTTGTAGGTACCTTTAGTAGTCTTTACAATAGCAACCCGTGGAACATTATCAGAACCTTTAATAAGGTCTTCAATGCGGCCTAGGGGCCAATCCAATGGAGTGGAATTTTCATCTTTGATCAGTACCATAGTACCAATATCAATGGAAGCAAGAGGTTGGTGCCATTTGGCTCGCTGTTGCAAAGTGTGCAAATATTCGCGATGCCAGCGAATCCAAAAATCGCGGTGCATTCTTTGCAACAGTTGCCACCTGGACAGCCTGTTTAACGCAATATCGCAGTAGTTTGGATCGGGTATTGTACCTGGAGGCCTCAAATTTAAAAAATTATTAGGAGTCAAGACCGCCAGATCAGTAGGATCGGTGCTTAAGGCACATAAAGGACGTGAGTTCATTATGGCTTCAACTTGGGTTAAAACCGTATTTAATTCCTCATAGGTGAGTATTTGATTTCCAACTACCCTGTGAAGATGAGTCTTTAAAGATTTAATGTTTGATTCCCAAATGCCTCCCATGTGGGGAGCAGCAGGTGGGTTAAAAGACCAAACTATACCTTCCCCCTTCACGCAATCAGAAAAAATTTGTCGCAAGTATTTTTCAGAGGCCACGAAGTTGGTCCCGCAGTCTGAAGAGATCTTTGAGCATAGTCCTCTTCTAGCTATGAAGCGGCGCAGAGCAGCCAGAAAGGCTTCTGATGTCATATCAGAGACTAACTCTAAATGCACGGCTTTAACAGCGCAACAGATAAATAAACAGACATATGCTTTCATGGTTTTTGCACCTCTGGTCCGACCAAGAGTAATCGTGAACGGACCACAAAAATCTATACCTACATTTTCGAACACCTTTGCTTCGGAAACTCTAAATTTCGGTAGGTTACCCATAGGGGGTTGAAGGGAGTTAGGTTTAGTTTTCCAGCAAGTATGGCAAGAACTTAAAACTTTTCTCACTACCTTTTTAGCAGACAATACCCAGAAGTTTTGCATTAGTAAAAAAGTTGTGGTCTGTATACCACAATGAAGATTGCTGCGATGCAAATCTAAAATCAGTAATTCAGTGAATTTTGCACTAGAAGGCAAAAGAATTGGAAATTTTTTATCGTATGATAAATTTGAATGGCATAAACGGCCTCCAACACGAAGCAAATCGTAGCTTTCATTATGCAAAAATGGACATAATTTTTGAAAAGCTTTTGGAAGCTGTTTCTTATCTTTTAGTAATTCAATTTCTTTTTGGAAAGAAAAAGATTGTACGCATTTCGAAATAAAAAGTAAGCTTTTGTAGTAATCCTGATTTGTAAGGTAATCAGTAGCAAAATTGTATGAGGGATTTTTAAACTTTTGTAACCCTCGCAAAAAGTAAGCAACTATTCTCTTAATTTTAAAAAGAGAACTGTATTTTTCAAACAAGTTGTTTACATAATATTCAACTGTTTGTTCGCAAGTAAAAACGTTAAAAATATTTTTTCGCTGTTCTTCCAAAACTGCATTCCCATCGTAAGTAACTGTCATAAAATCCCAAGTATTTGTAGGTTGGTTTAGAAAAGAAGGCCCTTCTAACCAAAAATAAAATCTTTGTAAATCAGAGGGATACATTTCCCTAGTACCGCAGTCAGCAGGATTTTGTTCAGTAGGAACATAATGCCAAAACTCAGGGCTAATTCTTCCTTGTATATAGGCAGTTCTATTCGAAACAAATGTTTTAAATTTGTGAGGAGATCCCTGAATCCAAGATAAGGTCACTGTGCTATCAGTAAAAGCAAGAATTTTATCAAATTTAATTTTTTCCGAGAACGTTTCTAGTAAAAAATCCATTAATTTAGCCAACAAAACAGCTCCTAAAAGCTCTAGTCTTGGTAAAGTTAGTTTACGACGCAACGGTGCGACTCTAGATTTACTACAAACAAAAAAAACTTTAATGTTTCCATCAGAATAAAAAATTCGAATATAAGCGACAGCACAATAGGCCCGTTCTGAACTATCGCAAAATCCTACTAGCTGGATTTGACTAGCATTAGGCAAAATTATTTGACGAGGAATTTTAACAGAATGCAAAAACTTTAATTCATTTTTAAATTTTTCCCATTTAAAAACAATTTCCGGACTGACAGGGTCGTCCCAGTTTAAGTCTTCTGCCCAGCAGTATTGAACAATTAATTTTAAAATTAAAACTATTGGCGCCAAAAAAGACAGAGGGTCGTAAATGCGGGCCAAATTACTTAAAATTGTTCTTTTAGTGCATGTTTGGAGAGAACAGTCGAAAGTATAAAAAAATTCATCAGTATGAGGGTTCCAATTTAAACCGAGAATTTTCAAAGTTGAATTTTCAGCATCTAAATCGAGAGAAAGAGCCTTCATCGAAATGTGTGACTCAGGAAGATCGGATAGTAACTCGGGACAATTGCTCGCCCATTTACGCAATTCGAATCCACCTCGGCTAAGTAGCTCGATTAATTGATTTTTCATCTCAGTGGCCTTAAAAAAGTCATCACTTCCCGAAATCACATCATCGACAAAAACTGCCTCCTCAATGATTTTTGAGGCAAGAGGAAGGTCCTCATGCTCTCTAGCAAGTTGCAGCAAAGTTCTGATAGCCAAAAAGGGGCTACAAGAGACCCCGAATAAAACTCTATTTATTTCGAAGTCTTGAATAGGCTGGTTAGGATCAAACCTCCAAACTATTCTTTGAAAATTAGTTTGACTAGGGTCAACTAAAATCATCCTGTACATTTGACGGATGTCGCAACAAAAGCAAAATTTATGCAAACGATAAAGTAATAAAATTTTTTGTAAGTCCCTTTGTAAAGGGGGCCCAGTATAAACAGCGTTGTTGAGCGAGATTTTGCCAGGGGCGTGCATGCTCGCATCAAAAACCACCCTCAGGGGGGTGCTAGTAGAATCTTTTTTAAACACCGCATGGTGTGCAATATAAAAATGATTTGAAATTTCGGTCGGCAAAGGTGCAGAAACCGGTTGCATATGATTATTATCTAAATAATCTTGTAAAACAGAGCTGTAGGCAGCATAAAAATCAGGGTTTTGTAGCAATTTCTTCTCAAGGGAGAAAAAACGACGTACGGCAATGGATCGAGTGTCGCCAAAATCTGGAGCAGTAACTTTAAATGGTAAAGATACAATATATCTCCCCTCCTCATTTTTTGAGGTAGTTTTCAAAAAATAATTTTCGCAAAACTCATCTTCGGGGTCAATGGCCTTGACATTAGGTATGTCATCTATTTGCCAAAATCGTTGTAGATTTTTATCTAAATTGACAAAAGAATCGTTCATTGTCGTAGTAAAAAATGTTTTAATTTGATTTGTAGTTGAAGGTGAAAGTGAAAGATTGCCCATTATTCCCCAACCAAAAATAGTATTAATGCAGACGGGGTTGTTGGGTCCCGTAGACAAACGACCATCTAGCAAAATGTAAGGGTACACATCGCCGCCCAACAATAAATCAATTTTATCGCTTTTATTAAAGCCTGGGTCAGCTAGTTCTAAGTTGGCGATAAAAGGAAAACTTTTAATCGAAAATGAGGAATGAGGTAAATCACTACAAATTTTATCGAGTATTATCGCATCAAAATTAAAAACAAAATTATTATCACGCAAAGAGGATATATTGCAATTAATTCCAGATTTTGCCGAAGTTGTCATTCGATCTAAGCTTTGTAGAGTCATGGCGATATTAAATTTAGGAAGGCCCAAACTATCAGCACATGACTTAGATATAAATGAAGATTGAGCACCAGAGTCACAGATGGCGCGCACTGTGTGCCAATTTTGAAAAACATCCTGTATTTGTATTAAAGCGGTACAGAGAAGTACTTCGCGATCATTTAAAGACATACCAGTAACAATGGTGTTAGTGGTTCTATTAAATTCGGTAGCCACGGGGCTCCTCGGGGGTTGCACTGCAGAAGTAGAGGGGCTACTCGCAGAACTAGGTGTAGAATTAATAGGAAAAAAATGTAAGAGACTGTGATGAAATTGGCCACAATGTAAACATCTTTTTTCTGATTTGCATTGCTGGGGTAAATTATGCTTTGAGGCCAAACAGTTGACACACGCTTTATGTTGTTTAACAATCTCAAAACGTTGCTGGGGAGTTTTCGCCAAAAAATTAGGACATCTGTATATTATATGATCGCCACTTTTACAGAGAAAACAAAAATTTTGAGGGTTTGGAGTATTATTTAAGCCACTTTGGCCATTTGGAGACTGGGAGGCATTTTTGGAGGCTCTCTGAGTATTAGCAAACAAAGCAGATCGATTTTGAAACTTTGCTTGATTTTTCTGACTTGAAATTGACAAATCTTTATTTTTTAAGTAATCTTGAGTTTGTTGTATTTGTTCCAACGCAATGCAATGGCTAGAAACAAAAGCACGAATTTTATCATAAGAGGGGATCTCATTGGAGCAATAATTTTGCTCAAATGCCTTGCGCGTGGTTAGGTCCAACCTATCCAAGAGCATTTGTGCCATAATATAATCCCAAAACTCCGTTTTAAAACCCATGACTTTTAAAGCACTTAAGTTTTTCGAAAAACAATCAAGCAAATTCCTCAAATTCGTAGCATTCTCTTTAGTAAGAGGAGAGAAGCCTTCAATTGCCTTCCAGTGAAGGTAAGCTTGTAATCGTTTATTTGTATACCTATCCACCAAGGTGTGGTAGGCATTTAAATAATTTTCAGCAAGGATAGGAATGTCAGAAATGACATCCAGGGCAGGGCCCTTTAAATTAGAAAAAAGCAAATTGAATTTTTCAAAGTTTCCCAGCGACCTATTATTGTGCACGGTAGCATTAAAGGCTTGCAAAAAGGTTGGAAACTCCTTAAATTCCCCTTGAAAAAGAGGTATTTTTATCCTAGGCAGTAAACCATGATGGTCTGTGGAGGCACAGGGACTGCCCATGGGATTTATCGTACTGCTCAAAAGCCCTCCATCTTCAAAGGGTAGTTCGAAAAGTTCGTAAAATATAGTGGAAATCTCGTCACAGCGTTTGCAAAAGTCCATAGACACTTTGTTTTCTACTACTAAGCGATCCTCATCAGAGGCTACCAACGTCAACAAAGTATTATGGTGCTTTTCAAAATCTTTTTTGATTTTTGACAATGTCCGAAATTTGACTTTAAAGCCGCTGTGATAGGCAGGGTCATTTTTTGCGAGGGTCGCGGATTCAATGATCAAATTTAGCTGTGAAATCGCACTATAGCGCAAGGCTTTAGCCTTTAAAATTTTATCCGAACTAGACATGATTTAAAAAAAAATCCAAAAAATAATTGACAAAAATTAGGTAAACTGAAAAAAAAATCAAAATTTGGACACCCTGTATAAATATTAATGTCCTACGTTTAATTACAATAATCAAACTATAAGCGCACAAAAGTAAAGAAAATACCCGATGCAAACTAATGATAACAAAAAACTTGTGTATAAGTTTTTTTATCTTCGCCTCGCGAATTCAAATAAGTAGGTACCTATGTATTAAATTTAAAAATAAATACCTACAAATCAAAAGCATTTAATTTGGTAAAACTATTTATCTGCCTTTACACGAAAACAAATTCTCAAGTTAAGAATTAAATTTCCTTCAAAATTTATTATGCACGCAAAAAATGGATACAATCATAGCCATTTGCAGACAGATATTATAATAGTAAATTAGAAATAGATATATTCATAGCAATTTTTACGCAAAAACGAATATAGTAAAGCATCCGCAATCGGATATAGTCATAGCAATTTGCAATAAGCAAAAATGAATATGGCAATTTGGAGATTTTTTTTTTCGAGCAAATTGGATATAATTATAGCAATCCACAAATGTGAAGGCACAACGGCTAAAATAATAGCACTTTGCAGACACTATTTTAAACTATTTCCAGTGACAAACAAAAAAAACACCCAAATACCATACGGTTTTTTTTTTTTTACAAAAAAGAAACGAAAAAACTTGATTTATTCGAAACAAAAAAAAGCATAGTAGTTTACAGATTTTATCTGTGTTTGGTTTTTCGCATGAAAAGGTTAAATTTATTGGTAAAAATATTTAATTTTTACACAAAAAAAATCGCAAAATGTATTTTAGAAACCTAGGGGTTTTCTAAAGTAGGCATGTAAGAAAAACAAGGGTTTTTCTTGCATTTGTTTTTACACAAAAAAAAATCGCAAAATGTATTTTAGAAACCTAGGGGTTTTCTAAAGTAGGCATGTAAGAAAAACAAGGGTTTTTCTTGCATTTAAAACCAGTAAAAAAGGCATTTAGGAAAAACAAGGGTTTTTCTTGCATTTGAAACCAGTAAAAAAAACTAACCTAAAAAGGCAAAAAAAACGATTCCAGAAATCCGGGTCGCTAAGGATCAAAAATGGGGCTCCCTGGTGGTCCAGATAGGAGAGTTGTCTGGAATTTAACGGTGTCAGATGTGGACTGTAATTTTAAGGGAATAAGGTCATAGGCTAAGCTGGTACAAGGGATTCTGAAATGGTCTAGTTTACCTTCTAGGTTAGTGTAGCAATAAACAAATGTATGTAAGGTAAAAATAATGCATTTTCACTTACCATTTTTATACAGGAAGTGGAACTCATGGGAGGACGTGCTGTTCAACCGTATTTTTTGCACCCCACATGAATGTGGTAGGAGAGTCGCTAACACGCGTGTATTATCGTTCGAAGGCGAAACGGTTCTCTTTGGTCCGGCAGCAGGTATCGCTGCTGCGTTCATTCTCCCACATGTCGCCCAGTGGCGTCGTTAATCCATAGGCGTAGGAGAAAAGGGAATAAGTAGGAGGGAATGAGATTACGAAGGTCCATATTAAAGGAACTAGGAACCTTAGTAATTCAAAATGCATTTTATGTAAAGTAAATTGATTATAGCAAATTGTAATATTTGCCTTTAAAACCGCGGGAGTTTCAAATGCAAATAACCCAGTAATTTTAAGTACTTAATTAGTTAATTAATACTAAATAAACAAAAAATAGAAAATGCTCTAGTAAATCACCAAATAGCCTAATTCGAACCAATTTGGTAAATTATAGTAAAAAGAACATATTTACAAAAAGGAAGGCGGGACGAACCAATACCATTCCAGTAGAAAAATTATGGACAGTTTTAGAGCAAACTAATATCAATCATACTATACAAAAGGTCAAAATCTAAAATTAAAATTGGAAATCGACTTTCAAAAGAATTCCTGGTAACAAAAGGCTTAAGACAGGGATGTTGTATCTCTCCAACTCTTTTTAAAATATATATCGCAGTAGCTCTAAAAAACTGGAAACGTAAAGTGCACGGCATGGGAATACAACTTAACGACCGATTTACCATATACACACTACAGTTTGCTGACGACCAAGTAATTGTGGCTAATGATAAAAAAGACATGGAGTATGATGAGAAAGTTAACAGAAGAATACCAAAAGTGGGGATTAACAGTGAACGTGGACAAGACACAGTACTTATGTATTGGAAACGAATCCAGTGAGTTAGTACTAGAAAATGGACAAACAATATCTCCATGCAATGAGTATGTACACTTGGGTGTCATATTTGATAACACTGGAACAGACTGTAAAGAATTGGAAAAAAGAATAGTAAAAGCAAAAAAAGTTATTGGATGTCTTAACAGTATTTTATGGAGCAGAGAGATAAAAAAGAATGTAAAATATAACATATGAAACAATGGTCAAAAGCACGCTGTTGTATGGAATAGAGACTTGTCGCGTAACAGAAAACTACAAAACAAAAATGGAAAGTGTCGAAATGGATGCAATAAGAAGATCAATGAGAATATCTAGAATAGATCACATAAGAAATGAGATCATAAAAGAAAGAATGGGAATCGAGGGAAGCTTAACGGATGACATCACTAAAAGGCAACTGATATGGTACGGCCATGTACAGTCGGGGATTTAATAAATGGCCGCTGCCGTTTGCAGAAGAGCTTGGCTGAGAATTCCAATACCGGGCGAGGTTTATGAATAAATGAATTATTGAACATCGTATCGCGCGCTTTCATTTCCTCGACTCCACGTCGATCGGCTGTCGCTGTGCACTTTTGTGCAATGCAATTTTTGCTATTAAAATTAATAACTATTTGGAATATTGGCCAATAAACGGGCGAAGCCATACACGTTTTTTGGATACATACATTTCTTTTTTTAGCTGATTTCTTGTCTATTAGCATAGGATGTGTGTATTTTGGCGGGATTAATACAGACAGAGATATTTTTATTTAATACCTGCTTTTTTAAACACCGAAAACGTAAGGTATTACTTTTCGAAGAAATCCAAAAACAAAAGTTTGTTTGTCGGGGGGCAAATTTTTGAGGATGGGACAATTCGCCGCGGCCAATTTGTTGCGGGACAATTCGCCGCGGGGACAATTCGCCGCGAGATTTTTTGTTTGATGAAATTACCATTGGCAATTGTTTAAACAGTTTTATTTAAGATAATATATTTGTTTATTTGTATATTTTTCAAACTTTTTCAACTAGGTATTTGGTGGTTAGTATACAATCCAACATTTTTTTTTATTAGAAAAATAAATAAAATGGGGGATCCAAAATGGCGGATTTTCCCATTTATGAAGCGATATGCAACAAACTCGGAACTGTGGGACCTTTCAGGTCGCTGATTATTATTTTGAACTTAAGATAAAAAATTTTAAATGGCGGATACAAAATGGCGGACTTTCCCATTTATGAACCAATATGCATCCATTTCGGAACTTTGGGGTGTTTTAGGTCGCTTTAAAAAAATAAAATGACGGAACCACAATGGCGCACTTTCCTATTTATAAACTGATTTTCCTAAAACTTGAAACATGGCGGCGCTTAAGGTAACTCAATATAATTTTTGACTTAAATTTAAAAACATGAAAGTGGCGGATCCAAAATGGCAAATTTTCCCATTTATGAACCGATATGCATCAAAATCGGAACTTTGTGGTGTTTCAGGTCGCTGAATATGATTTCTAACTTTAACTTTAAAAAAAGTCAAAATGGCGGATCCACAATGGCGTACCTTTTTATTTATTAACCGATTTGCCTGAAACTTGAAACATCGCGGCGCTTAAGGTAACTCAATACAATTTTTAACTAAAATTTAAAAAAAAAATTAAAATGGCGTATTCAAAATGGCGGATTTTCCCATTTATCAACTGATATGCATCAAACTTGGAACTTTGAGAACTAACTTAAACTAAAAAAAAAATCAAAATGACGGATCTAAAATAATGGATTTTCCCTTGGGATGTTTCAGATCGCTGATTATGATTTTTAACTTGAACTTAAAAATAAATGGATCCATGATAGAATGTGGTCTACTATATTCCGAAATGAAAGGTTCTCACTGATTTGGAAATGTTTATTTAAACTTGGCTATAATAATTAACTCTTGCCATGAGCCATTTGTAATTTGCCATTTGCAATTTGCCACTGGCCATTTGTCATTTGCCATTTTCCATTGGTCATTTACCATTTACCATTTGCCATTTTTCACGTTCCACGTTCACTTTTCACTTTTCACTTTTCACTTTTCACTTTTCCATATTCCATTTTCATTTTCATTTTCATTTTCAATGTTCAATGTTCAATGTTCAATGTTCAATGTTCAATGTTCAATGTTCAATGTTCAATGTTCAATGTTCAATGTTCAATGTTCAATGTTCAATGTTCAATGTTCAATGTTCAATGTTCAATGTTCAATGTTCAATGTTCAATGTTCAATGTTCAATGTTCAATGTTCAATGTTCAATGTTCAATGTTCAATGTTCAATGTTCAATGTTCAATGTTCAATGTTCAATGTTCAATGTTCAATGTTCAATGTTCAATGTTCAATGTTCAATGTTCAATGTTCAATGTTCAATGTTCAATGTTCAATGTTCAATGTTCAATGTTCAATGTTCAATGTTCAATGTTCAATGTTCAATGTTCAATGTTCAATGTTCAATGTTCAATGTTCAATGTTCAATGTTCAATGTTCAATGTTCAATGTTCAATGTTCAATGTTCAATGTTCAATGTTCAATGTTCAATGTTCAATGTTCAATGTTCAATGTTCAATGTTCAATGTTCAATGTTCAATGTTCAATGTTCAATGTTCAATGTTCAATGTTCAATGTTCAATGTTCAATGTTCAATGTTCAATGTTCAATGTTCAATGTTCAATGTTCAATGTTCAATGTTCAATGTTCAATGTTCAATGTTCAATGTTCAATGTTCAATGTTCAATGTTCAATGTCCAATGTCCAATGTTCAATGTTCAATGTTCAATGTTCAATGTTCAATGTTCAATGTTCAATGTTCAATGTTCAATGTTCAATGTTCAATGTTCTATGTTCTATGTTCTATGTTCTATGTTCTATGTTCTATGTTCTATGTTCTATGTTCTATGTTCTATGTTCTATGTTCAATGTTCAATGTTGTTCTATGTTATATGTTATATGTTCTATGTTATATGTTCGATTTTTACTTTTCACTTTTCAATTTTGAATTTTGAATTTTGAATTTTGAATTTTGAATTTTGAATTTTGAATTTTGAATTTTGAATTTTAAATTTTAAATTTTAAATTTTGAATTTTGAATTTTGAATTTTGAATTTTGAATTTTGAATTTTGAATTTTGAATTTTGAATTTTGAATTTTGAATTTTGAATTTTGAATTTTGAATTTTGAATTTTGAATTTTGAATTTTGAATTTTGAATTTTGAATTTTGAATTTTGAATTTTGAATTTTGAATTTTGAATTTTAAATTTTAAATTTTAAATTTTGAATTTTGAATTTTGAATTTTGAATTTTGAATTTTGAATTTTGAATTTTGAATTTTGAATTTTGAATTTTGAATTTTGAATTTTGAATTTTGAATTTTGAATTTTGAATTTTGAATTTTGAATTTTGAATTTTGAATTTTGAATTTTGAATTTTGAATTTTGAATTTTGAATTTTGAATTTTGAATTTTGAATTTTGAATTTTGAATTTTGAATTTTGAATTTTGAATTTTGAATTTTGAATTTTGAATTTTGAATTTTGAATTTTGAATTTTGAATTTTGAATTTTGAATTTTGAATTTTGAATTTTGAATTTTGAATTTTGAATTTTGAATTTTGAATTTTGAATTTTGAATTTTGAATTTTGAATTTTGAATTTTGAATTTTGAATTTTGAATTTTGAATTTTGAATTTTGAATTTTGAATTTTGAATTTTGAATTTTGAATTTTGAATTTTGAATTTTGAATTTTGAATTTTGAATTTTGAATTTTGAATTTTGAATTTTGAATTTTGAATTTTGAATTTTGAATTTTGAATTTTGAATTTTGAATTTTGAATTTTGAATTTTGAATTTTGAATTTTGAATTTTGAATTTTGAATTTTGAATTTTGAATTTTGAATTTTGAATTTTGAATTTTGAATTTTGAATTTTGAATTTTGAATTTTGAATTTAAAATTTAAAATTTAAAATTTAAAATTTAAAATTTAAAATTTAAAATTTAAAATTTAAAAATTAAAAATTTAAAATTTAAAATTTAAAATTTTAAATTTTAAATTTAAAATTTAAATTTTAAATTTTAAATTTTAAATTCAAAATTCAAAATTCAAAATTCAAAATTCAAAATTCAAAATTCAAAATTCAAAATTCAAAATTCAAAATTCAAAATTCAAAATTCAAAATTCAAAATTCAAAATTCAAAATTCAAAATTCAAAATTCAAAATTCAAAATTCAAAATTCAAAATTCAAAATTCAAAATTCAAAATTCAAAATTCAAAATTCAAAATTCAAAATTCAAAATTCAAAATTCAAAATTCAAAATTCAAAATTCAAAATTCAAAATTCAAAATTCAAAATTCAAAATTCAAAATTCAAAATTCAAAATTCAAAATTCAAAATTCAAAATTCAAAATTCAAAATTCAAAATTCAAAATTCAAAATTCAAAATTCAAAATTCAAAATTCAAAATTCAAAATTCAAAATTCAAAATTCAAAATTCAAAATTCAAAATTCAAAATTCAAAATTCAAAATTCAAAATTCAAAATTCAAAATTCAAAATTCAAAATTCAAAATTCAAAATTCAAAATTCAAAATTCAAAATTCAAAATTCAAAATTCAAAATTCAAAATTCAAAATTCAAAATTCAAAATTCAAAATTCAAAATTCAAAATTCAAAATTCAAAATTCAAAATTCAAAATTCAAAATTCAAAATTCAAAATTCAAAATTCAAAATTCAAAATTCAAAATTCAAAATTCAAAATTCAAAATTCAAAATTCAAAATTCAAAATTCAAAATTCAAAATTCAAAATTCAAAATTCAAAATTCAAAATTCAAAATTCAAAATTCAAAATTCAAAATTCAAAATTCAAAATTCAAAATTCAAAATTCAAAATTCAAAATTCAAAATTCAAAATTCAAAATTCAAAATTCAAAATTCAAAATTCAAAATTCAAAATTCAAAATTCAAAATTCAAAATTCAAAATTCAAAATTCAAAATTTTAAATTGGACTTGGCCCACTTAGGTTATACATCGTTTAAAAGATAATTTAATTTTCTACAATAAAGTTAATTAAAAAATTTCTGTAAAATGCTTAGCTTTTGAGAAAATGACATAAAACTGAATAATTTCGGTTTACTATTACTATGGAAATACATAGGAAACGGGTGTATTGCTAATACTTCACGGTTAGTATCTCAGTAAAAGTACTACCCAGAAAATTTAGTGATGTCTCGTTTTATGGCTATTAGTTGTTCTTTATTTTATGTTATTACAGATTTTCTCAAAAATAAGCAGTTTTGAAGTTTAAAATTTAAAATTTAAAATTTTAAATTTTAAATTTTAAATTTTAAATTTTAAATTTTAAATTTTAAATTTTAAATTTTAAATTTTAAATTTTAAATTTTAAATTTTAAATTTTAAATTTTAAATTTTAAATTTTAAATTTTAAATTTTAAATTTTAAATTTTAAATTTTAAATTTTAAATTTTAAATTTTAAATTTTAAATTTTAAATTTTAAATTTTAAATTTTAAATTTTAAATTTTAAATTTTAAATTTTAAATTTTAAATTTTAAATTTTAAATTTTAAATTTTAAATTTTAAATTTTAAATTTTAAATTTTAAATTTTAAATTTTAAATTTTAAATTTTAAATTTTAAATTTTAAATTTTAAATTTTAAATTTTAAATTTTAAATTTTAAATTTTAAATTTTAAATTTTAAATTTTAAATTTTAAATTTTAAATTTTAAATTTTAAATTTTAAATTTTAAATTTTAAATTTTAAATTTTAAATTTTAAATTTTAAATTTTAAATTTTAAATTTTAAATTTTAAATTTTAAACTTCAAAACTGCTTATTTTTGAGAAAATCTGTAATAACATAAAATAAAGAACAACTAATAGCCATAAAACGAGACATCACTAAGTTTTCTGGGTAGTACTTTTACTGAGATACTAACCGTGAAGTATTAGCAATACACCCGTTTCCTATGTATTTCCATAGTAATAGTAAACCGAAATTATTCAGTTTTATGTCATTTTCTCAAAAGCTAAGCATTTTACAGAAATTTTTTAATTAACTTTATTGTAGAAAATTAAATTATCTTTTAAACGATGTATAACCTAAGTGGGCCAAGTCCAATTTAAAATTTTTAATTTTTAATTTTTAATTTTTAATTTTTAATTTTTAATTTTTAATTTTTAATTTTTAATTTTTAATTTTTAATTTTTAATTTTTAATTTTTAATTTTTAATTTTTAATTTTTAATTTTTAATTTTTAATTTTTAATTTTTAATTTTTAATTTTTAATTTTTAATTTTTAATTTTTAATTTTTAATTTTTAATTTTTAATTTTTAATTTTTAATTTTTAATTTTTAATTTTTAATTTTTAATTTTTAATTTTTAATTTTTAATTTTTAATTTTTAATTTTTAATTTTTAATTTTTAATTTTTAATTTTAAATTTTTAATTTTTAATTTTTAATTTTTAATTTTTAATTTTTAATTTTTAATTTTTAATTTTTAATTTTTAATTTTTAATTTTTAATTTTTAATTTTTAATTTTTAATTTTTTCCGTTTCCCCGTTCGACCGTTTCATCGTTTCCCCGTTTTCCGTTTTCCTTTTTTCATTTTTCTTTTTCTTTTTTCGTTTTTTATTTTTTATTTTTATTTTTTATTTTTCATTTTTCATTTTCCATTTTCCATTTTTCATTTTCATTTCGGTGTTTGACACTTTAACTTTGTATTGTAATGTATTAATAAAAACTGTTTTTAAGGCTGATATAGCGTGGGGTTGACTTGGAGTATGCCCATGGGCAAGGTAACCGTGGACTTGGCCCACTTAGGTTATACATCGTTTAAAAGATAATTTAATTTTCTACAATAAAGTTAATTAAAAAATTTCTGTAAAATGCTTAGCTTTTGAGAAAATGACATAAAACTGAATAATTTCGGTTTACTATTACTATGGAAATACATAGGAAACGGGTGTATTGCTAATACTTCACGGTTAGTATCTCAGCAAAAGTACTACCCAGAAAACTTAGTGATGTCTCGTTTTATGGCTATTAGTTGTTCTTTATTTTATGTTATTACAGATTTTCTCAAAAATAAGCAGTTTTGAAGTTATAGGCCAATAAAAATCAAAATTGGTCAAAATCCAAAATTGCGGCGAAATATTTAGCCATAACTCAAAAACCATTCGTCTGACAAATAAACATGCAAAAGTGTTTTTGTAGGAAATTTTTTGTCCTCAACTTTCGGTCAAAACTTTTTTTCTAAAATGTACAGTAAGCAAGTAATTTTAAAATAAAAAAACCCTTTTTATGCACACTAATTCCAAGATGGCGGGGGGAGCCGGCCGCCCGCAAGGGCGAAATCTCAAGTTTATTTTTGCAAGCCAAAATTCTATAATGACTGGACTATTTAGCCACCCCCAAAAATAGTGTTCATGTGCGTCCAGAAGTCGGGGTAGTTACACATTTACAACAATTCAAATCTTATAGTAAAGGCCGTCATCACAGCTGTTTTCGAATCGCCCTTAGTCAAATAACCAATTTTTACTTGTATTTATTAGCTCACACATATACTATACTATAGTAGTGTGAGCTATGGTGATCCTAATTTTTTCGAGAAAAAAAAAGTTGCTCCGATTTCAAAAATTTTTATATATCTTTGCGTTTCAGATGATTTTGAAACTTTTTTGTTGCGCCGTCTGTCTGTCTGTCTGTATGTCTGTCTGTCTGTATGTCTGTAACGACCAACGCGCATAACTCAAAAACCGCTTGGCCGATTTTAATGACATTTGGTACCTAGGCTGGGTCTTGGGTCGAGATGGTCCCATTTAAAAATGAACAAAATCCACCGAACACAAACCAAATAAAAGGGTGGGGGTAGATTTCAAAAATTAGAGTTTATGTGAAAATATGGCGTGTGTGATATCAAACGAAAGGTAATTGAGTCTGCAGTTAAACAAATTACAATTTCATTTATTTAAAAAAAAAGGGTGGGGGTATATTTTAAAAATTAGAGTTTAAGTGAAAATATGGCGTGTGTGATATCAAACGAAAGGTAATTGAGTCCGGAGTTTAACAAAATACATTTTAGTTTTTGTTTTTTTTAAGGGTGGGGGTAGATTTAAAAAATTTGAGTTTGAGTCAAAACATGGCTTGTGTGGTATCAAACAAAAGGTAATTTAGTCTGGAGTTGAATAACATATATTTCAGTTTTTAGTTATGTTAGCTCACACGTACACTATAACTATAGTACCTAGTGTGAGCTTAGGGGCCCATATATTGGCAGAGTATTTTTTTAGCTTTAAACTTTAAAAACTTACCATTTTAAAAATAGCTAAAAATACAAACATGTTGCATTTGTGTTTCTCTATGTAAGTATGTATTATGTGTATTTTTTTAACCGAACATTCAAACGGACTACAGACCAAAGCTAATTTTTTCCGCAATTATGTGTATTTTTTTAACCGAACATTTAAACGGAATACAGACCGAAGAGAAATTTTTCATAATTGAATTTAACCCAAGAATGCGAATAAATTATATGTGTTGAACGACGCGCTCTTCTGAAAACGGCAGCGGCCATTTATTAAGTCCCCGACTGTACAACGGATGAACGACGAAAGATTACCAAAGCAGGTCCTAGAATGGCAACCAATGGGCGCAGAAAAAGAGGGCGTCCTAAACTAGAATGGCAACAGTCAATCCAAAGATCAATGAGTCAAAAGAATCTGACAGAGGATGATTGTCAGGATCGAAGGAGGTGGAGAATAGGCGTCGGACAACGTAGAAAAACGTTCTAAACCGACATAGTAGTAGTAGGTAAAAGTCACTGCTAATTATCTACATATAAATGCAAAGATCTTTAAGATTAATTTAAAATCAAATTTATAGCTAGTGTTAGATTAGATTATACCTATATGGGCAATTTTTTAAGCAAAAAGGCAAAATATTTAAATATCAATCAAGTTTTTTATTTAAGTCAATTGCAACCTAGTTTGTTCAATCAGCCCTCTGTGCAACCTCTGCGCCGACGCACAATGGGTTATATGGGGGAGAGCACGACATTGGCCCTGTATATGTTTTTTAAATTATAATAACCAAACCCACCCAAATGTATTGTAAATAGTCCAGTTAATAAAAAAAATGCAATTAAACAAAAAATCATAATGTATTTCTCTGTAACAGAGACCTAAAGTCGAAAAATATTTTTAGAAAAAAATAAATGTATTTTAACAGTATTTTTAAATAAAAAAAATTACAATACAAACAGCACTTTTTGGGTATACGAGTATAAAGTGGGTATATGCAGTAACTGCACTTTTGAAAACTACTATTTATTTCCTAATTCCAAAACCCTTTTTATGGTTTAAAATTTTTGAAATATAGCAAGTTTATTTTCGTCAATATTTCTCTTTGTAAAGCCTGCAGAAACAAGCTTAGCAAGGCTTAGTAAAATCTCCATCAGAATATTAGAGATGAAGGTCTATTTTACTGAAAAAACAAAAAATTTGCTGGCCCTTTTTTTAGGGGTAGCCCTAAACACTTCCATGTACGAGGTCTTTATACAGTCAGTGTGACAGCCAAATTCGACAGCGGATTGAATTTAGATTATTCTGAAAAATCCAAAAGTACATCTACTGAGATTTTTAACAAGCAATATTTTTGATCAAAATTTTTTGGTATAATCCCCCACTTGTGACACCTTGTTTGAAAGCTTATCAAAAAAGAAAAACAATAAACTACTTTTTCTTGACACCTGTCAAATATTAAAAAAAAATAATAAAAAAGCTAACAATTACTTTTTTGCCATTTTTGGACAATATAAAATGTTATTCTTTGTTTGAAACTCGTAGACAATGATTGTGTAGAAATAAAATTTCGGACTTCCATTGTCTTTATTTATTTGAAAACACGACGTTTCGGTTAGTAAGTATCTCTAACCGTTATCAAGTGTAAACTAAACAATCTAGTCTCTAGGCTACTACTTATACTACTCGGTGTGCAATCAGGTGTGACAGCCCGCCCCCTTTTTCATCCTAAGACGCCTGTTTTCCTTAAGGAGTGGTTTCCATATGTTTGGTATGTCTGTGCTTGGTTGACTGAAAACTTCTTTATTCTGCATTATAAACGCGGCTTCAATAAACTTTCGTTTTCGCCAATGCGACTCCTTATGTAAAACTTTAGCTTCTGACCACTGAATCCTGTGATCATTTGACCATGCATGATCTGCTAAACCAGATTTTTCAATATCCCCTAATTGGGTACTTTTTAGATGTTTATTTACTCTAACCTGAAGAGGGTGTTTCGTTTCACCTACATCTAATTTACCACACTCACACGGGATTTGGTAAATACATTCCTTATTATTTGAGGGATTGTCTGGTTTTGTTTTAGTTACAAAACTTCTTATCGTATTTCTCGAAGAAAATACTGTTTTTATATTATAGTGTTTAGCTATTCGTCTTATGTTTTCTGAAATCCCTTGAACATATGGAATGTTAATAACACCTAATGGATTATTATTTTGAGAATTTGGTACATTTAGTTTGTTTTTAATTTTAAATATCGTTGAGTTTATTAATTTCTCGGAATAACCATTCTGTTGTAAGTCCTTTTTAATGTTGTTAATTTCTGTGGTTAATTCTTCATTATTACTACAAATATTTACGGCTCTTAGATACAAACTTCTTATAACTCCATGTTTTGTTGCAACAGAATGATTAGACTTAAAATTTAGGTACTGTCCCGTGTGTGTAGGTTTCCTATATACAGAGGTTTGAATGTTTCTGTCTAATCGTTTGACAAGAACATCCAAAAAAGGTAAGGCCGAATCTTTTTCAATTTCCATAGTGCACTTGATTGTTGGTCGAATACCGTTTAAATGGTGCAGAAAATTCTGTAGTTCGTCATCATTTTCTGGCCATATAATAAATGTGTCATCCATGTATCGTAGCCATAGTTTTGGTTTGACTCTTGCTGTGTTGATCGCATGGTCCTCGAATCACTCCATGTAGAAGTTTGCTACCACTGGCGAAAGAGATGAACCCATTGGGAGTCCATCATTTTGCGCGTAAAACTTATCTTTCACTTGAAAGTAAGAGTTACAGAGACAGAGCTCCAAAAGATCCATCACCCCCTTGACCGATAGCGTTGTTCTCTCGTGAAGTGTATCATCAGTTTGTAATTTGTTTTTGATGATAATGAGTGACTTATTTATTGGCACGTTAGTGTAGAGACTTTCTACATCAAAACTTACAAATCTATCGCCGGGATCTAATTCGATACCTTTGTTACGGGCAAGATTTGCCACGTAACAATGAGGTTGCTGTGAAAAGAGCCTATTCACCAAAAAGGGAAAAATAATAGTAATCTTTAATGCTTTCAGTTAAATATTTAAAAACCTCCCCTTGTATACGTCTTTCGTCCCTTTTGCCCTAAAATTAAACTTACTGAAGAGATTAGATTAGTTAGGCTGAAGTCATTAACCAGTATGCGTTTTGTACATCTAATTATAATAAGTTAATAGAAACTACCTGATAACTGGTAAAGCCAAACTGCAGGAAGAACGGAAACAGGGAGAGAGTCCTGCTGGAACTGAAAGACATGTTTTTGGAATACTAAGGTAAAACTAGTTTGCAGAGACTAATGGTATTCTTTTTTTTTTTTTAACAATAAATAAATATTTTATTTTGGCTAATTGATTACTTTAATTAAATACAAATAACAACTAAATAAATGTTGGCTCTAAACTTTTTAATATTTGGCGTACGTGCTAGTCAAATTTATTATGAATTGATGAATAAATTAATTATAGCATATACTTTAATTTTTACAGTTAACAACAAAGAAAAAGAATACCATTAGTCTCTGCAAACTAGTTTTACCTTAGTATTCCAAAAACATGTCTTTCAGTTCCAGCAGGACTCTCTCCCTGTTTCCGTTATTCCTGCAGTTTGGCTTTACCAGTTATCAGGTAGTTTCTATTAACTTATTATAATTAGATGTACAAAACGCATACTGGTTAATGACTTCAGCCTAACTAATCTAACCTCTTCAGTAAGTTTAATTTTAGGGCAAAAGGGACGAAAGACGTATACAAGGGGAGGTTTTTAAATATTTAACTGAAAGCATTAAAAATTACTATTATTTTTTCCCTTTTTGGTGAATAGGCTCTTTTCACAGCAACCTCATTGTTACGTGGCAAATCTTGCCCGTAACAACACCACCCCTTCTTAGGCAAAGTTTCTTTAAAAATCTCGAAAATTCGCGAATTTTATGGATTTATGGATCACTTTTGGGGGGATGCGAACCTATAAAGGAGAACGGAAACCCTTTAGGAGGGACATTTTTACAAACTTCCATGCTGTGAGAAGCGCAGGAAGCAAATCTCTAAAAGATTTTTTGATATATTTTAAACCAAAAGCTAAGTTATTTTTAAGTCAGTAAAACGATCCCAGAGGGATATTTAAAACTGGGTTTTGTGTTTAAAAGAAGTTTTCTTTTTGTGATTCGCAGCCCGACCTAAATTGGTCTCCAAAAGAATTCTGGAGGGAATCTTCACGTATCAGAATTATAAACAGAATTAAGAATTCTGACGAATTAGAATTAATCCCAAGTTAAGAATTGTGACGAATTAGAACTATGCTCAGAATTATGAATTTCGACGAATAAGAATTCTAATCAGAGTTAGAGACTTGACAAATAGTTGGAAAAATTTGGATGTACAGATAAAAAGTTTGACTGGACTGTGGTTATTAATTGTTCAAGTAAGATCCATTTTAATTAAGGCTTATTCGACTCTAGGTTTAGGTTTAGCTAGTAAATATGCGCATATTAGGAATAAAAAAAAAACAATAGATGGAACAGAGCATTGAAAGTCAGGTAGGTAAACAATAGTAAAATAGATAAATCTAGGTACTATAACTATTCGATCTTTATGTTTTAGTCTATGAAATAGCCGTGGACTGACGTAATGCTTATAGACAAAATAGCTAAATCCTAGGAAATGTCGTAGATCACTGCGAAAAAGAGTAGACAAAATTACAGACAAATGGGCTAGGAAATAGATGACCTAGACTACCGAATATAAATATTGACGATGCAATACAAATAAAATATGACGGATATGGCGTTTTGTAAAGAGAAATCAGGTAGGTCCAAATTTGTAAGTAGAAAATAGACAAATAGATAAATTACCTACTTTGCTCTATTTTAGGCTAACCAAAGCTACCACAGACATGAAAATTTGTACGTCTATAAACGATGGGATGAAGAAGATAATACAACCACAACGAAGTTTGAGATATTTACAGAAAGGCAATTATAACTTAATTTTGATGTGTCACTAGACAAATACAAAAACTAGACAACCAGAGAAGATTATGTATGGTTGAATAGAAAATGGTTAAGAAGCAAGAGATCTTATGAAGGTATGTCCAATGACATCAATAGAAAATAGGTAAATATATTAATTACTTGCTTTTATCTATTTTAGATAAGGAGTAAATAGTCAGAGGTACAAGCGTTAGATAATGGTTGAAAGATGACATGTAGAAGATAAAGCAATTAAAAACAAATCCAAAGCACCATCATGGAATCAGAAAGGCAATGAACTAATGCCAAATAGGTACTGAGGGTCAAACAACATGCTTAAGTGTTAAATTTAAGTACTTGATATTTTTTTTTAGTTTTTATTTTGAGTCTCAAAAACAATAAATAAATATTTTATTTTGGCTAATTGATTACTTTAATTAAATACAAATAACAACTAAATAAATGTTGGCTCTAAACTTTTTAATATTTGGCGTACGTGCTAGTCAAATTTATTATGAATTGATGAATAAATTAATTATAGCATATACTTTAATTTTTACAGTTAACAACAAAGAAAAAGAATACCATTAGTCTCTGCAAACTAGTTTTACCTTAGTATTCCAAAAACATGTCTTTCAGTTCCAGCAGGACTCTCTCCCTGTTTCCGTTCTTCCTGCAGTTTGGCTTTACCAGTTATCAGGTAGTTTCTATTAACTTATTATAATTAGATGTACAAAACGCATACTGGTTAATGACTTCAGCCTAACTAATCTAATCTCTTCAGTAAGTTTAATTTTAGGGCAAAAGGGACGAAAGACGTATACAAGGGGAGGTTTTTAAATATTTAACTGAAAGCATTAAAGATTACTATTATTTTTCCCTTTTTGGTGAATAGGCTCTTTTCACAGCAACCTCATTGTTACGTGGCAAATCTTGCCCGTAACAACAGCAAACTAGTTTTACCTTAGTATTCCAAAAACATGTCTTTCAGTTCCAGCAGGACTCTCCCTGTTTCCGTTCTTCCTGCAGTTTGGCTTTACCAGTTATCAGGTAGTTTCTATTAACTTATTATAATTAGATGTACAAAACGCATACTGGTTAATGACTTCAGCCTAACTAATCTAATCTCTTCAGTAAGTTTAATTTTAGGGCAAAAGGGACGAAAGACGTATACAAGGGGAGGTTTTTAAATATTTAACTGAAAGCATTAAAGATTACTATTATTTTTCCCTTTTTGGTGAATAGGCTCTTTTCACAGCAACCTCATTGTTACGTGGCAAATCTTGCCCGTAACAACACCACCAGTGCCTAAGAAGGGGTGGTGTTGTTACGGGCAAGATTTGCCACGTAACAATGAGGTTGCTGTGAAAAGAGCCTATTCACCAAAAAGGAAAAAAATAACAGTAATTTTTAATGCTTTCAGTTAAATATTTAAAAACCTCCCCTTGTATACGTCTTTCGTCCCTTTTGCCCTAAAATTAAACTTACTGAAGAGATTAGATTAGTTAGGCTGAAGTCATTAACCAGTATGCGTTTTGTACATCTAATTATAATAAGTTAATAGAAACTACCTGATAACTGGTAAAGCCAAACTGCAGGAAGAACGGAAACAGGGAGAGAGTCCTGCTGGAACTGAAAGACATGTTTTTGGAATACTAAGGTAAAACTAGTTTGCAGAGACTAATGGTATTCTTTTTCTCTGTTGTTAACTGTAACAATTAAAGTATATGCTATAATTAATTTATTCATCAATTCATAATAAATTTGACTAGCACGTACGCCAAATATTAAAAAGTTTAGAGCCAACATTTAGTTGTTATTTGTATTTAATTAAAGTAATCAATTAGCCAAAATAAAATATTTATTTATTGTTTTTGAGACTCAAAATAAAAACTAAAAAAAACAAAATATCAAATAAAGAATACCATTAGTCTCTGCAAACTAGTTTTAACTTAGTATTCCAAAAACATGTCTTTCAGTTCCAGCAGGACTCTCTCCCTGTTTCCGTTCTTCCTGCAGTTTGGCTTTACCAGTTATCAGGTAGTTTCTATTAACTTATTATAATTAGATGTACAAAACGCATACTGGTTAATGACTTCAGCCTAACTAATCTAATCTCTTCAGTAAGTTTAATTTTAGGGCAAAAGGGACGAAAGACGTATACAAGGGGAGGTTTTTAAATATTTCACTGAAAGCATTAAAGATTACTATTATTTTTCCCTTTTTGGTGAATAGGCTCTTTTCACAGCAACCTCATTGTTACGTGGCAAATCTTGCCCGTAACAACACCACCCCTTCTTAGGCAAAGTTTCGAAGAAACTTTTAAATCCCGATTTCCCAAGAACGCTAACAGAGAACCTGCTTTCGAGATTTTTAAAGAAATGAAAAACAGAGACAACAAGATAAAAACTAATGAGAAATAAGGATCGGAACACTCTTCCAGAAAGTGTGTTTCCGGTTGCCATCTTTATTTCCAATCCAAGAATTAATCAAAATTCACACCTAAAGTTAACACTCTTAGAGCACACATATGTAAGAAAAGGACAAAGAAACTAAAGCTGTGCAAGTGGTCAATTTTGGAGCCTTCGAAATTGCGTACCATGGGGTCAATTCTTTACATTTCAAAAAATTTGACGAAATTTGAAAAAATGTGACATAATCTGGCGCTTAAGATTTCTCGTTTAAAAGGCAATTTATAACTTAAAAACTTACTTAAAAGGCCATTTCCCACTTTTTGATAGATGTAGCTTCACGATATAATATATTTTTTTAATTAAAAACGCCTAATTTATTAAAAAATTTTAATTTAAAAATTGTAAATAAATTCAAAGCAGATAACCATTAACCACACAAACTGAAATGTCAGATTTCGTCACATTTCGTCACATTTCTTTCAAATTTATGAGTCCTATTCGTTTTCTTTATGAGGTCAGCTAAGTTTACTTTCTTTCTTTGTTTTTCACGGTAAAATTAACAAAGAGGGACTAACTGCATGTCGTGGAAGGGTCGCTACAAAATAAGCTCTACGCTGTTGCCACCGTTATATTTGAACGGATTTTTAAGGGAATGTCAAATTATTTCTTTAAAATCTGCCAGAAAAATCTGACTAAGTGGGATACTGGTCAAATTATTGAAGTGGTTATTATTTTTTTACTTTTCTTATCAAAGCTAGGCACGTATATAGTTTCTTATTCTGGGGGGTCCTCCCATATAGAAACTGCTGTTATTCAGTGACGGCCCATGAGGTTTTGGATAGGGTAATCAGAAATACTTGCTACAGTCGCCGCCGGCGGAAGATTACAGGGGTGCTACGAACAATTTTCGTCTAAAAGACGTTACTGTTGGGTTTATAAGGATAAAAATAAATATTAAAATAAAAATAAATGTAGATTCTATTGGAAACTGTGTATGCGAATGAAGAAGAATTACAAAATGTTGAAAGTCCAGAATGTCGAAAGCTTGGGTTATTAGATATATTAATAGAAACTAACCTGACCAGATCAGGTGCCTTTTTTTTGTAATATACTTTAAAACCTAACCTGACCTGGTTAGGTTTTATTTTCTGTCTTTTAAATTTTTCAACTATTGGTATTTTTGTTTCTTCGACATTTTGTACTTTCGACATTTTGTGTTTCGATGTTTCGTCCGTCGCTCCTTCAATTGATCGCAAACTTATCATTACCTGTCCATACACGCCCCTTTTCCACCAAAAAAAAAGTGTCCAATGGACCGGTTAGGTCACGTTTTCGATCAATTAACCAGAGTTGAATTAACAGGTTAGGATAAGTTTGCCATCAATCGACAAAGGTGAGGTTTGGTTTAATAAAAAAAAAATGCAAAATTTGCTTTTTGTATTAGGAAATGCACGAAATGTGATGACATCGAACCTTTTAGAAAAGCTATCGTTCAAAAAAGTCGGCAAAAAATTTTGCACCCTGTCAAATTGTGTACCTTTATCAATATTAATGTTAATCCCGGAATAAAATACACAAACAAAATATAACGGGTTTAAAACCTTAGATACTATAATTAAAATATATTGAAATTGAAGAAATAGTTAAAAAGCTAAAGAATAAATTCCAGTGCAAAATTATTTACTCTGTAGGTTCATTGAATAGCTACCTAATTTGAAAAAGTAATAAAAAAAAATAAAATAGTTTTTAAGGTTTTGATTATAACAAATATAATAAGGGTAAAAAAAAATTGAATTTGTTTTTTTTTAAACTTATAAAAATAAAACCAAGGAAAAATTTTCATTAAACTTGCAGACAAAGTGCCTAATTATTTAAATTGTTTGGTTTTATTTTTAAAAGAACTATGAATAAAGATAGACAGCCATTTTGATTTTTTGGGCCCAAACTTATTTTGAGCAAAAATAAAAAGGTTTTTTTTGACGGTCCCCAATAGCCTTCCTACCTATGAGTGGCTAAAAAATAAGTCAGCCAAGCTTCCTTTTTCATTCAAATTTATTTTAAAATCAAGTTCAAAAACACGACAAAGAAAAACAATTTTTTAGCAGCTGCTCAAATCTTGGATTGATTTTGCAGTCAAGTCAAGTAATATTATTTAAAACACACAAATGTTTATGAATAAAATTATGAGATTTAGAAAACAAATTTTTTTTCCACTCTCCATGCATTTAGGTATAAAAAAATACCTTTAAGATTTAAATTTTTTAGAAAACAAAATACTTAACCAAACTTTAGTTTGAGCAAGTTTTCAGCTATTATAAGCAAAAATCTCAAAAATCAGAATCAATTCCGCCGTAAAAAATGCGAATTATCCATATCTCTACTATTATTATCACTACTAAATGTTTGATTACTTTTTATTCCTAAAAATATCGGGGGGAGATTGATCCCCCTTAGGTACCACCTTGCACGTTACGTTGTAAGAGTTTTTCGTAAAAATATTTTAACAACATATTTAAAAAGTGAATCCAACTTGTGAACGGTACCTTTATTGGTTTCACTTGGAAACAATGAATTGGCAACATAGTATTTCGTAACTGACAGTCCCCTTGGTGATCTTTGACTGACAGTTGTCAAATTTGCCAGATAGAAAAACCGTTGTATGATGAGGTGCTCGGAAAAATACAATTTATCAAGAACTTGTGGATTATCAGTAGCCGAGTTTTAAGGTAGGTTTTAGATTAAATTTTCCCGCATATTTTAAATTTTTGGGGTTTTCATAATTTCCTAAGTTGGCCCATTACCGTGTGGTGTAAGACATTTTACACAAAGCTGAAATTGCAGTGTTGTCAAGATTTACACCTAAATTCTGTTGTTTCAAATTTCGTCAGATTATTTCAAATTATTTCAAATTTTGAAGAATTGCCCCCCATGTTTCAGAAAAATTACCATATTGCGATGTCTTAAACAAAGGGTTTCCATTTCAGGAAAAGTACTCTTGAAAATAAAAAATGAAAGGGTCTTGACTAAAATCAGTTAATTGGGACTCTATTCAGTCCAAATAATTATTTAGACACTTAATTAGTATACTTGATTGTGCAAGAATAAATTAGGAGTTCCGAAAGGTGCTAGGAAATTCACGACGACCAGAGCGGCAACGCCGCATTTATCTCGATTGTTTTCACAGGCACAAAAGACGGTACGATTTTTAGTGTAATGTTTTGATTTTGAACTCGCGACAATAAGTTATTCGAAATAATTATTACTAAATAATACGTTAAATGTTTCCTGATCAAAGAAATGAATTAAGTGTTTTGTGGAACTAACTTAGGAATAAAAGAAGAATAAAACAATAGATGGAACAGAGCATTGAAAGTCAGGTAGGTAAACAATAGTAAAATTGATAAATCTAGGTACTATAACTATTCTATCTTTATGTTTTAGTCTATGAAATAGCCGTGGACTGACGTAATGCTTATAGACAAAATAGCTAAATCCTAGGAATTGTCGTAGATCACTGCGAAAAAGAGTAGACAAAATTATAGACAAATGGGCTAGGAAATAGATGACCTAGACTACTGAATATAAATATTGACGATGCAATACAAATAATATATGACGGATATGGCGTTTTGTAAAGAGAAATCAGGTAGGTCCAAATTTGTAAGTAGAAAATAGACAAATAGATAAATTACCTACTTTGGTCTATTTTAGGCTAACCAAAGCTACCACAGACATGAAAATTTGTACGTCTATAAACGATGGGATGAAGAAGATAATACAACCACAACGAAGTTTGAGATGTTTACAGAAAGGCAATTATAACTTAATTTTGATGTGTCACTAGACAAATAGAAAAACTAGACAACCAGAGAAGATTATGTATGGTTGAATAGAAAATGGTTAAGAAGCAAGAGATCTTATGAAGGTATGTCCAATGACATAAATAGAAAATAGGTAAATATATTAATTACTTGCTTTTATCTATTTTAGATAAGGAGAAAATAGTCAGAGGTACAAGCGTTAGATAATGGTTGAAAGATGACATGTAGAAGATAAAGCAATTAAAAACAAATCCAAAGCACCATCATGGAATCAGAAAGGCAATGAACTAATGCCAAATAGGTACTGAGGGTCAAACAACATGCTTAAGTGTTAAATTTAAGTATTTGATATTTTGTTTTTTAGTTTTTATTTTGAGTCTCAAAAACAATAAATAAATATTTTATTTTGGCTAATTGATTACTTTAATTAAATACAAATAACAACTAAATAAATGTTGGCTCTAAACTTTTTAATATTTGGCGTACGTGCTAGTCAAATTTATTATGAATTGATGAATAAATTAATTATAGCATATACTTTAATTTTTACAGTTAACAACAAAGAAAAAGAATACCATTAGTCTCTGCAAACTAGTTTTACCTTAGTATTCCAAAAACATGTCTTTCAGTTCCAGCAGGACTCTCTCCCTGTTTCCGTTCTTCCTGCAGTTTGGCTTTACCAGTTATCAGGTAGTTTCTATTAACTTATTATAATTAGATGTACAAAACGCATACTGGTTAATGACTTCAGCCTAACTAATCTAACCTCTTCAGTAAGTTTAATTTTAGGGCAAAAGGGACGAAAGACGTATACAAGGGGAGGTTTTTAAATATTTAACTGAAAGCATTAAAAATTACTATTATTTTTTCCCTTTTTGGTGAATAGGCTCTTTTCACAGCAACCTCATTGTTACGTGGCAAATCTTGCCCGTAACACCTTTTAAAACCTCGACAAAATGTTCCGAGTTTTTGACAAAAAATTCGGACTTACCCTGTAGTGGTTGAATTATGTCCAACAAAAACCTTGACAAAATGCTGGTCGGTGAGTCCCTGGAGCTGGTAATTGGTCGCAGTGGTATATCCTTCTTATGGATCTTTGGTAATCCATAAAAATGTGGTGCCTTACTGTGGTGTGGAGTCAGGCGGGATCTAACAGCGTCCGGGATATTTTCAGCATACTTCTTCAAAGTCCTGTAGATGCGTCCCTCTATGGTGGTGGTTGGATCTTTGGGTAGTTGCTTGTAGTCTCCTTTCTCCAGAACTTCTTGGATCTTTTTGTCGTAAGTCGCGACATCCATGATCACCGTCGCGTTTCCTTTGTCGGCCGGTAGAATCTTGATTGATTTGTCAGCCTGCAGGTTCTCGATTGCCCGTTGTTCTTGACTGGTGATGTTTGTCTTTTGTTGCTTCTTTCTGTCCAACGTCGTTCTTACTTTATGGCGAAACTCATCAGCTTCGGGTTGAGGTAGACTAACGGTCTCTATTGCCGCAATAATTTCCAGTGTCGGTGTCTGTGCCAGTGCAATGGCGAACTTAAGTCCCTTACTGAGTACCAATTCTTCGTTGGTGCTCAGAGTCCTTTTGGAGATGTTCACTATAGTGCTTGGTATTGTTGAGTCTGTTCTATCTTGAGTACGTGTCTGTAGTTTCTTAAGTTTTTCTCGGTGAGTTGATCTTATCTTCTGTCGTTCTCTGTTGCACGTACAATTTTACAAAACAAAACCAGACAATCCCTCAAATAATAAGGAATGTATTTACCAAATCCCGTGTGAGTGTGGTAAATTATATGTAGGTGAAACGAAACGCCCTCTTCAGGTTAGAGTAAATGAACATCTAAAAAGTACCCAATTAGGGGATATTGAAAAATCTGGTTTAGCAGATCATGCATGGTCAAATGATCACAGGATTCAGTGGTCAGAAGCTAAAGTTTTACATAAGGAGTCGCATTGGCGAAAACGAAAGTTTATTGAAGCCGCGTTTATAATGCAGAATAAAGAAGTTTTCAGTCAACCAAGCACGGACATACCAAACATATGGAAACCACTCCTTAAGGAAAACAGGCGTCTTAGGATTAAAAAGGGGGCGGGCTGTCACACCTGACTGCACACCGAGTAGTATAAGTAGTAGCCTAGAGACTAGATTGTTTAGTTTACACTTGATAACGGTTAGAAATACTTACTAACCGAAACGTGTCGTGTTTTAAAATAAATAAAGACAATGGAAGTCCGAAATTTTATTTCTATAAAATGTTATTTTAAGTAAAATTTAGAATTTAATTGAAAAAGTGGGGGTGGACCCCCCAAGAAGCCGTCCAGTTAGTAACATCCAGCCTCTGTTGCAACTGGTAGACCCAACTTGTGGCAACTTGTTCAAAAGCTTATTTTAATAATAATTTAAAAAAAAAGATGGTCTATGATCCTAAACCTCGAAAATTCCTCCGAAATCGGAGATGGTACCGCCTCCACCATCCTTAATGGTAGGGAGTTTCCAACTTTAGAGCTTTATAAGATTGTATTGTCGCTGTAACTATAAGTCCACACCAAATTTGATGTTGATCGGATATGAACAAGTTGGACAAAATTTTCTTACCAGAATTTCCAAGAAGAATGGGGGCGACAGTATAACAATTTTAAAAATCTAGTTAAAAATTCTTGAACTCCATCCCCAAAAGTACCTGCATACCAATTTTGAACGATATTGGACATACTTAGATAGTACCCCCCCTCCAGCAGTCCCAACAGCGAGGAGCTGTGAACTTCATAGTATCGTTATATTGTATTGTCTTCGGAACTCTAAGTGTGTGCCAAATTTGAAGTTGATCCGATGTCTAGAAGTGGGGGAACGTCCTTAAATTACGTAACGCCAAAATTAAGGATTTTTGACCCCCCCCCTACCCCTCTCGTAACGCATTTTCAAGAAAAAACATATTAAAAAAACATTGAGTGTAACGCAAGGCCAAACCCCCCCTCCACCCCTAGAGCGTTACGTAATTTAAGGACAGGCCCTTGGTTAAAACTGAGTGAAAATTTAGTGTCGCGCTAGACCTCTCATATAACCCATTGTGCGACGCGCAGAGAAAAGTCCATACCATCGATTTTGGGAAATGTTGGTACTTTTCAACCTTAATATAAAGAAATCTCTTTTTAGAAACGCTTTGTTATAAGTGGTTTGCTTTAAGTTTAGTTATATTAGTTAGGGTTTTTGTATTCTTACGTTTAACCGACTTATATATATAACAATATTGTACTTTAAGTCTTTGTCTTGGGGGCATGTTTCAATAATTTGAAGTGAATTGAAAGGAACCCAAGTCTTTTGAATCTCTACTTGATATGGGTGAAGTAAGTTGGCGTTTTTATCTTTTGGTAGTTACTTGTAATTTAAAAAAATTTGTGTCACCAAAAAAAAAAAAAGGTTGCCGAAATGTCCCGGAATGTCATGACTTCACATAGGCAAATATTTCACGAATTTATAAATATCTCAATTTTTGTTCGTTTGGAATTTACAATTATACAATACAATACTGTTTCGGGCGTTTTCACTATGTTAACAATAATTAATTTACGGCCATGTTGAATTTCAAGCGAGCGTTGTAAAATTTTATAACATAAAGTCGATTTTTCGGTTACGCTGACCCAATTGGAGATCCCCCCCACCCCAGTGTAACACCACTGAACAAAACAAACTATAATGTATTTTTTTATCTTTATGCAGTAGCCTTTAAGATAGTACCACAAAAGTAATATTTTACTAGAAATCTAGTTTTTAAATCTACACCCACCCTTTTTTCGGCTTATGTGCGGTGAATTTTATTCATTTTTAAATGGTACCATCTAGTTATATTATACGTGAGCTAAAAAATAAAATTTGGATCATTTTTAATAAATTTAAACTTTTGCCCGCTACTGTAGCAAGAGCGTTTAGTTTTTTAAAAACTAAATTGGCGGTGCTTATCTGCCAAAACTAAAAGACACTTAGTAAGATATCTCACCTTCAAGAGTTTTTTTGAAACCAGCTAACTTATTCTGCAGAGCGCCCAGTTTTTCCTCTAACTCCAAAACTTCTTTGTGTTTCTGTGACAGCGGTTCGAGCTCCTCCTTCTTTTTTTCAATATCCTCCTTTTTGGAGACCAATAAGCCTTCTTGCACGCCGAGATTGTCTTTTAGGCGTTCTACGTTCTTTTTAATTTCTTTTTTTCCATCCAACTCAGCCTTGGTTACCTGAAACAAAAGCTATTGGTTTAGATTTGTCCGATTGTAAAGTGTTGCAACAAAAAGGTAACAGAGGTGTATTTCTGAGTATTTTCTATAGGTTTATGAAAAAACGGTCGACCAGGTCGATTGTGTTTAAGAGAGGGTCACTTTTAGCGAACTTGCAATTTTTTTGCACGCATTCCCTTAAAGGGCTAAACTTTACTCCTATATTTTCTATAGGGAAAGTAGGCCAAGTAATACCTTGTTTTGAAGGCCCCTTGAATGTCTTTACAACAGTATTTCAAAAATCTATCGATTTGTTTTTGAGATATTTGCCTCCGAAGTTACCATAAAGCGATAAAAAAAGCTTTTTATGTATATTCGAGGGGTAAACAAATGTAGGCAGGAGGTGTACAAAAGTTTTGTCAAGACTAGTCTGTACTTTGGGCAGTATTAGGCAGTTCCGTAAGCATCGACAGTACATATTTTCTTCAGTTGCTCACCCCTCGCTAAAATTTCAAAAATCCCGAAACTTTTATTTCTAATTTTAGTATCGCACCTTTGTAAATTTGGAGAGAAATACCGATAAACGGCTGCAAAGACATTCGAGAGAACTTCAACAGAAGGTAGCACCAGGGATGGATGAGAAACTGTAAACCGGCCCGGGAAAAAATAGGCGACCGGCCCATATTTCAAAAAATGGCAAAACTACAACAACGCTAATAGAATACCTATTTTCCTAACAAGTGCAGAAAATTGATTTTTTCGAACGCAAATACAGTTTAACAAACGATGCGTAGCGAGTTCTGTCAAGCATTAGTGGACCACAATAGGTTTCTGCAAGTGTACAAGGAAAAACAATGAATTTATAAAAAAATGAATGCAGACAGGATTGGCAATGCAATCGTATAATTTGTAAAACAATGGTTAAAACAAAATCGGATTTTGTGAGAACCGCCACACGGGAGAAAAGTAGTGTTTTTCTATAAATTTATATTCTTTAAAGAGCAATCAATTCTCACCATGATTTTTTTAATTTCACTAAAATCGGTTTAGTAATAATGAATCTATAAGGAAATTAATTCAGATAGGATTGGCAATGCAATCGTATAATCTGTAAAACAATGGTTGAAAAAAAAAATAGATTTTTCGAGAACCATTACACCGATTTTACTAATTTGTACCTCGTTGTGTGGGGGAAAAGTATTGCTTTTCTATAAATTAAAAAAAACTAAAACATTTTCGGAAAATAAGAATAAACACGCCATTTTCAAGAATTTAGGTGATGATTCAGTCCACCATCTTAAATTTTAAGATGGCGATAAACTTTGATCATGATCTTTAAAAAGAAATTAATTTTAACCAGGATCATATAATATGCAAAACAATGGTTAAAACAAAAATAGTTTTTTTAGAACCACTGAACCGATTTTGATAATTCGTACCTTGTTATGCGAAGCAAGAACGCAGCTTTTTTACTAATTTAAAAAAATAATTAAAATATGTGCGCAACACCAGAATAAACGAGCATCTTTGAAGGGTACATTTTAATTTCGTCCGATATCTTGGAGTTTGAGATGGCGGACAAAAAATATATTTCGTCAAAACTCCGATTATTTCTCGGCCAAGTGCAGTTTGTCCTATTAAAATCGATTGTAGAGTTCAAAATTTATATTTAAAAAAAAAATTGTCCGGTTTTTTTTACCCACCCGGTACATTATCAGCGTTGGTATTGTACCCAAGATCTGTAACTCATCCAGGATATCAGGGGAAAAGCGCACCAACATATTTTTTATTTGCTGTTTTTTATGCTAAAATGCGCCATAAGCCAAAATTTTTTAAAAATAAGGACATTTTTGTGAAAAAACTGGCACTGCAGATACATTTTGTAAGAAACTGCGGTTCATGCATTCAGGATTTCCGAGAAAAAGCCCCAACATATTTTTTCTTTGCTGTTTTTAATAGATCTAAACTTTAAAATTTACTATTATCGGAAAATCACATACAATTTTTTGGAAAAATAAGGTGAAAAACTGGCACTTCAGATACTTGACATACACAGCCTTTTAATATAAAGATAGAACCTTGTAATTCTTAGGCGACCATTTTGTAAGAAGCTGCGGTTCATGCATTTTTTATTTTTTAATCAGAGCTCAAGTTATATGTCTGGGAGCAGGGGGGCCAGGCCACTCTGGTAAATACCTTCAGAGTGTTCTTCCTTTCTTTAATGTCCTTTCTCAACTTCTCCACCACTTTGTTGTATTCAGTGGCGCCGAAAATTTCGTCGAATTTTTCCTTCAGTTTGCCGCCCTCGTCCAAGGGCCAGGCAGAATTTTCCTGGTGGCAAAATATCACGTTGTTCAGGATAGCTTTGGACACGTTCATTTTCTGGACGCAGTACTGGTCTATTTCTGCGCATCTGTTAGAACAATAAATAATTTAATAAAAGAGAAGATATTAGTTTTTTAAAACAAAACCAAATTATAATATTCATATACAAGGTGTGACAATTAAATTTTAAGACTGGCCCCCGTACTAACAGGTTTTAAATCTCTACGCCTCGGGCGGTTAGAGTTATGCACCTCGATGTGCGTTCTACTATCGCGCGCAATCTAGAGCAACGTATTAATTTAAAGTAAAACATAAAAAACCGGCTACTGAATGCTTTCGAATGCTAAAGGATGTCTACGGGAAGCAGTGTATGTTTCGTGCAATGATTTTTATGTGGCATAAAAGCTTTTTCGAGGGTCGTGAAGAAGATAAAGATGACGAACGAGAAGGTGCTCCAACACATCCACAACAGCGATGCTCATTGTTTTTGTTTTCGATATTATGGGTATTATTCTCATTAAATGGGCGCGTGTAAGTATTGATGTAGCTAAGGGAACGTCCAAGGAAAAAACTTCCATATTTGTGGGAGAACCACGCGTGGCTGCTCTACCAGGACAATACAGCGGCCCACAAGGCCTATCCATTAAGCAGTTTTTAGCTAATAAGAAGATCCCCATCGTTAACCACCCACAATATTCACCAGACTTGACTTCTTGCGACATCTACCTATTTCCGAAAGTGAAGAAATTGTTAAAAGGAACCCGTTTTAAAATATTAGAACATGTCAAGGGAAAACCGGCAAAACTTTTTAACATTGCTTCCAACATTGGAAAAAAACGCATGCAACGCTGCGTCGATAGAAAAGGGGACTATATTGATGGGGAACATCATTAAGTTGTATTAATATTTAAATAAAGTAGATTTTTTACACCAGTCAATTTTATTGTCACACCTCGTACAGGGTTGCTGTTAGTACAAAAGTTGTAGCGTTTTACAAAGCAGTAATCAATTAATTTTAATATGGTTAGGCATAAAGCCGTTGTAACCCAAAATAGAGTCTTTTTAAGCAAAACACCCAGTATATTATTTGACATTTCAATTCTAGGCAAAGTTTGTCAAAACATAATGTACCTTAGTTCAACCGTTTCCGAGTTTTAAAAACAACGAATTTGTATAAAAATGTCATCGTTTTATTACCTACCCTGTAACAATGATTAAAAAATGATCGAAAAAACTCACAAGCGGTTGACAAACAGCTTGTTCCATCCAAAAAAACCATTTTGTTGTGCCACAACATGTAAAAAATGATTACAAATTATATAGTAGACATTTTAAATGTAATGTAATTTATTTCCATAACATATAAAATATACATAAAAGCTATCTGGAGTAAGTGTGTGTGATTTAAGTTTTATGGCCTGGAAAAATCTGTAGTAAAACAGTGTAACAAAATATTCATTTTACTTTAGAAGTAAAAACGGGAAATGTTTGGATTCAATATCCTTTTGTGCTGATGTATAGATATGTAAATTAAAACTTGTCACTTTTTATCTTTAAATGAAGCAACCTGTTAATTAAACAGTAAAACAATCTATTTCAAAAAATTCTAATAGAGTCTAAATACCTCCCACCAATATCCTGAGGAGGTTTCTGGCTTTTTCCATCTTCCCAGCGGACCATTGGATTGGTGTTTTTGAAAGTCAGTTTGTTGTTTTTATTTGTAACCTAAAGAAAAATCCAAATTAGGTATATAGCTCTGCAAGAATAGTACCTAGGTAGCTCGTAGATATCTCATTTGATAGGTCTTGTAATGAGCATTCAGTCATCCCTCCTCAATTTTGCTTTAAAAAGAAGTACTTTTTGAGTAAAAGGCTAATAAACGAAAAAATAGTTAAAGATCCATGATAGCTATTGATTGCGCCTAGCGTTGTTTTTATATTTTAAAAAATTATTCTTTAAATTTTTTTATCCCTATTCGGGCGCCATCTTGAATATTTCAAAATGCTCAAGAGTGCCAGAGCCAGAGTGCCATCAACCGGATCCTTAGTAGTAGTAAAGTAGAGTAAAGCTCTTAGGCTACCAGAATCAACAATAAAATTTTCTATATACCGCAAATCCAACGTCTTTAAAAATCTTCCTGACTATAATGTATGTATTTTTTTGCTTTTTAAAGCAGGTGTAGACCAAGCAATTACCATGTAACCTTCACCTTTCTAAATTTTATTATACCAACCTCTACAAATTTCGCCACAGTAATTTTGTCTCCTTTGCCATCAATGAATCTCACTTTGACATATCCTTTTGTGGAGCTTTTACTTGACAGTTTTGGGTCATTGACAAACCCACTTCCGGAACTTGTACCAGCTAAAATAATCAACAAAATATGATGATTGATGATAAGGAAATACTTATTTAAACAAATTTTGAAAATGAAGTTTTTACAAGGGCGAGACTATTTGTTGGACTAAGCCGTATAGTAGATGAGGTTCACAAGTCAAGCGAGTTGTGAAAAAAGGTTTTCAAACGAGTTTTTGACAAGTACGTTATTTTAGTTTATTAGAAAGATAGACAGATAAAGGATTGAAACATAAACAAACATGTTGTCATCTCTACATGACAGGACCGAAATAAATTAATAACTAATTAGTAGCGTGCGAAAAACGCCATTTTTAGAGGAGAGAAAAACTTTATTTTCAGAGGTAGTTATAGAAAAAATGTTTAATATTCATTTTACAGCAAAACGCTTAAACTTATTTAGTTATGTTAGTTATGCTTTTTGAGAATGTAAGTTGGACATTAAAAAACTACTAACTTTTACTAGTTTGGAAATGTTTTCTTAAACTTGGCTATTATGGCTGCAAATTGACTCTTAGGCACAGTGCTCAATTGAACATAAACAAGTTTGTCCGTAATAGCAAAGTTTAAATAAATATTTCCAAATGAGTAAGAACCATTTATTTTGAAATGTGTATTGAAAAACTTGGCTATACTTTAATCTCAATTCTTTTAACAGAATACCATTTTCTTGTAGTTGGCCTTTTTAACATGAAATGTTTTCTTAACATATTTAATGTTTGTTAACATATTATATTCCATAATACAATCAAATTTTATTTTACAAAATGGTTTTTTTTTAATTTAACAAAAATTTTTTTAAACCTACTAAAATACTTAAATATAAAAGTATGAAAATACAGCCAGAATTTTTTCCTAGAAACTTTTCTCCACTTCTTCTTTATCACAAATAATAAAATCGCAACAGCCAAACATAAAAAAGGCTGAGACACTGCTTACCTGGTAGATCCCCAGTAAGGGCAAATTTCAAGGATTCAATGATTGTAGTTTTGCCACAGCCATTTTGTCCCAAGAACAACGTCAAAGGTGTTGTAAACTTGACTTGCTCTTCTTCATTTGGACCAAAGCTTCTTATGCCTCTGAGACATAGTTTGTCTAAGACTGCCATTTTTGGGACGCTAAATAGTAAAATAAATTTCACTGAACAGTGTAAGTACGGGAAAGATGGGATATTTGATCATAGTTTACCTTTTTTGTAAAAATAAAACAAGTATGAATGATAACCATCTATTAGATGTACAGGGTTTTCCCGTATATTTTTACACCATATCGAAAATGTTTATTTGAATAGATATCAATAGCAACAGATATTTGTCACATACAGGGACTCTAGATATCAAAATATGATAAATACAAAAGTTTCATATTTTTTACGAAGTTTAAGAATTTTTAAGTCGGAATGTCAAAAAAATTCTAAATGTAAAAATTTGACAGGTCGATGGTTTGTTTAAAGGGAATGCCCTGTATATTATTTTAGATATTTATAGATCTATTATCCCTGATTTTAAAAATATATATATATCTTTGTATTATTTTATTCATTAGTTTTGGAGATATATGCGCTTAAATGTTTAAAATACTTAAATTGATCTCCTTAAAACATCAAGGCAGCCATGAAAAAGACAATCGCATTTACACAAAAAGTGATGCTGTTGCGTTTGTAAGGTATATAATTAATTAATATTTACTATCCGGGGTGATTCTGCGCAGTAATGTGTGGCGCCGCAAGCCAGTAAAAACAAAAAATTATGCAATTTTTGTGAAAGAAAAAAATATTTATTACTTCATTTTTAATTTTCTACATAGCCTCCTTGATTATTAATACAATTTTGAATAATTCTTATAAATTTTCTGTGGATAGCGTGAAAGAGTTCGCAAAATTTTCGTTAAGATCAACAATTGTTTGCTCTATTTTCTGTTGTAAAATTTGAAGTGTTTGCGGCCTGTTATAATACACATTATTTTTTGGGTAGCCCCACAAAAAAAATCAAGGGGAGACAAATCGGGTCTATTTGCTGGCCATAGTAATGTGCCGTATCTTCCTATCCAATACATATATCTATTATTTAAAAAATTCGTTACTGGCTGGATGTTATGTGGGGGGGCTCCGTCCTGTTGCCATATTAAATTTCTATAGTTATCAACAGGGAGTTCTTCTAAAAGCTCTTCTATTTCATTTCGCAACAAATCATGGTATTTTTCTCCGGTTAAGTTACCAATAACTCTGTTATTCAGGAGACCGCACCAAACATGTAGGGATCTGCGTCCTTAAATTTTGACAGCCTGTAAAGCATGCCGGTTTTCTCTTGACCAAATATGTAATCAGTAAAAATTATATTTGACAAATTTATTTGATTTGCAGCTATTCCTCGTTGTATTTCCTGACAAAAATGTAATCTGTTTATTTTATTTTCGTTGCTTAAATTTTGCACGGGTAAAAATTTATAAGCCTTGTATTTGTGATATTTTAAAACAGAGTGAATTTTATGCCATGATTTGTTATAAAAAGTTGCTGCATCCGGAATAGACCGTTCAGGATTCTCTAAAATAACAAGGGAAAACATTTTTTTAAATATGATAAACTAACTTATAAAGAAAAACTAACCTTGAAAATATAACAAAATATTTAAGTCCTCTTCAGCGTTTCTTCCGACTGTTCTAGTTTTTCTTCTAAGTGTTTTTCTTTGATTAAATGAGTTTACATTATTTACTATGGTTTGGCGGGTTGGTTGTCTTCAGTCGGGAAACTGAATATAATACTGGTTGCGAGCTACAGATGCATTTTCATTATTTGAGTAAAATAATTTAATAATATCCAGTTTTACTTCCTCGGTAAAAATCATCCTTAACCGCTCTTAAAACTGAATTTGACAAAGTGACAAAACGTAGCATCACTTTTGTGTCAATGCGATTGTTTTTTTCATGGCTTCCTTGATGTTTTAAAAAGTACCAATTTTTTATACTTTTAAACGCATATATCTCCAAAACTATTAAACAAAATAATCCCAACATATCTATTTTTGAAATCAGGAAGAAAGGATCTATAAAAATCTGAATTAATATATAGGGTGTTTCATTTAAAAAAACCACCGACCTGTCAAATTTTGACATTTACAATTTTTTTTTGACATTCTAACATAAAGATTCGTAAAAACTTATGAAACTTTTGTATTTATCATATTTTGATAACTATTCAAATAAACGTTTTAGATATGGTGTAAAAATATACGGGAAAACCCTGTACTATGTGAAGTGTTATTTTGTTATGAATTTTGTGTAAACAAAGTTTATATAATATAAAACAAAATTACATGGTAAAAATTTATTTTTAAGGCATCAGTGCATTTTGATCAAGTTTCCTGGTGTGGGGATACATGATCATAGACAGGGGATAGTCGATCATTTACCAGTTACTTTATACAGTTTAATAATATTCTTAGCAATTTTTGAAACCATCTAATGTCTTTGAACATTTGTAACAGGGTGAGGGGGATACCTGATCATAGTTTTACTTTACTAAAATAGCTATGAATAATAAACATATTAGATGTTCTGTGGTGTAAAGTGTTCTTTTGTTGTAAAATTCACGTAAATACAGTTTAATTAAGTATCCCATCATTTTAATTGATTATCCCTCATACATGTGTACCAACAAATTTGCTTTGCAACCCTAGCCTGTTATAAACAATTTTAGTTATATCGCAAAAATCAATGTAGTCGGGGCCTAAGAAGGGAATTTTGGGGTTTGTCTGCATTTTCGCGTACCGTAATGAAATTTGGCACAGAGGTAGTAGACACCTAGAGATGCCATTTTTGAAGTGGTGCTCCGATGGAACCCAGTGCAGGGACCAGATACAGGAGCGTACTTGAGGTGGGACAGAAAAAAATGTATAAATTAAATATGAAACTCATTTCGCGTACAGTTTTTTGTTTGTTTTACCTTATAGCTTGTAAATACTAAAAATGTACAAAAAATAATGTTGAAAAAACGTTTTTTTTGAGGGGGGGGGGACAAAAGGAAGGAGGACAGACATTGTTAAAATCTTATTTCATCTAAAGTGGTCGTGTGGGGTATCGATTTCTAGGTAATTTCGTATTCTGAACGAAAATAGATATAAATTAAGTCAATACGTCAAACTGTTTACATGATATGTCAAAAACTGACATCTTAAATGTACCTGTTCTGAGATCTAAGCCAGAGAATATTAAAAAAACCTAACCAAGCCTATCTTAATAAAATTTGATAAATTAAGTAAAAGTGAAGTTTCTAAAAATTTTTAATTTCAATATACAGGGTGTTCAAAGTTAAGTCGGCACCATTAGTTACTTGGTTAATATTAGAGCTACAGGATCGGTTAAATAGACAAAGTTGTGGTATTTTTTCCTCTGATTACGATGGTGATGAACGAAAAGAAAATCTCTAAACTTAACCTCAGGGGGGTCCAAGATCTAATGGACACCTAATAAGTGTTGACAGTTAACTGTTTCGTCCTTATGGGACTCCTCAGAACACTGCTTGGTCAGTTTGACAATTCTTGCGAAGTTAATTAGACGGTTTAGAGACAAAATCGTCTAATTAACTTCGCAAGAATTGTCAAACTGACCAAGCAGTGTTCTGAGGAGTCCCATAAGGATGAAACAGTTAACTGTCAACACTTATTAGGTGTCCATTAGATCTTGGACCCCCGTGAGGTTAAGCTTAGCTACCCACGGAAAAATATATGAGAGAAACAAAAACTCCTTTTTGCCCGATTAGCCACGAAACTTGTTTGATTTATAAATAGAGTAAACAAGAGTGGGGATAGATGCCCTCCCTGAGGAACACCTGAACAAGCCTTAATTTCAAATAAGAGTGTATTATTTATATTTATTATTTGTTTTCTCTTACTTAGATAGCTTTCAGTCCAACTGAGAAAGCAACCCCCAAAACCAATCTGTCCCAACTTGAATAACAGGATCCTATGACTAACCTTGTTAAAGGCTTTGGTATTAAACTCTGTCCGTAACACGATAGCTCCTAAACCGCCCCACACAGGTTCCAAAGGGCTTAAAACCGGTCATAATGGGCAAAGACCAACACTTGGTTTTTGAAATTTTTATTAAAGGGCCAGAAGAACAATGTTTAGACTACAATAGGAAAATCCAAAAATATATTTTTCTTGTTACCTTAATTTCAGTTGGTATTCAGCCCTTTTAAAAGTCGTAATACCTAGGGATTTATATATTGTGATTTTGTGTTAGTTTGTGGTCCGTTAATTTCGACTTCAGTTGTTTATAAGTATTTTACCATTCTGGAACCAATTGCATCAGGTATGTAGTTCTCTATTTTATGAGTTTCAAGGCATTAACCTCAATGGGACAGGAAAAAATAAAAAATCAAATTGGTATTGCAAAAAATACCTTTTTATTATTTACGAATTAAACAATTTAAAAAGTATCATATACCAGCATATACCATGCAGTTTCAGCTTGGAACTGGGAGACTAACATATTATCTTTTAAATGTGCTATAATTTTTTTGCTTATAACTGTAAATTCAAAATTAGTCAAGCAAAAACAAAGAATGCTCGTCTAAATATATCTGACAAAATATTGTACTTATTTTCCCAAATTATTGAGATTTTAACCGAATTGTGTGATCCAATATATACAAAAAAGCCGTATTACGTATTTGAAAAAAACCTAAACTTAAATTGTAGAGATTTTATGTGAAACTTGAAAAATATTTTATACAGGGTGTCCCAGATAAAAGTAACTACATGGGGCTTTATGGGCATTTCGAAAACGGTAAGAGATATAATTTTGGTTGAATGTGAAAAAAGTTGCACTATGTGGAGCCCAATCAGATGTTGTATAGAAATTAAAAATATCCACAGGGGTTTTTAAAATATTAAGCGCAAACTATAAATTGTGTCTTTCAAAAAAATTGATATTTGGCGGCCTAGAAAAAATTCGTTATTAACTGGTCGTAGTCGCTAATACAAAACTACCAAATTTTATTAAACCTATCTACAAGATGGTGACGATATAACACAATTTTAATCTGATTGGATTGGGCTCTGGATAGCGCCACTTTTTTCCCACTTAACCAAAGCGTTTCCAAAATTTCCATAAGAGAGATGTCCCAAGTAACATTTCTTTATTTATAGCAGAAGCTAAAAGGTTGCCAGCGCCTTTCCCTAAAACCATTAGTTTCAATGTTTGGTCGCTAGCACGTTCCCATTACCCTTATATACCCCTTAGACCTCCTAAATGGGACTCCCCAATTGGTGGTGGCAACCTATGTATTAAACTCACTATAAAACCATAAGAAATAAACTCCAGCTTCGCCCTCTAGCGGTTCCACCAGTATAGAACCTTTTAGAGCCTAAAGCTATTATGCCAGGTTCTAAAAGCAACTCAGAAACGTCCTCTATCCTATTATAAAACTAGATTTGGTATCCTGGCGATTCTGTTGAATATCATATAATACCTTTAGAGTAAAGAAGTTTTCCTATAAAAGCTATGGCGATATTTTAGATTCACAATGGCTATATAAAATAATTTAGGTCACAAAATTGCCAAAAATGTCAGAGTCCCAAAATTATTTTATCACATAAAAATATACCGAGTTTGTCGTTTTGTTGATGATCAAATTGCTTGCCAGATTTATTTTTCTGATAAAATCGTATCTGAAAAGCCCTCAAAACAAGCGCGCCAGTTCAAGAATACTTTTTGATATCAAAATAACAAATATTTAAAATGAAATGAAAATCATTTACACTATTCACCATTAAAAAAGTCTGTTTACATAAATCAAAATTAAAGTAAAATTATTGTTAAGAAACACTGCGAACACGACTAGATAAATATTTTCTCTTTACAATATTTTTTAAATAAATTTATATAGGTACGCCATTATGGTTTTATAGTGGTCACTTGGTTTTAATTTTTACTGTATCGCAACAAGGATTTTTGAGTGCCCTTATGAAACCAACAAAAAAGAACAAAGTAAACATAGTCAACATAACCTCACTTAAATGTTTTGTTGTTTTGTATTTATTTTTAAAGTATTTAATAATTCAACACTTTTAAATGATTTTTATCGTGCAATTTCGACACAATCGAGAGGGCCAGTGCAATATTCGTTGTGCCTGCAGGTTGGAGGGCAAACTCTTATATTGGCCGTCTAAACAGGCCTTATAGGCCTGGGTGTCCTACCCAGGAGGACGGAAACTCATTAGTTATTGGACTTTAAATAATCAATCTTGCAATAGGTAGGTACCAATCTGTACCTAGGTATATCTATTATTTTTACAAGAAATACCAAAAAAAAAATAAAACACGAAAGTATTTACTTACTTCTGTTAGAACCCTTAAGGAAACAATATTTTTATTTTATATTTAAATATTATTTAATATACAGCTATGGGTGACTATAAATACAAAAGAATTAAGTCTACCTTTAAGCCTTCCTATAAAATCTTTTTAAAATGCCTAAAAGTAACGGCAAAAACCAAAAGTCTAAAGTTTATATTTACCACTCTTAAAAACCTTAAGGAAACTAGGTTCTATATGGCCGCCTATCTAATCATATTTACTTTTAAACTACTGGTAACTATAAAAACAAAAAGATATAAGATAACCTTTTAGCTCTATTATAAAACACTTTTGTGATGACCTGAAGTAATGAAAAAAAACTAAATGACCAAAGTTTATAGTTATTTCTTTTTAAAAACTTTAGGTAAAATGGTTTTATAAGACCATCTTTATAAATCAGAAATCAATAAAACCAAAAGTATCTAAAAGGAACAGAACGAATATCAGTTTTATTATACTCCCTTTATAAATCACTTTTTGGTTGTATAACACCCCTTTAGGTAATATAAATTACCTTTATGTAGCCAAATTGATCCTAAAACCCATAACAGCACCCTCTAAATAACCCAGGAACCAAATTAATAAAACCTTGAGTGGTAATAATGTTACTTGGGGTAGTTACTTTTATTTGCGACACCGTGTATATAAATTTTTACAGTTTCTTTCTCTCCATTTTGAGATATAACGCAAAAACTGAAATTTAAAAAATGCCGTTTCTGCAAAACACAGTGGACCGATACGACTCTCTGACCCTATCTTAAGTATTTTCTTTTAACAGTTTCCGAGATATGGCCCTTCAAAGTTTTATCTAAAAACGCTGATTTCTCAAAAACCACTAAACCGATTTAAATTTGGTTTTTGGTTTTTTTAACAAGACCAACTTTGCTATGACTCTTGTAAAAAAAATATATTATCTTAACTTTGAAAAAAAGAGAGGTACCCTAAAAACGCGATTTGAAAAAAAAAGTTATTAAACTGTAAATCAATTTTGACGCGGTATTTGCCCCCCCCCTTTCTTTTTGGTGCTAGATACGTTGGGTTTTGAATTTTTCACCGGATATTTTCATTTTGGAACCACTGTGGCGCCCAACCGATTTTCATGAAATTTTTAGATAAAATAGTATTTGAGAATGTAACAAGCTGATTAGATTTTGGTCGAAATTTATCAATGCTAATGACAGTTTTTTGACAGTTAAAAAGTTTAAAAAATGCTATTTTTTGAACGGAGCGTCGCATCAATATGTGGAACATTGTAGCGCACATTTTTTTCAAAAATTTGTGTTATAACCAAAAACTTGGTAGGATCTTTCGTTTCAGAAATATTTACAAAAAACTGTTTTTAAGGTTCATAGAGCATGGAGAGGTTAGGAAGGTATCAGATCCCCCATGGATCCATTTATTTTGGTTACTATTTGTTCAAAAATGTTACTAAATAAACTAATTTTAGAAACAGATCTGCAATTCTCAAAATCTCCACTCTTAAAAATCGGTCTTACATAACTAAGTTTCCATTTTTCAGGGAAAGAGCCTGATAAAAGACATTTTGGATAAATCATATGAAGAACAGGTGCCATAAAAAACCATTGGTTAAACTCAGTTTTAAGAAAGGTAACCCACGGTCCCTTGAAAACTATTGACCCATAAGCATACTGCCAGGCTTCTCAAAGCTGTTTGAACTGGCTATGGGCGAAAAATTGATGCCTGGTTGTAAACTTTGTGGATAACACAACTACTGTGACTACTGGACAAGATCTAGATGAGCTTTTCGAAACTGGTTCTTTGTCTTTCCAAAAAGTAAATAAGTGGTTTTCTAACAAGAGACTTTTATTAAAAAAAGACAAAACCAATACTGTTTTTTTAAAAGAACAAAACAACAAGGCATTACAACTCCTCAATGTATAAATATCTGTGATGCTGACATACCTCTTGTTCATAGCGCAAGGTGCCAGGAATTGATGAATTCTTAAGCTTTAATTGTCATATTGAGCAACTGTGCTAAAAGCTTAGCAGTATTGCTTTTGGAACTGTGAGTAGGTATGTAGATTCAATCTCTTAAAATTGTGTACTATGCCAACTTTGAGTCAATAATGAGATATGGGATAGTTTTCTGGGGTGCTAGTAGTTTTCTGGGGTGCTAGTTCTGATATTCAACAAGTCTTTGTACAACAAAAACGTATAATTAGGGTTATGAATCCCATGAAATACAATGACAGCTGCCGAGAAGTTTTTAAAGCTGAGAATCTATTAACTGTTTATGGAATTTACATCTATGAGTGTCGTATGTTCCTTTTTAACAACAAAGATCAATTTGACAACTTAAATACCCGCCATGAATATCAAATCTAGCTTTCCCAAGACATCGTTTAACCCTCACTGAAAAAGGTCTTTATTATATGTGTATAAAGTTTAACAGCGCCAAACAAACAAGTACAAACAACACATTTAAAAACACTATAAAAAAACTATTATTATCTAGACTTGTAAAAATTGTATCCTCTACTATATACTGGAATCTATTGTCACATTCTTTGTGGGATTCTTGGCATGGTTTTTTAAAGTGCCCTGAATTTGTTAAAGATTGTGTAGGTGGCTCAACAATATTTTTGGTTTTTTTCTTTTTGATAAAGTCTCGTTATGTTTTTTATACAGGTACATATAAAGAGACATATTTTTGAAATAAAGCTTAGTTCTATTCTATTCTAGCCTACAATTAAATACAAAGTCACGAAGGAGACCATCTGGCCCTCTACCTAGAGTTTTTTTAAGTTTTTCGACAAAGACTTTCAATTGGTATATATATCGTCTGTAATGTGTATTTGAACAAGTCAAATAGGTTCAAAGCAATGCGTCATCTAATGGGTCTTTCCATGTCAACCCAGCCACCTTTTGCACTTTAAAATTTTGATTTTAATAAAAATTTATTTTTTGGTTTCTCTATAGATACCGATTACAGATAAAAAATTTGAAAAAATGTTGCAATTCCTTAAATCTACAGGGGGTTTTATCTTCTTAATTGGCCAAAACATATCTATAGTTTTTTTCTGGTAAATTTCTAAACAAATTTACTACTGTTTAGAAATAAGAACAAGAGGCTTTAAGAAAAAAAATTAAAAATGACAAATAATCGCATCAGTGACCTTAGTACAAGACAATAAATTTAAAAAATCGCCATTTTGAAAATGTGACCCCTTCGATTTTTTATATTTTTGTGAAAAATGATGCTACAATATTAAAAGTTAAGGTTTTAATAAAAATTTATCTTTTGGTTCCTCTATAGATACTGATTATACCGAGATAATTTTTTTATAAAATATTGCGATTCCTTAAATCTACAGGGTGTTTTATCTACTAAATTGAATAAAACACATCTATGATTTATGACTTTTTCTACAAAAATACGAACTTAAAAAAAAAATATTTTGCTACTGTTCAGAAAGGACAAGAGGCTTCCAGAAAAAATATTTGCATCAGTGACCTTAGTGCAAGACAATACATTTAAAAAATCAAACCATTTTAAAAAGACAGACTGCTTCGATTTTTCAAATATTTTTGTTAAAAGTTGCTTCAAATGTTTAAGATGCAAAAGGCCGGATTAACATTGAAAGCCCCATAAGTTGCTTTTCATAAGATTTTGAAAGATTTCTTTTTACAAAAATAAAAAATATATAATAGAAAAGTAAAAATACCTAAAAAAAATAAATACTGAGTGATACGTTTCTTTACACAATATAACAACACATTAAAAAAATTAGCATTAAGCCTTTATGCAATAAAAGCAACAAGGAAGACCCTAAAACAATAAGCTGTAATTGAGGTCTATTATACCACTCTTTGTTTGAGTCACATGCACGATATTGCATTCCATTTTGGGGTTGCTCTGCGAATTATAGAATACAGCTAGTTTTTTTTACTACAAAAAAGGGCATTTCGCCTCATAGCAAAGATCTCTAATTTAACATCCTGCCAATCATATTTTAAATCCCTAAAAATTCTTACATTTTTTTCTTATTTTATACGAATCTCTACATTGATTCACAGTTACACCCAGAAAGGATTCTTTCAAAAAAAAATGCGAATTACATCAATATAATACAAGGAGAAAAAATCACGTGCATACTGTTAGGCCACTGTCGGCACTTCCAGAAACTCCCTGTTTCATCTAGGAAAAACTATTTACAATAGACTACCAATTATTATATAAAAATTATTTGCTAGAATCAGTACAATATTCACTAAAAGATATAACTGAAAATATAAACCTTTTTTCCAACTTTACTATTTAAGAAAAAAAAAAGTTTATTTCTAAAATTATGGATTGTTGTAAAATTATAGGTTTAAGTTTTTAGCTATAGGGAAAATATTGTACAGCTATAGGCTTTCTGCAATAAATAAATTTAATTTGATCGATTGATTTAAAGGAAACTTTTCACTGGCTATTTCACTTTATGACTAATGAAGATGAAATTCAACTAAATAGTTAAGGCGCCCAAGAGCGGACATTCGAGAAACACCTGCGGGGCATACGTGTGGGACGAGGTAAAAAAAAAGTGTCGAGGAGGCGGCGTTTACCGCCCCCTCAACCTCCCTACAAGTGCCACCAACACCTTATGTTCTCAGGTCCGGGCTGCGATAAACTTACACCCGGGCTAGCGCGAAAGGACATCGTTTAACCCTCCCGTACGTCTCCCCCGCATTGTCTAGCATGCAGCCACGTCTCGCGGCGCTTTCTTTGACGATGCTTACCTACATTTACCTGGCAATATTATATTTTATATTATATTTTCGGGCATCAGAGAAGCGGTTCACTCGGATCTGTTTAGTTCGATACCAGTAGTTAGTACAATGAATAGAGGAGTTTTACCCTACAAAAGGTCCGGTAGTTCTGAATTTTGGATATGTTATTAAGGTCGAAAGGGTAGTTAAAAATCTGAGTTTTCGTCACCCCCACCCCTGTGCTTCCTCCGCCATCTTAAAAAAAACATCAAAAATTGGCACTTTTTGTAGTTTTTTGCCTGTAACTTCGATCCAGTACACTAAATCGCAAAAATAGTAGTAACGGAGCTAGATAATTTCTAAAAATGACTAAAATCACGTGCTTTTTTTTTTGTACGAGTATGCGCACTCGCAAGGAGATCCCTATCACGCTCGACAAGCGGCAAGTGCGCGGAAATGTTGGTGTGTGTTGGTTTTGAAACCGTTCAGGTTGTAACCTGCAGGGAAAACTGTCGCAGGGAGTTTATTCCACAGCGATGCTGTTCTCCAGAGATATGAATTCTGATATAATGAAGTTCTTGGTGCCTCTATTTTGACAGTAAATTGATGGTTACCGTCTGTTTGACGTGTTCGCCTAGTAGGTGCTACTCCCGGGGGGATCATACGTGCCAACTCTTTAGAGCATTTTCCGTGATAATACCTGTATAAGAGAGAGAGAGATCGCCCACAGTTCTTCGATGTTCGAGACTATCCAAGCTACGGCTAAGTGCGGGGTCATTGATAAGCTTGATAGCTCGCTTTTGCACGGTGTTCAAAAGCATTAAGGTATGTTTGGGTGCCGCACTCCATATATGTGAGCAGTACTCCATAGTTGGTCGAATCTGGGCTTTGTATAGTGTCAGCAGTTGGCTTGGTGTATACAGATGTCTTGTACAAAATAGCACCCCAAGCTTTTGGGACGCCCTTTTAGCTATATCTGCCACGTGACTGTGCCAAGACATGTTAGTCTCTGCAGTGACTCCTAAGATGTTCAACTGGCTCTGCAATGTGACAGCACTTCCAGATAGCATGATGTTTGGCTCACCGGTGCTGGTCTTTTTTGAAAACAGGGCTGCTTGGGTTTTCTGCGCGTTGAACTGTACACGGTTTTTGTTGCCCCAGTCCTCTATTATCTCCAGGTCGTTATTTATCTGCGATATTTGAGTTAGTCTAAGATGATGGAATTCACGTGCGGATAGACACTGAGTGGGTGGTATGACTGAGGAGACTACATTGCCATCATCTGCAAAGCAATAAAGTGGATTTACTGTTTTATCTATGAGGTCATTTATGTAAATCAGAAAAAGTGTTGGCGAAAGGATTGCTCCCTGTGGCACACCAGCATTTATTTGGTAAGAGTTGGAGTTCCGGCCATCCAGTGCAACATAAATGGATCTATCCTTAAGGTAACTTTCAAACCAAGTGCAAAGTCTCGGCGACAATCCCGTTGCTTTGAGCTTGTTGAGCAGATTTTCATGCCAGACTTTATCGAATGCTTTAGATAATATCGAATGCTTTAGATAATATATTATATTTATATATTATATCTAAGGCAATTGTTCTTGTTTCACCTCGCAACTCAATTGCTTTTTGCCATAAGTGAGTGACGTATGTAAGTAAATCGCCAGTTGACCTATATTTTCGAAATCCGTATTGCTTGTCGTTGATAATTTTGTATTTTTCCAAGTACTTGGTTAGGTGATTGTTCACAACTCTTTCCATTACTTTTGATATCACCGGAAGTAGAGCAATTGGTCTATAGTTTAACGGATCTGTCTTTTTTCCTTTCTTTGGAATGGGTTGTACTGCGGCAGACTTCCATGATGATGGATATACTCCTTGCCTATAAGATAAATTGAATAATTTTGCGAAAGTTGGGGTGAGTTCGCTAGCACAATTTTTGAGTACTATCGCGGGAATGCCATCTGGACCCATTGCTTTGTTTGTATCCAAATTTTTAAGGGATTTTCGTATTTCTCTGTGACAAAAGGGTACCTCTGGCATACTGTGGGAAACCCTTTCAATGAACGGTGGAGTTTTTCCATTTGGCACTGTTAGGTTTGAGTTGGGAGGAAAAGATTTTGGCCAGCATATTGGCTTTTTCCTCTGATGTTGTGGCTAAGTGAGTATTTTTATCTGTAAGTGGTGGTATGGATGACTTGGTGAAGTTTGATCCAACGGCTTTTGCAAGAGACCAAAAGGACCTAGAACTACTTGGACAATTCAGCAACCTGTTTTTTATTCTTTGATTGTATGTTTCATTGGCGGCGTCAATAGTAATTTTGCAACTATTTCTGGCTTCTGTAAATTCTGTGTGGTTTTGAGCGGTTTGTTGTCGTTTCCAAAGGTTATATGCTCTGTGTTTTTTCTGTACAGCCGTTTGACACTGGCTGTTGAACCAAGGTTTTGCATTAGCTCTGCGTTTTATTGTATGTGGGATATATGCATCCATTCCAGATAAGATTACTTTTGTTATTTCATTACAGCAAATAGTGGGATCAGCTGTTTTAAAGCAAACCTCTTGCCATGGAAAATCCAGGTAAAACTGTTTAAGGTCATTCCATTTTGCCGATTTATAGTGCCACATTTTACGAGGAAGTGATTGTTGGCTTGGCGGTATGAACATTTCGCACTTTGTTCTTATAAGTTTATGATCGGATGAACCAAGTGGGGGATCTACTTGAATTGTGTACAAGTCAGGATTTGTAGTTAGGAACAAGTCTAAAAGCGCTGCAAATTCACCCCTTTCTGAAATACGGGTAGGTTCATCGACAAGCTGCGTTAGACCACAACTTATGGCAAAAGCTTCTGCTTCCCTGCCTTCATTATCTGTTTTGTTGTGGTGTTTTAGCCAGGGTATATTGTGGACGTTGAAATCGCCTAAAAAAACAATTTCCGCATGTGGATAGTTAGACTGTATACTATCACAGTTTTCGGATAATGTCGCAAAAAAGTTTTGATACTCGGTGTTACTTGGCGGTCGGTAGAGGCAGCAAATGAACTTGGTCGATGACTTTGAGGTGAATTTCAGCCATATGATATCGAGGTTCGCTGGTTCTAGCTTCTCCTCTCGATGACATGAAAGGTCATTTTTAATGTACACACAAATCCCAAAATTATGTCGAAATCGGTGGTGTAGGTCATAGCCGGGATAAAGATAGTTCACAATAGGTGTTGCAAAACTGATTTTAGTTTCGGTGAGAACAAGGATGTCAGGTCTTTGTTCTTCAAGATGTTGGTGAACTAAATTCATGTTGGTACTTAATCCTCTTATATTGCTAAAATCAATTCTGAGTTGAGTTTTTGGTCTTCTTTTAATATCTTTGCATGAAGGACCCCCAGGATCAACCGACGCCCGGAGATCCGAGTGGTCGGGTATTTTACCTCCGGAATATTTTGATCCTGGAGGCGCCATCATGCTATCTGTTACTCATTGTTGGAACCGGACTGCCAGCGCAGTAGCGGAACGTGGTGATACCACTTAGCGCTACTCACTTCTGGCATGGTGGTATCTCACCGGTCGACGCCCAATGAGTAAAAAGCGTCTACCACCTATAATTGGGCAAATTTTCAGATTTTTTCTACTTTAGATGGCATAAGCACCGAAATACTTTGTTCTAGGGTAAAAGTTCTAAGAACATATCTTGTAGAGAATTTTATCAGCTACAAAAGCGATTCTTTAAATGTATTTTTAAATATTGTAATGGAGTGGGAGTAACTTTTAACTTAAAGTTAGTAAGTTAGAAAATAATATTTTTTTTAAATTTAGTGCTTTAAACGGCACGTTTTTTATTTATTTTTATTTTTTTGTGTAAATTTAGTGACATACAAAAAGGTAAGAGAGCTTAGGGGTCAAACACCTCCTTAAACTAACCACCTCTTCAAAAACCATGAGCATGAAGTTAGCGAAGCACCCATCGCAGATCGAATCGTGACTAGGTGGATAATTTGCCGTTAATTAGTCGTGAATTAGTTGTGGAAAAATTAATTTTGTCGCTCTTATTTTTGACCGTTTTTTAGGGTGCTTCGCTAAGTTCATATGAAGTTAGCGAAGCACCCTCGTAAAAATGGCTTTTATCAAAATCGAATATGGTGGATAATTTGCCGCTAATTAGTCGTGAATTAGTTGTGGAAAAATTAATTTTGTCGCTCTTATTTTTGACCTTTTTTTTGGGTGCTTCGCTAACTTCATATTTTGGCACCCATCGCAAATCGAATCGCTACTAGGTGGATAATTTGCCGTTAATTAGTCGTGAATTAGTAATGGAAAAATTAATTTTGTCGCTCTTATTTTTGAACGTTTTTGAGGGTGCTTCGCTAACTTCATATGAAGTTAGCGAGAAGCACCCTCGTAAAAATAGCTTTTATCAAAATCGAATATGGTGGATAATTTGCCGCTAATTAGTCGTGAATTAGTTGTGGAAAAATTAATTTTGTCGCTCTTATTTTTGACCCTTTTTTTGGGTGCTTCGCTAACTTCATATGAAGTTAGCGAAGCACCCTCGTAAAAATGGCTTTTATCAAAATCGAATATGGTGGATAATTTGCCGCTAATTAGTCGTGAATTAGTTGTGGAAAAATTAATTTTGTCGCTCTTATTTTTGACCGTTTTTGAGGGTGCTTCGCTAACTTCATATGAAGTTAGCGAAGCACCCTCGTAAAAATGGCTTTTATTAAAATCGAAAATGGTGGATAATTTGCCGCTAATTAGTCGTAAATTACTTGTGGAAAAATTAATTTTGTCGCTCTTATTTTTTACCGTTTTTGAGGGTGCTTCGCTAACTACATTTGAAGTTAGCGAAGCACCCTCGTAAAAATGGCTTTTATCAAAATCGAATATGGTGGATAGTCTGCCGCTAATTAGTCGGTAACTAGTTGTGGAAAAATTAATTTTGTCGCTCTTATTTTTGACCGTTTTTTGAGTGCTTCGCTTAATTCATATAAAGTTAGAGAGGCACCCAAAAAACACTTCACTTCCACAACTAATTAACGACTAATTAGCGGCAAATTATCCACCATATTCGATTTCGATACGTCATGTCTAAAACCATTTTTACGAAGGTGCTTCGCTAACTTCATATGAAGTTAGCGAAGCACCCTCAAAAACGGTCAAAAATAAGAGCGACAAAATTAATTTTTCCACAACTAATTCACGACTAATTAACTGCAAATTATCCACCTAGTAGCGGTTCGATTTGCGATGGGTGCCAAAATATGAAGTTAGCGAAGCACCCAAAAAAAGGGTCAAAAATAAGAGCAACAAAATTAATTTTTCCACAACTAATTCACGACTAATTAGTGGTAAATTATCCACCATATTCGATTTTGATAAAAGCCATTTTTACGAGGGTGCTTCGCTAACTTCATATGAAATTAGCGAAGCACCCTCAAAAACGGTCAAAAATAAGAGCGACAAAATAAATTTTTCCACAACTAATTCACGACTAATTAACGGCAAATTATCCACCTAGTAGCGGTTCGATTTGCGATGGGTGCCAAAATATGAAGTTAGCGAAGCACCCAAAAAAAGGGTCAAAAATAAGAGCGACAAAATTAATTTTTCCACAACTAATTCACGACTAATTAACGGCAAATTATCCACCATATTCGATTTTGATAAAAGCCATTTTTACGAGGGTGCTTCGCTAACTTCATATGAAGTTAGCGAAGCACCCAAAAAAGGGTCAAAAATAAGAGCGACAAAATTAATTTTTCCACAACTAATTCACGACTAATTAGCGGCAAATTATCCACCATATTCGATTTTTATAATAGCCATTTTTACGAGGGTGCTTCGCTAACTTCATATGAAGTTAGCGAAGCACCCAAAAAAAGGGTCAAAAATAAGAGCGACAAAATTAATTTTTCCACAACTAATTCACGACTAATTAACGGCAAATTATCCACCTAGTCACCATTCGATCTGCGATGGATGCTTCGCTAACTTCATGCTCATTCAAAAACCCCCCCAGACTCCCCAAAATCTAACATATTTAGGATTTCTCAAATTTTCTCAAAAAATACGCTTCTAAGAGAAAAATGTGTAAAATACTTTATTGTAGACAATGAAATTTTCTTCTGAAAAAGGTACAACTCGATGGGGGTCAACTATTTATAAACTCTTCAGCGGCGTCCGTTAATTGAAGTAATTTAAAAAAGTGAAAAAATATCCATGTTTTTTCCATGATTTATTCGATTTTTTTTTAACCGAGGTTTATAAAACAAAATGTGTTTAAAATGCTGTACAAGAAAGTCGGATTGGTTTCATGGTTATAAATTCAGACGCGCCCGTAAATTTAACCAATTTTAAAAAATCACAAATTAAAATATTTTTGTACAAGTTTTATCTAATTTTTTGAAAAACTAAGCCTAATTTAGAAAAATGCTATGATGCACTTTATTGAGAGTAAAATTATCTTTTCAACGCTGTATAACTCGATGGGGTTTGACTTACAACGAACCCGCCAGCGACGTCCGTAAATGGGGGCCATTTAATAAATTTTTTTTAAAATTATGTTTTGCACAGGTTTTATTTGATTTTCTGAAAACCATGCCCTTTATCAAAAAAATTGTTTTTTACTTCGTTGTAGATAATAAAATTTACTTTTAAACGTTGTGTAACATGGTAAAAAATATTTCATATTTACCGCTCCAGTGGTGTGCTTAATTTAAAACATTTTTTTTTAAATCACCAAAAAAATTAATTCTGTTACATATTTTAATCGATTTTCTTAAAAACCAAGCCCTTTTTCAAAAAATGTGTTTTATACTTTATTGTAGATAATAAAATTTCCTTTTAAATGGTGTATAACAAAGTCGGATTGGTTTCATGGTAATAACTTCACAGGCGCCCCTAAATTAAACCAATTTTAAAAAATGTGTGATTTAAAAAAAATTGTTTTAAATTAAGCACACCACTGGAGCGGAAAATATGAAATATTTTTTACCATGTTACACAACGTTTAAAAGGAAATTTTATTATCTACAATGAAGTAATCAACAATTTTTTTGATAAACGGTATGGTTTTCAGAAAATCAAATAAAACCTGTGCAAAACATAATTTTTAAAAAAATTAATTAAATGGCTCCCATTTACGGACGTCGCTGGCGAATTCGTTGTAAATCAAACCCCATCGAGTTATACACCGTTGAAAAGAGAATTTTACTGTCAATAAAGTGCATCATAGCATTTTTTAAAATTAGGGTTATTTTTAAAAAAATTAGATAAAACTTGTAACAAAAATATTTTAATTTGTGATTTTTTAAAATTGGTTAAATTTACGGGCGCCTTTGAATTTATAACCATGAAACCAATCCGACTTTCTTGTACAGCATTTTGAAGGAAATTTTATTTGCTACAATAATGTATAACACATTTTGTTATATAAACCTTGGTTTAAAAAAAAATCGAATAAATCATGGAAAAAACATGGATATTTTTTAACTTTTTTAAATTACTTCAATTAACGGACGCCGCTGACGAGTTTATAAATAGTGGACCCCCATCGAGTTGTACCTTTTTCAAAACGAAATTTAATTGTCTACATTAAAGTATATTACACATTTTTCTCTTAGAAGCGTACTTTTTTGAGAAAATTTGAGAAAACCTGAATATGTTAGATTTTGGGGGGTCTGGGGGGGTTTTTTGAAGAGGTGGTTAGTTTCTAAGCTCTCTTACCTTTTTGTACGTCACTAAATTTACATGAAAAAATAAAAATAAATAAAAAACGTGCCGTTTAAAGCACTAAATTTTAAAAAATTATTATTTTCTAACTTACTTACTTTAAGTTACAAGTTACTCCCACTCCGTTACAATATTTAAAAATACATTTAAAGAATGGATTTTGTAGCTGATAAAATTCTCTACGAGATATGTTCTTAGAACTTTTACCCTAGAACGAAGTATTTCGGAGCTTATGCCGTCTAAAGTCGAAAAAATCTGAAAATTTGCCCAAGCAAGTGATTTTAGTCATTTTTGGAAATTATCTAGCTCCGTTACTACTGCTCGCAGAACCTCTAAAAAATTTCATATAACTCTTTTTGCGATTTAGTGTACTGGAACGAAACTAAAGGCAAAAAACTAAAAAAAGTGACAATTTTTGATGGTTTTTTCACGATGGCGGAGGGAGCACAGGGGTGGGGGTGACGAAAACTCAGATTTTTAACTACCCTCCTGAGCTCAACAACATATCCAAAATTCAGAACTACCGGACCTTTTGTAGGGTAACCCCCCTATTTTGGCCTCTATTCATTGAACTAAGTGTACTTATTCGTTTATTGAGTGCATTTGGGTAGTAACTTTGATTATATAACAGTCGTGTAAACATTGGTAGTAAGTATGGATGAACGAAGAAAAGGCAAAAAATGGAGACTTCGACTTAATGCGAAGAGGAAAAAAAAAGGCCCAAAAAAAGTGGTAAGTGCAAACATAAATTACGCTTAGGCAGTAGGCGATAATTAGATATTTTGAACGATAGTTTTTTGTCACTTTTCTTTTTTTTTAACTATGTTTAATATGTATAATACGGAAGCGTACTCCTTTTATTTTAGGGTCCTGGTACGATGCCAACTTTAACTGTACCGAAGGGTCCCAAGGTTTCTTCAACTTGTGTTAACCAGAAACACATTGAGGCCAGAGGTAGTTATAAGGTTAGTCATATAGGTAGTCAAATATATTTCAACTTTTTTATAAAATAGGGATAATTCATGGTGGGGACATTAAAGAAACTAATTTTAGCTTTTAAGGGGGGTGAGTTCGGTTCGGTTCAGGGGAGAGGGCAGTAGAAGACTCAGATTTTTTTTTAGATTTAATAATAATTAAAGGTAATATATTTAAAATCTTCTGATTTTTGTTTTGATACCTTTAGATCTGTAAATTTTTACCCTCCGAATACCTGCATCGGGCGAGAAAAGGGAAAGTAAGTCGACAGAAAAAATTTCAAGATAACACTCAACATGAGGGGAAGAGGGGGTGTTTTTTTGACAGAATATATAACTACTTATGACTGTAAAACTTAATGAACCGAACCGCACATCAGCGAATAAAAACGTATTTTTGACCCTCATTTTAGGGACTAGAAACGCATTTTTGTCTCTTATTTCAGATAATAAAAATTTTAGTCCATGAAAGTCAAGAAATTAGTACAGGTTTATATCAAGGGATAAACGTGCCACTTTTTTCCCGGAGGCGAAAAGTTTGTAGTTTGACAAGCTAGAGGGGACAATTCGCCGCGTGATTAAAAATAAAAAGAACAATTTTATCACAGGGTTTATGCGGTTTTTCGCACTTTTTTCCGAGTTTTCTCTTTTTTTTAGGAGGTTCTCGGTTTTCACGTTTTTATTAGAAATTTAATTTTTTTATTTCTTTATATGTCACTTTTAATCCCTATTATTACTTTTCATGCCTAAAGTGCGAAAAATAAAATTTAGGCCACTATAGTTAAGTCTGTTTTTTTTTGCAAACAATTTTAATAAAACGGGGCCATATAAGCGCAAGAAATAGTATAGTATATATATATATATATATATATATATATATATATATATATATCTTTTTATCCTTTGGCAAATTGTAGCTCTCACTAAGCTCCTACTACGCATTTTTTGCCTTGAGATAGAAAGTGTCACTTTAGTACCTAGGTATATAATGTTCTATTTCGCAATTTAGGCTTAAAAAATAGCGTCATAAAACGCAAGATAAAAGTGTCTTTTTGTACCTAGTTGAATTTAGGTACTTGCTACGCTCGCTTTTTATCCCATGGTAGGTAAGTGCTATAAACAAGTGATAAAATAAAAAGAGCACTTTTTAACCCCAACGTAAACATTTTTTTTAAATAATTTTATTGTAGGCTGATTCTTTACTAATTTTCGCAGACCGCAATAAAAGTTACTCAAATAAGGAAAGCGTTATACAAAATGAAACAGAAGAAAGCCAAGTAAGCCAAAATGTGCGTAATAAAATGTTTTGAGTTTAGGTCAAGAGTGGTCACCTTAGGTTAGAAATGCTTTGACATCTGGTAGAAAAACATTTAGTAGAATACATTTGGTAGCAAATATATTTGGTAAAAAAATGTTTGATAGAAAATGCATTTGGTAAAATAACACTTGATAGAAAATAAGTTTGGTAGAAATAACATTTGTTAGAAAAACATTTGGTAAAAAAATATTTAATGGAAAATAGATTTGGTAGAAAAACCTTTGATAGAAAGAGACTTGGTAAAAAAACATTTAAAAAGTACATATTAGGTCAGGATAGGTTTGGTTAGATTATGAAATATTTTCATACCCAATGTTCTAACATTTGCTGTTCTGCCAATTGTACTTTCTATCAAATGTTATTCCAGAAAATTTGTTTTCTGTGATAGGTTTTTTTGCCAATTGTACTTTCTACCAAGTGTACTTTACCATAAATATTTTTTACCATTTAAATGTGTTTTCTATGAAATGTTTGTATACCAAATGTTTTTCTAGCAAATTTTTTTTCTTTAAAATATTTTTCTACCAAATGTATTTAAAATGGAAAATCGTTATACAGAACTCCATAGGACTTCCACAGGATTGCCACAGGGCTATACAGGACCCCGAGGGTACTGGCGCCTAAGGGGTGCCCTTAGCATGATTAAGTAGGGAGGCCGGCAAAGGCAAATCAACTCTCTAAGAAAAACGAGAGTCAAGACGTTTTTTTTTGTTGGTCGCGAATTTTTTTATGGGCGCCTGTCAGTCAGGACTATAACAGGACACTACAAGCCCAAAAATTTCCCGTAGGAAGGTGTACAAATTTGGTTCAGTTGATCATCCCTCGGTTTTTATAAAAAAACAAATTATATTAATAACACGCCGCAGATAGATTGACAATTCACATACAACATATTTGAACTTATATTTACACAGTAACAAAAATATTAAAATATGGCTAAATAAAGTGAAAATACGACAGTGTCAAAAAGTGCCATTTTCCGTACCAAACTCATCCAAAAAAATTGCTGCAAGTCAGTATTTTCCGCACGCGAGTGTAAAAAACAATTTGTAATTTTGAATTTAGTAAAACCCCTATCAAAGGAAGAGAGGATACGAACATTTTATAAATTGTAAGCGTTTTAAACGTCCCAGATGCCATTTTATTTTAACAATTTTTTTTATTAGAAGAATATCACCAGTAAGACGGAAATCCTTCCCCGTTGAAAACAAAGATTTATTTCCTATAAAAAAAATTATTATAAAATTGTCGCTTTGTGACTATATTTAAGCATAATTTTATCTAATTTTTGAAATTTTGTTTAAACTTAAAAATAATTCTGGTCCTAGACAAAAGATTACTTGTAAAAATGTCAAAAGGGTGGATGGAATTGTGTATATTCAATTAATGCTAAATAAGCAGTGATTTTTAGACAGGTAATTAAAGTATTTTTATAGGTATTTTGTGGCACCCCTGTACATATTCAGAAAATAGCGTCCAGTAAACAATGTTGGTCTAAATTAGTTTTAAATTGTAATTTACAAAAAAATTGAATTTATTGATTTTTTAAAGATGGCGGCCGAAAAAGTAAAAAAAAACATTTTTGTTTATTTTTTCGAAATTTAACAAAAAAAACTGAGAAAACCAAGACATCTCGTTAAACAAAACACAGATGTTTTAAATATGTCAAAAAAGTTGACATATGTCACGTGCCGGGTGATTTGAATAAATTGACATATTTTAATAGCTATCTCCGTTAATATTGATCTAACAGTAATGTTTAAATTAGCAAATTTAAATAATTTTTTCTTAGTCATCAGAATCTGATGTCAAAAATGACATATGTCATACACTTGTCAAACTATTGACATATGGTTTATTTTTTTAAATAAAACACCCTGTATATAATGTTTTTAATTGATAGGGCTCCTTTTTCTGATTTCAAAAATATACAATATGTTGACATTTAGTCCAGCCGTTGTTGAAATATACCGAACCGAACTGAACCCTAATTATGAAACGTCGTAACCCAACTCAGCAAAATTTTACAGGATATAAGAAAAGTTAGAAACAAATTACATAGCGTAAGCATTATGCGACTTATAAGAAATCGCGGGAATGACCGTTTTATTTTTATTTTTTGGTTGCGAGGATTTAGCAGCATATAGCTATGCATCATTGACGCAAAAATATGAATTTTCATTTTTTTGTGGGTTACGACGTTTCAGAATTAGGGTGACGATATATAACATTATTTAAATTACACAACAAGCCTTGGCAATTGGCATAAAATAATTCACAAATTTTTTTTAGGCACATTTACTCCTTATGTTGTAAGTTTTAAAAAAATGGTTTACCATTATCCCTTGTGAGTACAATCTTGGGTTTAAAATGTTATTTTGAAGATGCTTAAAATTTTATTTTGAAGATAATACCTACTTTTAAAATACTATAGAATTTAAAAGAAATTAATTCCTAAACTACAAAATCATGTTTTTTGTTATATTTAAATCAAGAAAAAAAGCACAGCCTGAAACATAAAGCCTAGTTTCCACCTATGCATGCCCACACTGATTCAAAAAACGCATAACAGGATGGGAGATGGATTTGCACATATTTAAATGCAGCTTCACTTGATGCGTTTTTTTTAATCAGGCTGAGCAAGCATTCATGGAAACCAAGTTTAAACAGACCATATAGGACAGCAGGTGACATCATGTATCACCTGCATGCACGAAAACTAGCGAACGTCTTATGAGATTCAGCAGTCCTGTTATTTACAGTCCTTGGTACCTACCTAGGTAATTTAAAAGCAAATACCAAGGTAGGTATAATTTTTCTAAAAATTCAAATTAATTTTTATTTCTTTGGGCCACAGCATTTTTCTGTGAATTTGCAATTTCTGTAAGTAATTTATCAGGTCAGTTAGGTATGTAAAATATCTAGTTAGTTCATTACCTAACCTTTGATTACATTAAGGTTTGTACAATAATAAAAAAATATATCAGCACACAGCAGCATGTCCAGGTAGGACCTGATATTTTATAATTAAAAAAATATTTTTTTATCTTTGTGTTTTAGTGTTTACCATGTCTATGCCTCAAAACTATGCTAAAATAGCAGGTTTGAAATTGATCTGTCAAAAATGGCAAATTTGACGGAATTTTGCTATAAGGGCTTATTTATCCAGCAACATGGACAAACCTAATGCTGAAATTTGTTATACCTATCTGCACCTTTTCTGGGCCTGGTGACTAGGCACATGAAGCACACTTTTTGCCATTGTATGGAAGTAAGCATACAATTAGGTAGTAGTAGTAGTAGTAGTGTGGGGTAGGCCTGGCGACTAGGCACATGAAGCGCCCTTTTCGCCAACCCCCGGGCATCCCCCCTACTGCGTCCTTCTTTCGCTAAGGAATCTGCCCGTCTTCTGTACAAAGGCCAGAATATCGGGCCACCTCAGATTCAGAAGGTCCTCCGTCTCAAAGGCTTCCTCTTCGAATACCTCTCTTCTTGCCTCCTTGTATGCATCACATGATGAGAGAAAATGCGCCGAGGTCTCGTCCTCGGCCCAACATCGCTCGCACGTCGCGTCCTCCTTCACTCTCATCTTTGCCAGGTGTCCTTGTAGGACGCAGTGTCCGGTCAGGACTCCCACTATGGCTCCCCCACCTCTCTTCGTGTTCTGCGGAGCAGCCAGTCCCTACGGGATTTGCTGTAGCCTGTCACATACTCCTTCGCTTGTTTGGCGTTTCCTGTTTTGGTCCACTCCCTTTGTATCTCTTTCTGGGTCCACTCTGTTAGGGCCGACTTCATTTGCCCTCTTTTGAGGCCCAGGAAAGGTTCTGGCCCGACGCATTTCTGCTGGGATCCTCCCCTGGCGAGTCTGTCCGCTTTCTCGTTTCCGGGGACTCCCACGTGGTCTGGGACCCATACGAGCTCTACCTCTCTTACGCCGGCCAATTCCTGAAGTGCATCCGCACACTCCTGCACCAAACCTGCGGACATGGTTGGTTTACACAGTGCTTTCAGCGCGGCTTGACTGTCTGAACAGATGCAGAGGCGTTTTCCTGTTTCATTCCTAATTTCTTCCTCCCATGTTAACGCCAGTATAGCGTAAACCTCTGCCTAGAAGACTGTTGCATTGGATCCCAACGGGTAGCTTTTTCCAATGCTCTTGCTTTCCACGTACACTCCTGCACCGGTCGAATTCCGGTCTGTCAGACTTGATCCGTCTGTATAGCAGACCGTGGCGTCGCTAAGGAATTCAACTCCGTCCTCGTTCCATGCATCCCTTGGTGTTATGGTTACACGGTATCTCCTTTTCTTCCTTAACCGCTTTTCTGGCATCGCTAGCCTGTACGTCGATAAAGGAATCTCCTTTTCCGTCACAGTCGCGATCTTTGAATGTCCTTTTTGTCCACCGCTCCTTCTCCACAGGCCCGCGTCCCTTACCCTAAGGTATGCTGCCATCGCTTCCTTCTTTATCCAGGTGGACAGCGATGGGAGACCCAGGATCGTATTCAGGGCTATGTTAGGAGTAGACCTTAAAGCTCAAGGTCGCCAGCTTCTGCATGCTCTCGAGCTTTTTGACGTTAGTGGTTTTCATTGCCCCCGGCCACCAGACCACGGATCCGTATTGGATCCTCGGTCTTATGATGGCCGTGTAGATCCAGTGCATGATCCTTGGGCTGAGTCCCCACTTTCTTCCTACCACCCTTCTTACTTGCCAGAATGTTTTTGTCGTCTTTGTTATGAGTTGGTCTATATGTTGTTTCCAGCTTAGTTTACTGTCTAGCACCATCCCCAGGTACTTAACCTCTTGCGATAGTGCAAGTGGTCTTCCGTACATTTGTGGTGCTTTGAAGCCTGCTATCTTCCTCTTCTTTGTAAAGAGAACCATTTCCGTCTTGCTGGGGTTGACGGAGAGGCCGTTCTCTTGGCACCAGTTCTCTATTAGTTTACACGCCCTTTGCATCCTTTCGCAAATTACGCCTAGGAACTTCCCTGGTACTATAACCAGTCCGTCGTCGGCGTACGCTTTGCCGTCAAATCCTTGCTCTTCCAGTTTGTGAAGTAGACTGTCCATTATAAGGCACCAGAGGTGTGGAGATAGGCAGCTGCCCTGGGGGCAGCCTCCTTTTACCCTCCTCTTGACCTGGACGTCCTTCATACTTGCCTCCACTTCTCCTCCTGCAAGGCCATCTCGGTCCATGATATGAGGACCGGGTTGATGCCCTTTTTTTGCATTGCTCGACTTATTGAGCTTGTTCTTGCCTTATCAAAGGCTCCTTCGACGTCAAAGAAAACTGTGCATATTCCTTGTTTTCGAGAGCTTTTTCTATCCTTTGCACGGTTGTATGGAGGGCTGTATCCGTAGATCTACCCTTCCAGTATGCATGCTGTTCTTTATGGAGAGGGGATGCTTTGAGTGGTACCTCTATCAGGTACCTGTCAACCATTTTCTCCAATGCCTTCATCAAAAATGATGTCAAACTTATGGGCCGGAATGATTTTGCGGTGGTGTAATCTTTCTTCCCTGCTTTGGGTATGAATACTACCCTGGCTTTCCTCCACATTTGTGGGACATAGGCCAAAGCTATGCTTGCCTGGAATATCCCTTTCAGGTGGGGTAACAGCAACTCAAGGCCCTTTTGCAGTAGAGCTGGGAAGATTTCGTCCGGCCCCGCTGCCTTAAACGGAAGGAAGCTTTGGACTGCCCAGGACACCGCTTCGTCGGTTACGATTTCGGCCGCTAGGCTCCAATCTGGGGCGGTTATTAAGTGGTTTTCGTCCTGGGCAGCCTCTGTGGGGTCCCTCTCGCCTGGGAAATGTGTCGCCAGGAGAGACTCTTCTGCAGATTTCGTCCATGTTCCTTCCTGTGTCTTAAATACGCCTATAGCTTCCTCCTTTTCTTGACTTAGCAGTTTCATCAGTCTGGCGGCGTCTGGAAGGCTTTTCAAGTCTTCGCAGAATTGCCACCACGACTTGCGTTTGCTTCGCCTCAGCTCGTTTTTAAAATTGTTCTTGGCGGCCTTGTGCGCATCCCAGGCTTCTTCTGTTTCCTCTCTCATTGCTCTCCTGAAGGTGTTCCTGGTGTTCCTTTTGAGCTGCTCTAGCTCATTGTTCCACCATGGTAACTTTTTCTGGGGAGCTTTTTTAAGAGGACACGCCTTTTCATAGTTGCAGACTATGCTGCGCTGTACCCGCGTTAGAGCTTCCTCTAATTCTTCTTTTGAAGATACATTCCTAAATGTCCTGCTAAGACTGTTTTCTAGACCTTCCAGATAGGTGGCCCAGTTTGTAAGTCTTGGGTTTCTTCTTAGTTCTGGTGGTTGTGTCTCACCTGTGATCTCGAACTCAAGCATCCTGTGATCCGAGTTCGATATCTGTGGCGAGACACGCCAGTTTATAATTTCCTTTTCTATGCCTCGCGTTGCCAATGTTATGTCTAGAACCTCAGTGCGGGTTATAGTACAATTAGGTACAAAATTTGTTCAATTTTCATTACTACAAGGGATCTCTTACTCATTATTTATTGTAGGAGTAGTCTATAGTGGGACACAGTCCATTGTGGGACAAAACACTTGACAACACTGTAAAAATAAGATGTGAGTATTTGGGCATCATTAGCTGTTTATTTTAAAGTTAATAAACCATTTTTTTTCATAATTTTTTTAAAATTCTTTGGCATTAATTGGGATTTATTAAAAAAAGGTAAGCAAGTTTTTATTTTGGACATTTTTAAGATTCTGTTAAGCCCTGTAACATTTTTGGTTGAGATCTTTTTACAAAATTGTTTAATATTGATTTGAATGTATTGGTTAGAGTAGAGACCCTGTATGTATGACATATTTTTACTAAAGAGAGACGCGACAAACCCATCAAAGTCAATGAACTTAACATTTTTTGGTTATGTTATTTTCTTGCCAAGTTCATTGGCGTTTCACTAAAATAATTTAAGTAGCCGTGGTGGCTCAGTGCGTTCGCGCATTGAACACGAGTGAGTTAAGGAATCTCGCTTGCTACAGTGGCGGGTTCGATCCCCGTCGGTTGCCGAGGTCGGGTGCGGCAGACATTTATAGGATTCCTGGGGAGTGTAAAATGTAATATTGTCCTACCCCTTCATTCACGCCGGTAACCAGGCCGGATGAGGTCGGATATCTCGTGAAGGCGGACTTTGTTACACACTCCTTCAGTCGGTAGGCCATTCTAAGGGACAAAAGGACCGGATAAAAAAAATACCCGGTCTGGGGTTCCAAAGGTGGCCGATGACCCGTGCAATTAGGCGTTCCGAAATGGCGGCCTTAGTGTCGGCGAAAGAGTCACGGTTACCAAATCAGGAAAAAAATAAAAAATAATTTAAATTGTCAGCGGTGAGTGGCATCAATCATCATGCACCCGAGGGGGAATTCACTACCCATTTTCTGTACATGTATTGTGCATTACTATGAAAAATGTCAAACAATGCGAGTAATGAATAATAATTAATAGTAATGAAAAATAATGACAAGTAATGAAAAGTAATGAGAAATAATGCCAAGTAATGAATAGTAATGAGTAATCATTTTTATACACAAAGTTGTAAAATTAGGGATCTACAGAGTGTTTCACAACTATTCTGACAAATGTTAACCCTAAGTTTAGTGTAATATATTATTATACAATTTTTTTTGTTTGTAATATTTAGCATACTTTTTTAAACAGAAGCTTTTTTAAAATTGCTCAAAATTGAATTCCAAGCACCCAATCAAGTCAATTTAGAGAATTTTAAACAGACCGCCCCCCCCAAGCCTAAGAATTTTGCAGAAACAAACAGATTTAATTTAAAGTTTGTACACTTATCAAGAACCGGTGACAATACAATAATTTGACAGGCGCCCCCCCCCCCCCCAAGTCTAAGAATTTTACAGAATCGAACAGATTTAATTTAAACTTTGTACACTGTACACTTATCAAGAGCTGGTGACAATACACTAATTTCACAGGCGCACCCTTGGGGGGGGGGCTTTGGGGGCCCGACCCCCCACGAGCCTAAGAATTTTGCTGAAACGAACAGATTTAATTAAAACTTTGTACACTTATCAAGAACCGGTGGCAATACAACAATTTCACAGTATTTTTGCAAAACATAGAGGTCTTTTGCGCGCTTATTTGGAAACTGGGTAACATTTAAGACCACAGGTTTGGGTTTTTCTGATAGAGATAGGATAGGGAATTTATCTGAATTTTTTTTATTGATATAAGCGGCTTAATATGTTACACTTTTAAAATATTATGATTTTTGAATATTTTATATTTTGTCTTGGTGACGTCACTACATAAACGGTGCGAGCGAGTTCTTTTCTTCGAGATTCAAACTTATCGTAGAGTTATGAAATTTGGCACACTTATAGACACTGACAAACTAAATTAAAATGAATTCATGCATTTTTTCGATTTGAGCCCTCCCCTCCCCGCTATAGAGAAAATTTGTGAAAACAGTAAATTTAACATGTCATAGGATTTTGCCAATTTTATTCGACGCAATTTATTGGCGACCCTGGAAATTGACATACGTTGATAGGCACTATCACGGCGCGTCTGCGTAGGCAGTTTGTTCTTAATCAAGCCAAAGCTTCGCAACATATGACCCTGCAAAGTAGCACCACTTTTGGCCAAATTTTGACAAGTACTGAACCGATAAAAATTTTTGCTTTTGAGTTTAATTAAGCTTAGTAAGCCTCACCAATTTGGTTATTATCGATTTTGCGTTTTGACGCCTCTGTTTCGAGATATAACGTAAAAACTGAAATTAAAAAAAAAATCAGTTTTTGTAAAACTTAGGGGTCGTTTGCGCGCTTATTTGGAAACTATGTAACATCTAACACCACAGTTTTGGTTTTTTCTGATAGAGATAGGACCCTTACGACTCTGTGGCCCTATCTTAATAATTTTTTTCCATCAGGTTTTGAGATATGGCTTTTCAAAATCTTACCTTAAAACGCTGATATCTCAAAAACGACGTAACCGATTTCGATTTGATTTTCGGTTTTCTTAATAAAACTAACTTTGCTATGATTCCTGTTAAACAATTTTTAAAAAAAGGGAGGGGGGAGGTACCCTAAAAACTCGATTTACAAAAAACGTTAGTCCACTTTTTTCGATGTTGGTTATCTTCTTTTTAAAACGTATATTTTGGTTTTCCTGTAAACCAACTCTGACGGACTACTTGCTCGCAATGTTTATAGGGATGGTCAAAAACGGCTTATTAAGATGTCAGGAATATTTTGTAAGTGCAGGCCTTTTAAGAACACCTGTCACCCTGTCCCTGTTTACAATACCTTGCTAGAAAATATTGCGAAAATATTAATCTATTATAAATTTATTTCTATTACCTATTATTAGTTATAATTAATATAAAGTTTAATATAAATTCACTTATCTTTAATTAAATACACTCAACAATGGACACAAAACTTTGTAAAGTAAAACATAACCTCTCAACCTAAATTGCAAAATAATGAAAAGTAATGTGAGGGCAATGAATAGTAATGAATATCAATGAATAAAAATGCTATAGTAGTGAATATTAATGCCAAGTAATGAAAAGTAGTGAAAAGTAATCCCAAGTATTGAAAAGTAATGAAAAATAATGAAAAGTAATGAAAAGTAATGAAAAGTAATGCCAAATAATGAAAAGTAATGAGAAATAATGTGAACCACATTTTGTACATGTATTGTGAGAGTGAATTCCCCCTCGCATGCACCATATAAACAAACACATTTGTCTGCACCCCCTGTATGAATTTTGTTAAAAATCGTTTATTTTTATTTTCCGACGCATATAAGTTGACAAGGACAGAAGGTGCGTCTCTCTCTAAACATCGCTAGAGTATAGAGGACCGATATTTTCATCCTTTGATTTTGACTCAAATAAATTTGACTTTGAAGAGTTTGTCTCGTCTCTTTATATTTAAAATATGTCATACATACAGGGTCTCTAGGTTAGAGGTATACTTCTGGGAATTAACTGTCACATTATGTGTTGCCTAGTTTAAGAAAGTGACAATAATGTAATAATTTGTATCCTGGTATGGAACAATGAGACAAAATGGTCCATACTGGGACACACATAAATAGTGCTTATTTAACACACAAACTTACATATAAAGACTTAGAGGTATTAACTATAAACCCAGATACAATAATATATTTTTGCTTCTAGTTTGTGCATTAGAGTATATTTTCCCGCAAAATAAAAACTAAACAATAAATGCTTACTTAAAATATATAGATATGAGTATACATTGTAACATAGTTTTCTTTATAATACCATCAGGAACAAATATCTGTCAAAATTAAACATGAAAATCTAATGGGGTCTCAGAAACCCCAGTGAGCAGTATGTAACAAAAAATAAGTGTGGTTGTGTAGATGCCTGTGAAAATAGTGAATATATTGTCTCATTCTCACCCAAAGTTGTGGGTGAGCGTTTTGCATACCATACAATAAAAGACACAATTGCACCTGAAAACAATATAAAGAAATTACGAAAACCTCCAGCAATAGGAGCTACTGAACAATCTGCCTGTGAACTGCAGTTCCAATTTGATTTTTAAATAGCTTAAAAACATGTACAATAGTGAACAAATAACATTGTCACATTATGGCGTTGTCATAAACTATTTAAAACAATATCACTATTCATAATACAATTAAAATAAGTAGTTAAAAATTGTTATTAAAAGTTTTATAAATCATATTAAAACCTACTTATAAGATAAAATTTATTTTATTATCAAGAAAAAAAAAACATTTTAAAATCAGAAACACAGACATTTGTGTATATAATATGCATTAAAATATTTAGGTAATATTATGCTTTCCAGAATAAAACTTCATGTCCCAGTATTGACCAATATGTGTCTCACTATGAAATAATATGGTGTCCCACTATGGACCACCCATGGTCTATAGGGGAAAGAGGAGAGCATTTGACCAGGGGGAGCATTCAACCAATCTGTTTATTTACCAAGTGGTTTAAATTTCTCACAAAAATCAAGTGATTTTAGGTTCTGTTGTTAGGTTAGGTTAGGTTTGATTATGAGTGGTGCGACTGTCGCCCCTCCACTTCGACTCAAGTGGTCTATTGTGGCTCATCCCAACTTAAATATCACCAATACCTATCTCCTTTATGAAGCAGATCAGTTTGTTGGTGATATTTCCTCAAGATCTTGAGGCTCTATCAATCTGTTCACAATCCTTCACAATCTTTACACAATCCCTCCCAATCACCCACAATCTGTCACAATCTCTCACAATCCTTCACAATCTCTCACAATCCTTCACAATCTTACCACAATCCTTCACAATCCCTCACAATCTCTCACAATCTTTACACAATCCCTCACAATCTTAGCAAAGATTGTGGATTTTCACAATCGGCGTAGACATTTTGGGGTTCCTTCACAATCTTAGCAAAAGATTGTGGATTTTCGCAATCAGTGTACAAATTTTGGGGCCAGCTGGTCATCCCTTGGTTATTAAGCAGCAGTGCCGGTAACGGACATAATGACCTTTTTTTTTTGTGGTGACCAAATTTTTGATGGGACAGTGCCCACCCTGCCCCTTCAGGCACGCTATGCCGCTGTACAGTCCTCCACCATCCCTCACAATCTTGTACAATCCCTCCCAATCACCTACAATTTGTCACAATCTCTCACAATCCTTCACAATCTTACCACGATCCTTCATAATTTCACATCACACACACATCACATTTTGTGTTAGCTGTTCACCCCTCGTACTTTACTTTAAGAAGGTATTTTTAGGATTATTTGTTTATTTTTCCCTGCATTGTGTTTTACTTTTGCTATTTTTTCAAAAATAAGGCATTTTTTCATAACATTTTTTTTTCTTTAAAGATTCTTTTTATACATGGTGGAATGCTCCCCCCATCTGGTTGGGGGGCTAGGGGTTCAGTTGGGTAAAAAGAAAATTTACTACTAAAATGTTTTACTTTTTTCAAAGTTTTAGGTAAATTACTTAAACAACACTCAGATCTACCCATCAGTACTTTTTTGTTTTACAAATATGCATTTAACAAATTTTTATATACAAAAGACCATTTTGTGGTCAAATGCTCCCACCTACCCCTACTGGGACAAGTGGTCCAGACTGAATCAAATTAAACCCTATAAAGGCATCCCTAAAGCGACTCAACCACCAATTATTCAAAAATAATAAATAATAAACAGTCTAGAACAAAAAAATTAAAACTGTGTTTGGAAAAATAGCAACATTGCAGGAAATGGCAGTGCTTTGCCTGCTTATTGCAAGCAGCAAAAGACTCTAAGGAGTCCCACACTTAATTTTTGGTTAGTTATAAAAGCCAGTAAATATATTACAAGAAAATTTTTTTATAAAAAGTTTATGAAGAAATTTAGCAGCATTTTTTCAATGTAATATTAATTGTAGTGCAGTGTTTAAAAAAAACTGCAGCAATGTGAAGCACTGCACAGTGCTGAAGACAAAATCACACCAAACCAGACCACTCAGTTCAATAATCCCTTGTTCATACTCATCATAGTAAGTTATTGGTTTAGTAATAGTTTTTGTATTAACCCATATACCCATTACTGTCACTTTTACAAAAAAATAGAGGGACAGATAGATGCCTTAAGACTGAACAAAAGACTACAATGAGTATGAACAGTACTTAAAGTTGCTGGGTAAATTGGGCATAAACCAGAAAAGTGTGAAACATGAAGACAAAGAAGTGTATGCATAAAACATATATAATCATAATATATATGTAAAACGTAATAGAAACTTGTAAATATGACGCCCTTAACTTAAAACAAGAGACAAACAAAAGGCGCCAAATCAAACTTAAAATAATTTTTTTCCGAAAAATGCCTATTTTTCCAAAAATTAAATCTGTGATAGTTAGTTTAGTTTACCTTAAATCCGTCTCTAACAGTATAAAAAAGAACACACTTGCCTTTATTTTATAAGGGGCGCCGGCTTTTTAAAATCACTCCACGAAAACAACGCTTACTTGACAGCTCCCAAGAATAGAAAACAAGAATGTTTTGGTTTACTCATGCCGTATTCCATTGGGGAAATGAGTGCGGCACTGGTGGTGCACTGACACTGATGCCGTATTCCATTGGGGAAATGAGTGCAGCACTAGTGCACAACTGGCTCGGTGTTTGCATTCCATTCCAGGACTATCAAAATGGACAGGCCACGATCCTCCACTTTGTTGACGTCACACCCGGGGCTGATTTTTTTTGATGGTCACGTTACGACACAGCTGATTGTCTTTAAAATATTGAAGTTGAAATGACGGTTCATGGATATTTGATTGTTTTTAAATAAAGCCGTTTTTGAGATTGTTTTTACTTTATTCTGGCAGAACAATTTTTTTTAAATGTATAGTAAGCCCTAATTTTTCATAGCCGTTTCAATAGCTCACACAAAAATTAAGTTTAAAGCAGAAGCGAATGTGACAATCACATATGACAAAGTCAAATACATGTCAAATATAACAGTTGGCATGTGGTACATGGCGGGTAATTTAAATTCAAAATAAGGAATGCTAAATCTTGAAGATTTTAACCTTTTAATCATGTTGCTTCCTTACAAACCTTTGGTGGAATATCGGGATGGTGTCTGAGAACATTTCAGTGAAATTTTGCGGAAATCTGTAGTGCCATTTTGAAAATATCATAAAAAAACGTCTGACCTCCCATAAGACCCAATGTAAAATTCAGCCCCGGGAGAACAGCTGATTTTTTCAGGGTCGTGGCCTCTATTTTTGTGTTGGCCTTGCATTGACATGCACTTTTTCAGTTTTCGTATTCCATTGAGGAACTTATGAATTCAGTTTTGCACTGAGTGCGGCTTTTTTGACACCGGCTCTGAGGGCTCGTTCCGCACCGAAAACTTTTTCCCGCCATTAATTTTAAACGCTTATTATTGTCGTGGGACGTAAAAATAAGTGAAAATAAAGTTGTTAGCGATTTTTTATTATTTTCTTCGCTGCTAAGTAGTAGCAGCGATGAAGATGAAGAAGAACAGTTCTGTGCAATAAAAACAATGAGAACGGAAACCCCAAAAATAAAAAACTTTATTGAAAATGTGGTTTACCGATTTAACAACAAACAGGTAAGTAGATTTGTATGGATTTGGTTAACTGGGGCCCTGGGGCTAATTTTCCGACAGTTGGGGTTTTCTGGCAGCTATAATTATAAGTAAAAATAAATGTATTTTTTAGTTCAAGAAACACTTTCGGCTCGAGATGAGCACTGCAGAATTTCTCATAAATAAATTCAAGTAGCCTCAATTTTGTCCAAAAAAAGAACAAGGGGGACGAAACCCCATTAGCGCTGAGGCACATGTCTTGCCATTTTTATGGTATGTTAAAACACCCTTACGTTTAGCTGTTAGGTTAGGTTATGTTCTTGTTGAATGGAAATTTGTTCAAAAATATTTTCTTCAAAAACTTTTTTGAACAATTTTCCTTATGAAACCGTTTCAGTGTCAGTGCACCACCAGTGCTGCACTCATTTTCCCAATGGAATACGACATGAAACGGCGCTGTCAAAAATTTGCACCGAGTGCAGTTTCAATGGAACACGCGGAAAATGAAAAATCGCACTCGTGTGGTATAAGGTCACTATATCACGAAGTTCCTAACATCGTGATATAGTGACCTTAGTGTGGTATGCCATTATGCACTATAGAACTTCTTTTTTATTCTTGCTTTAAGCAACGTTAATAGAACATTTTCTTGCAAATAATTTTTTATAGTATATCCATTATGAATAGTGCAAATTAATTATGCAAAAATCTCATTTTTGAAAAAATGTCACAGAACCTGTAGTTTTATCAGGCCAACGACGATATCCATTTTTATTTGTTTCAAAGTTACACGCCGATAAATATTATCCTAATATAATATATAAAATTCGTCAAATAAATAAATAATGATTTTATTTAATGTAGGGGTCAGCTAACAGCTTAATTTTAAAAATCTACAATGGCAACTTAATTAATAATTTTACTCAGTTAGAGGTTGAACCGTAAAGAAAATTCATTTATTTTTAACACTCACTATTGTACGATATTAAATTAAAGTAACTCACGTTATTGTATTTAACCCATCACATCACTTAACTTTGACTTTAACCACTGACTAACACTTGACAACACCTTACTTGTAGAGACTGTGAGCTTAAATTAAATAAAAAAAGAATAGATCCTAGCCTTTTTATCAACTCGGTTCGATGATGAAATATCCGCCAAATCAAGGTTCTAAAGCCTCGAGACAAAAACGGCGCCAACTTAATTTTAATTAGGACAGCCAAACAAGGCAAAATCTTTACTCTGTGTTTGCATGGCTTTGCGCATTGCTAAAAATAAAAGCAGGCAGACCGCAAGGTTAATCCCACTAGGCCAAACTTTGATATTTGTATGACCTTAAATGGTGAAAAACATCACCGTGATGTTGTTCCCACTTTAAGACTTATTATAAAAGCGCGATCTGGATAGCAAAAGAGATCAATCGGAGTAGATAAATCGGAGTAGATTAATCGGAGTAGATCAGTTGTAATATTTAAATCAATCGGAGTAGATCAATCGGAGTAGATAAATCGGAGTAGATTAATCGGAGTAGATCAGTTGTAATATTTAAATCAATCGGAGTAGATCAATCGGAATAGATTAATCAGAGTAGATCAGTTGTAATATTTAAATTAATCGGAGTAGATCAATCGGAATAAATCAATCAGTTTAAATTAATCGGAGTAGATCAATCGGAGTAGATAAATCGGAGTAGATCAATCGGAGTAGTAATTTTAATCGGAGTAGATCAATCGGAGTAGATCAGTCGGAGTATTAATTTTAATCAGAGTCATGATCTCTGTTAAAATCAGTTCAAATCAGTCAAAAACTTAATATCATTCGTAATAAGTTATGATTTTTGAATCCAAACCTAAAAGTGAAAATAAGTAAATAAATAATAAAAGTGACTAAATGTGCCAAAGGTAACTGTAATGCCACAAAACAAAAAAACTAAGTAGTGTTAAATATTAGTGGTGGCATTCTGGCTGTAATTATGGTGAGAGATTTATTTTGAACTTTAATCTATCGGTTGTTGCTTAAAATTCGTGGACTATGAAAATTGACTTTGAATCATTTTGTTTTACCATACAAACTTTTGCTCACAAGAGCGTTTTGCTAATATGTTAACTGATAGACTATGGTTAAAAAGAGTTTATTGACAAATATGATTTTAATGTTATAAATTTAACTTTTGTGTGACTTGAATAAAAATAACGACATGCAATACTTTGGAATATGTACTATATTTTATTTATCAATATATAATAACTTGCTTTAAAGAAAGTGTTTAATTTATATCAATAACACGGTTGCAAACAAAGCAATATACGCTAAAACGCTTACGCTAAAAAGATGGTAAAGATTTTGTAACTGCACCCGGGGAAACTTAGAAAAATATTCGCTCGGTTTTCACGAAACCCTGGGGCAGCTTCACATTAAAAAAAGTTAATAAGAATATTTTAAAAATGCCCACCTCCTTTTTGAATGCAGGCATGTGCTCGTATACCAACAGATAGAGTATTTATCTATATTTCGCGCTTGTTTTTCAAAAAACCCTAACCAGAAGTGTACTTTATGCTCCCAAAATTTGAACATAAGTATTCGAAACACCTTGTATACATATATATTATTTCACAAGTTTCTTTCAACTAAACCTAACTTTCCTGCCTTGCGTAATTTGGTCAAAAACATGTTGTTCAAAATCCATTTGTTCTAAAGTAATATTATTACTTCAATAACATTTTCTTGAAAAGGAAAATTATTTAAAAACATTTCCTTCAAACAAAAAATTGTTTGAAAACATTTTATTAAAATTTTTTTGTTCAAAAACAATTTCTTTGAAAGTCATTTTTTTTCATAAGGAAAATTGTTCAAAAAAGTTTTTGAAGAAAATATTTTTGAACAAATTTCCATTCAACAAGAACATAACCTAACAGCTAAGTGTAAGGGTGTTTTAACATACCATAAAAATGGCAAGATATGTGCCTCAGCGCTAATGGGGTTTCGTCCCCCTTGTTCTTTTTTTGGACAAAATTGAGGCTACTTGAATTTATTTATGAGGAATTCTGCAGTGTTCATCTCGAACCGAAAGTGTTTCTTGAACCAAAAAATAGATTTATTTTTACTTATAATCATAGCTGCCAGAAAACCCCAACTGTCAGAAAATTAGCCCCAGGGCCCCAGTCAACCAAATTCATACAAATCTACTTACCTGTTTGTTGTTAATTCGGTAAACCACATTTTCAATAAAGTTTTTTATTTTTGGGGTTTCCGTTCTCATTGTTTTTATTGCACAGAACTGTTCTTCTTCATCCTCATCGCTGCTACTACTTAGCAGCGAAGAAAATAATAACCGAACCGAACCGAACTTTATTTTCACTCATTTTTACGTCCCACGACAATAATAAGCGTTTAAAATTAATGGCGGGAAAAAGTTTTCGGTGCGGCACGAGCCCTCAGAGCCGGTGTCAAAAAAGCCGCACTCAGTGCAAAACTGAATTCATAAGTTCCTCAATGGAATACGAAAACTGAAAAAGTGCATGTCAATGGAATGCAAACACCGAAGACGAATTTTCTTGCTGTATGTTTTGAAACAGAGGTTCAATAAATACGTCATCAATTGATGGTGACGTTTAATATCTATATTTTCGAATTTGTGGGCGTTATACGATGAAATACCGATCACAGAGGTGTAAATTGTGAATTTATTGTCAATATTTTAGTAAAAACTAAATAAAATTAAGAAACAATGTCTCAATCAAAAAAACAAAATTTTGTCATTGATTTTTTAATATTGATTTTTCAACTAAACGTCAAAAAATGACATTACATGTGTCAGTTTTGAAACGAGGTAAAAGCTCGTTTTTTTAGCCCGCTTTATTTTTTATTACACAAAACTTAAACTACAAGTCAAACTGAATGTGATCGTTTAGTATCAAAGGTGAACCGAGGACTTGGGAAGTAAACAAAGAGTAGGTCAGCGGATTATTTTTGAAGCTGAAACGAACACATTATTTTTTTCGAATTTTAATTTTTGTGTAAAGAGAAATAAAGCGGGCTAAAAAAAATAACGACTAATATGTCTCAAAAATATTATTTTATAAGAATATACTAAAAAATAGTAGGAAAACAGCCTTAGTTTTTTTAAAATTCAAAAAATATTAGTTGTTCATATCATATCTAACTTTTGTTTACAAAAATCAACTGTACCACCAGTGTCCTGAAAATTCGACATATATTTATAAGATCCGAGGTGTTTTCTCGCGTGCAAAAGTTTTAAAACAGTGACGTACCGTTTGACGTCATTGGTTTGATAAGTTTGTGCCTAACTTCGCTCACCCCGTCAGGGGTCCGATTCCCGACCATACAAAATGTGCGTGTTCTATTATGGAGCGGGAACAATCTTATGTCGGGTGTCCATTAAGCATATTATCTGAGCGGATTTTTCTTTTCTTGTGCTCTGATTGGTTGATTAAAAAATTTGAACCAATAAAAAAAATCCGCGCGAATAACACGCTCAATGGACAGCCGGTTTTATCCTATAACTCGTTATTAGGGACTTATTAGGGACTTTTGCAATAAAGCCAGGCAGTAATTGTGCCGGACACTATTCTGACTGTTTCGCATTATAAGAACAGCTGTCTTCTTTCAAAAATAGGCCTTTGTGTATTATAAGAGCCGGAATTAATAGTGCCGCCATTATTAATGGAAAATAAACGACTGGATTTATAAATTCGACTTTGGTATGTCAATTTTGAAAGAAGAACTGTCAGTTTTGAATGGAAAAATATCAGAATAGTGCCCGGCACTATTACTGCCTGGCCTTATTGCAATAAGTCCCTATTAACATGGATCACCTAACAAATTTGTGGTTGCGTTGTACTGAATTTTCGAAAAAAAAAAATTTTACGTAGCCAGGTTTATAAAGGGTATGGCTGGGTGACCATGAAGGGTTTTATCCGCTCGAATTTATCTTTTACTGGGCTCTGATTGATTGATTTAAAAATTTCAGCCAATCAAAGCCTGAGATAATACGCTCCTTGGACCGCTGACTTATTTGGAGTATTTTCATGACTATTTCCTATTCTGTGAGCTAAAGAAAAAAGCTGGTTAATTGAAATTTGTGATTTTTTTTTCTTGTGATTTAGGGTAGTCCATAAATTACATAGCGGGTATAGGGGTGGAGTTTTACAAAGTTTGATAAGGTGTTAAACTTTGTTACGTAACATTTGTTAGCCTACAGAAAAATAAAGTAATCTCAGCTCCAATGTGTACTATTAGCTGGATGAAGGTAATGTTCTAGTAATTTTTTTTTTTACTGTGCAGTTCTTTTAGGGGTCAGGACAATTCGTCGATTCACTTTTACTTCTTTTCAATTTTATTTGTTTGGCATCCTAAACTAAATTATGTCCAGATACCACTATCTTCCTCAAAAAATAAGAAAAATCGTTTAAATTTTTTTTTAAGAACTGCTGTGTGAAAAAAGAAAGAAACTTTTTTAACAATTATTTAAAAAATTGTTTTACCGATAAATATTTTCTATTCAGAATAAAATTTCAAACTAAAACCACGGCGGCGCACAAAGGGGCCAATCGGGTGTAAAAGTGGAAGAAACTAAAAAAACACAAATAGACATATACAATATCTGGAACTCGAATTATGTAGCAAACTAGTCGGCGCTGAAAATGCAACAGAGTATTTTCACTTGTTTTTTAGTATGACGTGAGTTTGATACTTTAAAAAGCATCTGTTTAATTTTTATGATAATTACATACAAATTATTGAATAATTATGTATTAATTTCTCTAATTATATGAAGCGTTATATTTAAAACATTAAAAAAAAATTACGATGGAGACATCCAGCACAGGTAATTTAACCAAAAAACACTAAATACCAATATCTAGCTGTAGGTTGTCATAGAGTAATCATATTTTTTAAACTAAGAAGTCAATTATTATTAGAATTTACCTTAAAGAAATATAAAAAATATAATTTAGTGTGTGATAAAATTTTGTTAAGCAAATCTATTGTCACTTTATTGTTAATTGAATGTTTCTTAACAAAATGAAAAAAAAATGGCTGCGCTTTCTTGTGCCTTTTTGAGATTTTTAATATTAAAAATAAAGTGCCTACATACGACCCAAGTAAAAGAAATTAAACTATACATCTTAAATATAAAACTTGTTTGTTTATTAACGAATATTTATTAAACAATAGTTATTTAAACAACAAGGTTTGAAAACGACTCTTTGCACACGATTGAGACAGTTCGAGGGAGTGTGCAAAGAGGTTTTCCAACGAGTTTTTTACAATATTTTTTATAGGACTGCTAATAAAGAAAGAAAAATCAAATTTTAATTTAACTTTTTTACAACAAACAATCTAATTAACAAAACATACGAGCAGTGACGGTTGCTACGGAACTAAGCCAACTTATATTGATATGTGACAACAACAAAAATCACAATGACGGGAGACCCGTATGCAGAAATGACATAGGCGTGCGCCAAAATGACATAAGCGTGTGCAAAACGTTTTGCACACAGCGTGCGCAAAATGCAATTTTCAGATCGTGTTCTCCGTGCGCAAAACCCCCTTTTACAAGACAGTCGTATAAAAAAGTGTTTAATTGACTAAAAATTTGATTGATAGTTTTTTAACATAAATTTGATTAACTCATTAAGTTTAGAGATGGCGGACGCGTAAAAATTAGGAAAAGCTTCGTTCGAAAGAATTTTAAAATAAAGGATTTTAATCAAATTGATATAAACAACTTTTTAGGCCTGTAAAAAGCCAAGTGAATTATGGTAGCGGTTACAGTTACTTTGTTACGTTGGCTTTTAAGCTTACATAAAAATATTAGGTATCCCCTATATTAATTTAACACTCTGTATATATATTAGAAATAATTCGGTCTAATGCAAAAAATTAGATGGACCACAAAAAAACAAAGGCGATAAGGTTTTTTTTGTCGCGCGCCCAGTCAGAATTTAACACATACGAGAACAGAAATTATTCGATGTTGCGATGTGAACACAGGCTTAAAGCCGGAGATTTTGATTTATTCACTCGTTACAATAAATTTTAAACTTGCATTTTTCTTGGTTTTGAGTTGCATTGCGTTGCATTGTGCAAGTTTTGAAAACCCTAAAGGGTATAATGATTTGAGTTCGAGTTATACTGAGAGTGGAAAAACGTCTCGTGAAATTTTGTGAGGATTGATTTCCGGGGTGAGTTTTTCTTATCTTTACTTTTTCTATTTTTTTCTTAAAGTTTTGGCTAGGCTAAAGACAGCTTTCTTCTATTTTCCTAGGCTAGAAAATAGGTAAAATAGCCAGAAAACTATTAACTTTACAACCTAACATATAGTAAATTCAGATTTGACTTGACATGAGAAAAGATATTTCAATAACTTACTTAAATAATTACTAATTATTTTATTGAGGGCCAATTACTTATCTTTTTAATTACCAGCTAATTAATTTCATAATAAAAAATCAAGTTGATACTTAACTTCTTTATTACAAAAGAAAATAAAAGTTCGAATTCTGCTTTAATTTGGTATAACAAAAAATCTAACATTCTAAGAGAAAAATATCTTAAAAACTAAATCATTACATAACTCTTAAACTAACTTAAAATAAAATGTACAAGATAAAATATACTGAGGGTTGTTTTTCCTCTTTCAGACGTTTTTTTATATGGCGAAGTTTTGGTTGCTAAAGTACCAAATATTTCGGAGTTCAAATTTTGAAGTTTACAACAAGTACATAGCGCCCATTGCTATTATTTTGAGGAGTCAATAAACTACTTTTGAGGTCCTATGTTAGCTGTGAATCTCTTCGAGAAAAGCACAGTACCTGTCATTTTCCTGCATATTTAGAGCCCTGGAAATAAGGCTAAGTACCACGTAGTGGATTTTATTATTTTACAACTGAAAGTTGTCCATCCATCTATCCATCATAGTGTCGGTTGTTAACACTAATTTTAGACGTTTTGTGGTTTATAATAAAATTACTTTTAAAGCATTCGGTTTTTCCGGCTAGTGAATGAACTTTAGTTGACAAGCGTTCATTATCTTAATTAAAATTATGCGATAATTAAGTCGTTAATTAAGATAAGTAGGTAAACTTATTTAAAATTAAGTTAGTTTTTTATGCATACGAATGCGCCCAAAGATAGGTTTTATTTAAGATAAAACAATTGTCTTTTTGTAAATTTGCCCAGGTTTTTTTATAAAGTTGAAATCTTTTATAATTTTTTTGTTTCTTTTTTTCCTTGCCCTGGAAATACGAGTTGAGATAAAAATAACTCAGATTTTGTTTGAACAGTAAAATATTAAAGATGATAAATTACAATTGCAATAAATATCTTTAAATTTTTATTTATTTTCATAATTATGTTAGAGACACCAGATGTAAAATTTTGATTTGGTGGTATCGACTTTAGGGTATGTGGGCATGAATAAATCACCTGGCGCCCTTTTGAACACCAGTAAATTTTAGCCTGCGACCTTCTTCTGCTGTTAGCTAGCGGCACATACCTTTAATGTGTTATAGCGTTCTGGTGGTCTCTTATTTTTGATAAGGCCCTTCTGGCACTTATCTTTAAAACTACGTAACAACTTTAGTTAAAAGGAGTGGGGGGAGGATAAATCTTCGAAAGTCAAATTTTAAACCAAAACTTTTACAGACTTGCCGTTTTCGTATTTTTAACTTAGGAAAGGTGCCCGAAAATTTTTCAAAAATATCATTTTGACAGATCTTTGTTTTGGAAAGGGTTAAGTGGATTATCAAAGGACCACGCACTAGTTTACACAGGCCTTATGGGGAATTTTTGTCTCGGTCGAACTGGCTATAATTTACTAGTATGTTATAGTGGGGTATGTAACAAAAAAAAAGTAAGTAAAGTTAAGTTTTTCTATGTACAGTTTTTGAGATATAAACGGTCAAAATTCGTGAAATGGTCGTTTTTTTGTATGTGTTAATAATATTAACTCTTACATCTTGACAGTGAGAAAGAAGAATTATAGAAATCAGTTGATTGGCTTGGTCGAGTTAATATCCTGAGAATTTCTCGTTCTTGTATTAAGACACCACACACATGCATAGGTAGAAGTTTTTGGAAAATTTATGTATGATCTTTGGTAGCTTATTGAAAGAGCGTTCCGGGTTCGAGTCCCGGCCAAAGAGAAACTTTTTTATAATTTTTCTTTCTTTAATTTTACTTGTTGTTTAAAGTTAATATTAATAAAACAATGTTAGAAAGCAAAAAAATTACTCATGTGTGGAGTGTGTCCACAAAATAATATTAATAGGTCTTATTTTAAAATAAATTTTGCCCTTATCTCATTTTTTTACAATGATCTTTAATACAAAACCTAATTTTGTATGTAGAGAATAGCAAAATGCAAGCAAAAAATAAACAACATTTATCCAAAAAGCCTTTACATTAAATTCCTTTTTTTAGAAAATGGTAAAATTAGTTTTTAGATGCAATATAAGTAAAAAAATATGCATGCATATATCTTATTGAGGACACTCTGTATTATATAGTATTTTTAGGTGACTCCTCTTCCTATTTCAAAATTGACGTGTCCATGATTTTATCTCCAAGTTAAAAAAAAAAAGGTGATTCCAGACTTTTGGAACATACTGTATATTATGAGCCAGGTTAAATAACTTAAACAGAAATATTATAAAATGTAGAATTTTTAAACTCATTTTTAATAAATGTTTAAGTCTTAATTACTTTTTTGTGTAAAAGTACTTAAATTTCTATTAAAAAAATCTATTTTTAAATCACCCTGTAAAAAAACAAATATTAAAGCTTTATAAAATATTAAACAGGTGCATTTTAACGTATATCACAACAACCAATACACATTATTTTTGTTTCTAATATTTTGGGTGTTTAAATAATTATTTCCGACATTAGCTCCATTTGGCCCCTCTGTGCGGCGGCTAGTTTTCTCGGTGGGGAAATGGGTCAGCGACAAGTTGGTTCGGCGGCGATATGGGATCGGCAAAATTTTCTTATTTCCATTTATTTCTACCGTGCCCAGGCAAAAAAGATACTTGCAAAAATTAAGTTTCGACATGTAATCTTTTAGGACGATTTTTTTTCCTTCTAGATTATAAAAATAAGCAGGGTGTAAACGGTATGATAAAGGATGCCAAAATAAGAAAAAACCTCATATAACATGGAGGTGCTATTTTTAAAATGTAGGATTATTAATGTTTGAGGAGAAAAATTTTTTTAAAAAAAATAAAATCCGGCAATGCTAAATGATTATCTCTTTATGATTAGAAAATGTGATATTTTTTTGATAAAATGCAATTTAAGGAGATAGTGAAAGTTATCTCCTAAAGTTATAAAATTATTTTAAAAAATTTTAATATTTTGTTTGTGCTAATATAAACTTAAAAATATTAATGATATGATGCCTAGATACCTGTTTCTAATAACATAAAACAGCAAAAGTTTATAACCTAAAAAAAATTGTGTGTGCTTAAGACCACACGGCAGAAGTGTAAACTTCAACAAGGCCAAAATAATATTGGCCTTCATCTGCGTCATCATATCGCTCGCTGAATGTTCCTTTCACAGTTAGTCGACTCGAGCCGACTTCACCCGAATGAGCGTTACATAGCCGAGCCTGACGGCTCAGTTCAATTCAGTACCCACAAAAACTGCTAAACGCGCCTAAAGAAGTTTACACTTCAAAAAGTTTATGACTCATACCATTTACACCCTGTAAATTAATGCAAACAAAAACGAGAATTTAAAAACTTTAAAAAACTCGGTAACATTGGTATTTTTTGTAAGTACATTTTTTTTCTTTGCAGAGTAGATTTATATTGTTACGAAGGAGAAAAAAGTTGTTTTTACGTAACTAAAGGAAAGGACAAATTAGCAGACACAGGTGAAGTTGGGAAAATTTACACAATTTTTAGTTCGTGACCACCTCGAAGAACACGTTTACGATAAAGGTTTGATGTTTTCTCGGTGTTAATGCGAATGCTTTTAACACAAAATGCCTTTGTTCTACTGGGTCGACCCAATAGAACAAAGTTCTCTTAAAATTTAGTAGAAGTGATCTCTCCTATAGGAGCTCAAGAATACGGATTGTGCGATTTCAGTAGAACGTTCCTCAAGAATAGACGTCTAGAACGCAAGATTTGTCGAAAACATGGCCATGGCTAGTCCACAACGAACGCCTTCTATTTCTGTCTTTGTCGAAAAGAGTCAGAAGCATTATAAAAGATATAAAAAACGTAGCATGTGGACTTTAAAGGCAAAAAAGGTTTAAAACTCAAGAAAGGCTTGTTTCAAAACCATTGAAATTGGTTCAAACGTGACGTCATTGCTAACGAGCGGGAAATATCATTATTTAAACTGAAACAATAAATAATTAAAAAAACAAAACCTTTTTAACTTTTTTTGGAAGTTACCAAATTGTTAGGAGGAAATACTGATGGTATTGGGATTCCAATTGTTTTTGACTATTAATAACACGACATTTCAGAGCTGTGACGTCACCAATCATCACCAACGCATTTTATTGAAACAGTGTTTTAAAACCGTTGCAACGCGAGAAAATGATTCCGAACACCGGTCTATTCTATCCACCGTGACACCACGGTGCCTAGAAGGCCTAGAATATTCTAATCACCGTGGCATACACACAGGATAAAGGCGCCCGTCCATGAAGAATGTTATCCGCGCGGAATTAATTTTTGGTGTAGGTGCCGATTTTCCCGCCTTGCAAGCTTGCCTTTACGATGAGTGTCCTTATTTCTTGCAGCAGATTTTTTAACAGGCGCTTAAATTATGAATTTCTTTAACACATTTTCGTGAACAATTCTGGTGAAATTCGAGCTTGTTTATTTTTAATATAAGAAATGTATCACAAAAATACGACTTACATTTCTTGATAAAAATGAAATTTATTGAAAACATGACATAAACCAAATGGCCGATTCACCCATTTTGATCACAGCTGATTATTATTTTCACCTTCAGTGATGTCATCGCGTTTTCCGCTATAGTTCGAACAAGTTGAACTTTTTTGAAAAAACGCTGTGTTTGTGAGGTTATGTAGGTGACATAACCTCACTTCGATGTTTATTATTTTTTTGGAAAAACCTTTTGGAAAATAAGAGTCGTTGGGGGAAGATAGGCTTAATTCCTTGTTAGTTTATAAATGTTTGTTTAGCTTCTTTTTGAGACTAAACACTTATTTTCACGTATGTCTTATTTTCAGTTTTTTTTGGTGAAAATAAAAATATAAGGACTAGCCAGGCCCTTTGGGCGGGGGCGGGTTTGAGCCCAAGCCTAATAGTATTAATGGTCTAGGCCTAATATCTATAGTATTAGGTATAAAAATAAAACTACAGGGGAGGGGTGACATTGAAATATTAAAAAACAACTACTAGAAAATTTAAAAACATTGTGCTGATGGCAAAAAGTTTAGGGAAAAATCATCATCATAAATCATCATAGGTAACAAAAAAAATTGTGCCGAAAATTTTTAAAAAATTTAGTAGGAACTTCTTGGAAAAATCGAACTGCAGAAGAAAATTTTTGCAAAACTTAAAAAGCTACTAAAAAATTTTAAAGAAATTGTGTTACACACAAAAAGTTTAGATAAATTAAGTCCGGGACTTTTACATAAATTAGTATATCTGAAAAAATTAAATTATACACCAAAGTAAATGTTAAGAAAAAAAATCGTTTAAAAAAAAAGGGGCGCCAAAGGCCAAAAATTTGTTACAAAATGCAAAAGTTTTGGTTATTTTCAAGAGTATTTGTATTGCATTCAGAAATGTTTATGGACTTGGGTCAGTTTGTCCCTGAAATGTATACTCATTTCATGTAGGGCGCTAAGCCCCCCTAATTGTGCCCATTAATTTTCAAGGCATTTTGATTTAAAAATATAGACTTTGGTATTACACATTTATTTATACATATATTTATTTGACAAAAGTATACAATTAAACTTTACAATAAAATTGCAACTAGAATAAATAGACATAAACTAAGAAAAAAACAATATTTAGAGTGAATTTAAAAAAATAGGCTCTTTTTATTTTATATCAAAAAAACACTAATCCTAACTTTTCTTAGTACAAAAAATAAACAAAATTACTTAACAAATTTTACAATTTTCCAACACACAATCACATTTGCAACAGCACCAGTAACCATAATTTAATTTTTTTTGAAGTCCTTATTAAACCTGTAATGAGACAAGACTGTATATGATTCCTTGTCACATAAATACAGAAAATTAAATATTTATTTCTGTTTCTAAATTGTTTGGTAGATTGTTGAAAAACTTTATAAATGCCTAAACTGGACTTGTCTCTTTTAGTGACAATCTATGCTTCAGATAGTTTTAATGTCATTGAGGTTACTCGATATTTTATTATGATATCATGTTGAGGCAGATAACTAATGCATACACTGGACTTGTCTCTATTAATGATAATCTATGCTTCACTATGCGTCTGCTAGTTGTGGTACTGAAACTCGTATTATAATCATGTTGAGGCAGATAACTATCAAATTTCTAAAAGTTCTTGGTGAGTTCTTCTGCAAAACCACCAAACCCTCGAGTATGTATATAGGTTATTGATGCATGATTTAGTTCAAAATATATATTTATAAATGTTTTTAACTTTAACAAAAATATCCGAAAAAACAACTTTGAAAATTAATGTTTTGTTTAATTTCACTCATCATTCTTTTGTTCTCTTTTGTTGATGTTAGGTTTTGGCCAACTGGCCTCCCTGTGATTTAATGCCCAGTATACATACTGGTTCGTTGAAAATAAATCTATGCGGAACGATACGCTCCACAGTTACATTTTAAAAGTTTTAATATTGTAAAAGTATAGATAAATGTCCAGTGTATCTGTAATCATAACCTATTTTTTAGTCACACTTGCGAAAGTGAACAAAATAAATAGTTAAAGTCATATTTTAAAACAGGTACAAAAAAATCATATAAAATACCTATCAGAAAATTAATTTTACAGGTTCTGCATTTAAATATATAAATTTGTTTCTTTAAGTTTTACAGTGATATATATTTACGCTATTTGTTTAAATAAAATTTTCTCAAATTGACGTCTCGCTTTTAAAATAATTTAATTAAAACTGTTATGCTTACAAAAAAAAAATATTTTTTAAATTTTATTAAGGTTATAAAAAATTGCAAAGTCTGGCATATATCCTAAATAGTAGTCCAATGAATTAGCAAAAAGGTGGCATAAATATTTTTTGCTACTGGCTGCTACTAAGGGTGCTGTATTTTTTTAAATAATATATTTCAATCCTAATAATTTATAACACATTGTTTACCACCCCGGTTGAGAGGCCTCACATCATCTCCTGTTTCGGTATACCCTTAAAACCCGTCTTGCCGCCATTTGGACAAATAAAAAATTGTGACAGCTCTCATCAACGTCAAAAATGGCGGCAGCAAGGTGTCAAAAATGGCACTAAATCTGGAGAAGATATAAGGCTTATTAATCGGTGATGGCGAGTGGTTATAGGTGATAATAAATTTTAAAAAAATTCCCAAAATATCACCTTATACTACTGTGAGCAAAATGGAAAATTAAATATTTTAGAATCGCATATCGTATTGGCCGTTTTTGTCAATGGGAACGCACAAAAACAATAATTTAAGGTAGTCAATAAAATTATAAAAATACTGCTATCAGTCTTAAAATATATATGCCAAAAATTATTCTGGTGTTTGTGTGGGCGAATATTAAAAAAAAATTGTTTTTTTGCACTTTGGAGATCAAAAGTGCGCTTTTTATCACAAATTTTAGGGATAAAGTATCACTTTTTATCCCGTGGATAAAAAGTGACGTTCAAAGATAAAACGTAAAAATGGGAAGTCTGTTTTTCTTGCAAAATAATTTTAATAAAAACGGGACCCAAAAATGACTAAAGTATCTTTTGAGCACTCGACGAACTGTAGCTACATACAATTTTTTCTTCTCGGGATAAAAGCGCCACTTAAGTCCCTAAGAAGATAATATACTATTTTATCACTTTTTTTTACTTTTAGAACGCAAGGGCATAAAATATTCAGACTTGTTAAATGAGTGGCCTCCCACGAAAATCTGAAGGTGTTAAATATTTTCAAAAAAATTTAACACTTATTGGGTTTAGAATAATGTTCTGACAAAAATAACCAAATTCTAAATAAGGCATCATTAAATTTTTGCAAAAGTCTCAGTCTCAAATGGAAGCTATCGGAACGAAACAAAATTTATTTTCAAAACCGTTATTTTGGATGGTTAAATAAAGATATTATATTTGAGAAATTTTGTTATAAAACGGATTCAGAAAAATCAAAAAATACAGATACCGGATACCGACCCGGACCGAGTCGTGGCCGGCCTAAATCGGCTTTCTTAGAATCATCTTTAAGAACAAAGAAACTGAGGGTGCAATGTGTGTGTGTATGGTAAAAATAATTATTTTGGGGTTGCTAATTTAATTTTTCTGGAAAGGATTTAGTTCCCCCAAGCCTTCCTAACTACGCCCATGAATCCGAACAAAAAAAAATAATTTTAGTTTAATTTCTAACACAAAAGTAAATTGATTTTTAGTTTTAACGTAACTGTAGGTTAAACTGAATGTATTTATTTTTTAAATATTTTAAATAAAATGACATATATATATTTTAAAAAGTTTTACTTATTTTAACCTTTAGACTACACTTTATCACATACCCTATAAAAAAATAAACTTTTTTGAAAAACAACAAAGATATTGATTATTGTTCAAAAACCCTATTTTTGTCCGCACTGTGCGCTTCATGGACGTGGACAGCGGTTTTTCCGCGCATTAAAAAAGAATCCGCGCGGAAAATAGGCTTCATGGACGGGTATCTTAATTTTGCGACCGTCGCGTCGGCCTTAAATTAGCTTGTAAAAAATATTTTACTTATGGGACCCAATTCTTGAAATAAATCCGTATACGGATTCGGCGAAACGTATACGGATAATCACCATTCGAATTCTTGAAAGCTCGTATACGAGTTTTTCGTTCGGAAATAGAGTCGAGTGGTAAAGTCCACTCGAATCTCAATTTCCGTATACGAATCTGAGTGATCTAACCTAACATTTTTGCACAGTACACGGACCGCAACCTGCGGTCTGTTTACTGTGCATTTTTGTTTACTTTAATATATTTTTTGGTGTTAGCTTAATTTTTCTTTATTTAAAAAAAACTGGGAGGTCTTGTGAAAAAAGACGCGATTTAGCAATAAAAGGGCTTGAGGACGCAAAGAGGTGGAAGGGAGATAGCCTCTTGTGACACTCAGTTTTTTTAATTTCTTTTTTTCTTGGAAATGCCTTACGACTGGGGGGGGGGGGAGTGAAAAATCCTGAATTTTTGCGTTAATAATTTATGAATGAACGCTCTAAAAAAGAAAAATAATTAAAAAACTTTGTAACACATTTTCAAGGAAAAATATATAAAAGAGCGTTTTCGGGAGGGACTGGGGGATTAAAAAGTTTCAATAAAAATTTGAGTATTGTGCAATTTTTTTGTCTTATTACACTTTATCAACTATTTTGTGGGGCATTGATACCTCTTGATTCCCCCCTGGGTACAAGACCTTATCTTATTTTGCTTAATTTTTGGATAATATAAGGGCCCAACGGCTTCAAGTAGGAAAATCCCCTGCATGTAAATAATAAACCTAATCTTATACTTTTACCAGATTCACTATTTTTTCTGACTTTTTCTATGTTGGCCAAAAATAAATATAAAAACATTATTTTTCTTTATTTACATTTCAAAGTACATAATAAGTGCTTACTGTCAAGTGCATTAAAAAACGCTATGCAATATGACTACAGTGTGAGAACAAGCCAGTTGGAATAAACTTGCTAGTCAGTTAAATTTAAGTTTTTTGATAAAATCCAAACACATGTTAACTGAAATTTTGAACTGGCAATATTTTTACAGAATATTTTTTGGACAGACCCCCAGAAAGGGGTCCACTAGCATACAACTTATTTTTTAAGATGGAATGACCCCACTTAAGGCACCCTGTTAGAAAGGGTATCAAATAATTTTTTTAAATTAACAAAAAGAAAATTATTTCTATTTTTTTGTAATTTTTAGAGAATATAAGTGTCATTTAAAGTAAAACCTATAATTTTATTAAAATATAGGTGGTGGACCCCTGACAAGAGGTCCAGTAATACCAAAATTTTTTTTGCAACTGGTAGACTCAACTTGTAGCAGTTTGTTAAAAAACTAATAAAAAATGTTTTTTTTTTAATTTGACAGATTTTCAAAAAAAAGTGAACAGTTTTGCCTTTTAGGCCGATAAGCATAATAAACATTTCAAGTAAAAATTGACAAAATCAGTAACCTTTGTTCAAAAAACCCATTTTTTTGTTTAAATTTGAATATCTTTACCTGTCAATTTAAAACTGTTGTAGACTAAAGCAGCCCTCATATGATCAGTATGATTTGATTTGAATATGTACATTATTTTTGTAGATGTCTTTGTTTTTCAAAAGTTATAAACAAGGACATATATAAAAATCTTGCCAGTAATACGGATCCAGTGAGGTCTGCGGTGGTACACTAAATGAAAAAACTTTTTGTTACAGGTTTCTCAGAGAAGACATGAAGATCATTTTTGAGGTGTGAAGCAGTTTTTGCCTAGCAGTCCTGTTGCAATGATGATCCTACTAGAAATACTCAGATGCATTTGGTGATCTATTAACTTTTAAAGAACTTTTTTAAATAAATTATAAGTAAAATAAAGTTTATTGTAGTTTTATTGTAAAAAAGATTTTACAACTTCTTACATAAAAGCTTATACAGTGAGAACGAGCAAGTTGGAATACATTTTCTAGCAGGTTAAATGAAAAATTTTTTGAATAAACCAAAATCATGCCTACTGAGATTTTTAATGAGCAATATTTTTGATGAATTTTTTTTTGGATAGAACCCCAGAAAGGGGTCCAACAAGATAAAACTTGTGACATCTTGTTGGAAAGCCTATTGAAAAAGAAAAATTATGGTTCACTTTTTTTTGGAAATCTGTCAAATTAAAAAAAAATCATTTTTTATTAGTTTTTGAACAAAGTGCTACAAGTTGAAAATAAAGTAATTTGAGTAAGAAATAAATACCTTACAAGGCCCCACCCCACTAAAAACTATTAATTATCACTTCGAATATCACAGTTATAGGTTAAGCGAATTTTTAGTCGTGTTACAGTCAGACAGATAGACCGACAGATAATCTTAGAACAGTTATACTGACAGACAGGCATATACTACCACAAAATTTGGTAATTAAGTCTTTTTTGGATTTTTAAACGAATCATTTGAAGTGGTAATAAAAAAAAGTTTTAGCATCCATTTTATCATATGACGGAATTCAGGTCAAAACTATGTCGGAGTTCAGGTAAGCACTACGTCGGATTTAGAAATTTCCAATCTCTAACTTTTTATTTTTTGAAAAAATATAGTTAGATTTAAATTCTCAAAATAGAATACAATGTTTAACGAAATGTCCCAAGTTTCAGCACAAGTAAAAATAATTCAATATATTAACACATAAAACATTGTATATCATCTCAAAAGTCAGTCCAGTCTCAGAATTCAACTGCGAATATCACCCCCAAATTTCCACACTTCAAAGAGGTTAGATGCCCCTAGGTCCCAAATTTCCATTACTATCATTTGGTACTTACCGTTACCAATGATTACACAATAATTGCCTTTACCAAAATAAACCACAGCTTCTTTTTTTATTAAAACAAAAACATATATCTAAAAAATAAATCACTTTTAAAAAAAAATTGCAAAAACAAAGGCGGTAATATGTCCATCTACTGTCGACATTTACCTAATCTGTGCTGTCGACTTTACTTCATCGCGGCAAGTTTAGGCGGACAAACCGGCGTTGGGTTGGTCAAAATTATACGAAAACAGCGTTGCCAAGTAGTGTAGTCGAAAAAAAAAGTCGTACACGGAATTGGCGTTCGAGTGGCATTCAAGAATAGCAATTTTTTCGAGCACTCGAAACCACCATTCGAATTTTACTCGTATACGATAAAAAATCCGAGTGGTTCAAGAATTGGGTCCCTGTACCTGTGTACAGTCCTTGCCTTGGGCTATCTTCCCTCATGCCTATTCCATGCCTAGGAAACTCAATGCAATTTGACAGGTCGTTAGGTTAAAGTTCTCACTAAGCTCAAAAGAGGCGCTGCGGTCGCGCGTTTGTTCCTTATTCTATTTTTTTTGAGAATTATCTGTGGTTTGGATTTTTCGTCCCCCTTTTTTTCAGGTAGAAAAACCTCTTCCACCGCATTTTATTTCGGGTTCATTTTAAATCTATTTTTTGGCTTATGTAGGTAATCTTTGCTGCTGTGACGCATTAAAATTAAATTATGTTAAATTTGTAACTTTTGCAGTTTTAAATATAAAAGAATAAGAATTTCTAGGTGCTTTTCTGGGTGAAGTGTCTAAAGTTCAGACAAGTATAAAATGCATAGTTTTCCGAGACATTTTAAGGTAAGTTTTCTTATTTTCTCATTTGAGGTTAGATTGGCATTTGATAAAATTTGTATTGGTAGTGTCTTTTTAACTTCTTATCGCTTACTTTACGGAACTCTGAATACAGGTTTCCAATGTGCCTTATTTGCCCATCAATTAAGCACAAATTTAGTGTTAATTTTATGTCTATCCCTTTCTTTTGATATTAAGTAAAAGGGAGACACATACAAAATTAACACTAAATTTGTGCTTAATTGATGGGTAAACGAGGAATTACCCAGCAGCGTAATGTACTTTGAATAAATTTATTTCTTAATTTTAAATCTTTATCCTTCCATAATCTAGTAAAATGATTAATGTGTAAGTTGATTTTTTTTATTGTTTTCAGCTTTTGGATGATATGTGTGACCACTGATAAGCTATGTATATACTACTTTGAAACGTACCCTACACAACTTACAACCAATGCGAGAAGGTACTTTTAAATCATGTCAGATTTTCGTCAAGCTGTTAAAAAGTAGACATTTAAGAATGATTCTCTTCACGAACAACTGTTTCATTATTTATTCACTCATCACTCACCAGAAATGTTAAAAGCAAATTTAAATATGCTAGATAGTGTTTGGTTTTTCTTTATATTTTATTTTACCAATCAATTAGACTATGTATTATTTCATCAATAGTTAGTCCTTAATTTGTAGCTTTTTTTATAATAATAAAAACTCATTAAAAAAATGTTTTATTTATTGCACTTTATATATCATTTTCAATCTGTTTATATCTTATATAGACATTTATAATGTCTTTATAAAATATTGACTGATTAAAAATTTAATAAAAAACTTTAAAATTAAAGAAAATTTATTATAAAAGGCGATTCAAATTTCCCGCCTTAACTTTTAGTTCGTCACTAAGCCCTGCAGTGGGCGCCACAGAGCTAAAGACCAGTCAAACAGCCGGAGTTGCCTATCTAATGCCGTATTCCATTGGGGAAATGAGTGCAGCACTAGTGCACAACTGGCTCGGTGTTTGCATTCCATTGACATGCACTTTTTCAGTTTTCGTATTCCATTGAGGAAATTATGAATTCAGTTTTGCACTGAGTGCGGCTTTTTTGACACCGGCTCTGAGGGCTCGTGCCGCACCGAAAACTTTTTCCCGCCATTAATTTTAAACGCTTATTATTGTCGTGGGACGTAAAAATGAGTGAAAATAAAGTTGTTAGCGATTTTTTATTATTTTCTTCGCTGCTAAGTAGTAGCAGCGATGAAGATGAAGAAGAACAGTTCTGTGCAATAAAAACAATGAGAACGGAAACCCCAAAAATAAAAACTTTATTGAAAATGTGGTTTACCGATTTAACAACAAACAGGTAAGTAGATTTGTATGGATTTGGTTGACTGGGGCCCTGGGGCTAATTTTCTGACAGTTGGGGTTTTCTGGCAGCTATGATTATAAGTAAAAATAAATGTATTTTTTAGTTCAAGAAACACTTTCGGTTCGAGATGAGCACTGCAGAATTCCTCATAAATAAATTCAAGTAGCCTCAATTTTGTCCAAAAAAAGAACAAGGGGGGCGAAACCCCATTAGCGCTGAGGCACATATCTTGCCATGTTTATGGTATGTTAAAACACCCTTACGCTTAGCTGTTAGGTTAGGTTATGTTCTTGTTGAATGGAAATTTGTTCAAAAATATTTTCTTCAAAAACTTTTTTGAACAATTTTCCCTATGAAAAAAAATGACTTTCAAAGAAAATGTTTTTGAACAAAAAAATTTTAATAAAATGTTTTCAAACAATTTTTTGTTTGAAGGAAATGTTTTTAAATAATTTTCCTTTTCAAAAAAATGTTATTGAAGTAATAATATTACTTTCGACCAAATGTTTCTGACCAAATTCCGCAAGGCAGGAAAGTTAGCCCAAGTAACACAAATTGCTGAAAAACAGCTACCAAAACCCTTTAAGAGCAAAACTGAATGTAAAATAGCTATTACAGCTGTATGCCGTTTCACAGCTAAGCAGCTTCTAAAGTGTTGTCGTTGCTGATTAGGCAATCTTTGTTTAGCTCTCAAGGTGTCCATAAGAGCTCCAAAATATAGCACGTTAACATTAAAGTAATTTTGTCTAGAAATAAACAAGAAACAATGGCATCTATTGCAAAATAACTATTTCCTGTAATGGACAGAGACTGTACTAAAATGGCTGAAGAAAAACTTGTTATGTTCTACACTACTGTGATATAATCGCGCAAAAAAGGCGGTTTTCATCGTCAAAATGTTTGCCAGGTTAACTTTTCTGATGAAACAGGTCAAGATGGCTCGTCAAAACGCAAGCGCCTCGAAAATTCAGAATAATAAACGTTTTTTTTCGGTGTTTGTTTATAGGTTAGAAATTATTTTATTACAATTATCCTCTAAATACCTGATAAATCAATTCTTAGTCATATTTTATTGAATTTAGCACTTTCTAGAATTTATTTAGGCCCGGGATCCCCTGCAAATTAATATTTTTTAGTCCATAAATTTAAAGAAAAATAAATTGGAAAACCATCATGGCCGCCTCGGCCGTCTCATTGGTTTCAGCAGTTTACCTCTAGACAAACTATTTTTTAATATTTAAGCCTAAATAATGTTGATTTCTAGCTAACTTGCCTTCTAACATTTGGCCCAATAGGTAATACGAAAAAAAAAGAAGAGTCACAGATGTTATCTTTCATCTTGGGCGGTGTCACAACAACAAATAAACAAATATTTCAATTAAAAATAGTGCGAACGTTAGAAGATAAAGTTATTACGTGCCCTACCACAGTACCCCACCAGTGGGAAGCAAAAAACATTGTATTGGCCATCGCCATCAGAAACCCTTAAGCTGGGTTTATACAGAAACATAGCATATCATAAGACATAGCATGACATAAGATATCATTACAGAAGGAAACTGTAAGGCTGTTTATACAAAAAATATAATAACATGACAACATACAAGCTTGGTCCAAGTTCTTTAAATGAGGCCCCACACACTCTCAGTAATTGGTAATTGCAAGGGGAGAATTCCCACAGTGCTTGGTACTGTCAATTGACTCTGGTGCACTCTGCTCGGAATCAGGTAAGTCTAAATAAACAGACTACTAAAGCCGCTTGACTTGAAGTAAAAAAAACAGAGTGTCATCAAACCAATGAGATTAAAAAAATATTTTTTGATCTGATGGATTCAAACATTGTGCCATGACATAATTTGTCATTAAGAAACACTATTTTTTTTTTGAACATTCTGATTTGACTGTTTTTTACTAAACACCAAGGGGTGAACAGCTCTCACAATCGGTGTACACATTTCTCACAATCTGTTCACAATCTTTACACAATCCCTCCCAATCAGTCACAATCTCACCACAATCCCTCACAATCTGTACACAATCCCTCACAATCTTAGCAAAAGATTGTGGATTTTCACAATCGGTGTACACATTTTGGGGTTAGCTGGTCACCCCTCGGTTATTAAGTAGCAGGGCCGGTAACAGTAAATTAAGAGGGCGGCAAAGGAAACTATAGACACGGATCAAGGTGATCTGTGCTTTAGACATGATGACCTTTTTGTTTTTTTTTTTTTGGTCACAAGAATTTTGATGGGACCGCCCCCCTACGCCGTCCCCAATCCCCTCACAATCTTGCCACAATCCCTCACAATCTTAGCAAAAGATTGTGGATTTTCACAATCGGTGTACACATTTTGGGTTAGCTGTTCACCCCTCGCTAAACACACTCTTGACTACTAATTTTCACTTGTCCCAAGTAAGAAAAAATGAAAAAAGCATGGCACATTGATTGCCTTGTTTCTTTTAATTTTTAGGTAAAAAAGTTTTATTTACATTTTTTAATTTTAGAAGCAGTTAAAAGAAATGAAGTACAAAGTCCAGAAAGCAAACCAGAATGGGGCCCATTTGCCCAGCCCTTGGGAATGTCAGCAAGGAAGCCAAAAAGGGGGTCTGCTTGCAATTGACTCCTACTCATTTTACACATTTTTTTTTTATAATTATTAAAATTAAATTATATAATGTACAGGGAATTAAACATCTTTGCTTTATTACCATGAATGTACGGTAGTGGCGGTTAGCACCCTTAAAGGATCTAACCTGGCACGTAGGCATGCCTTTCTGGGTATGTTGTGCTGTGTACTTACTGTGTATGACTCGGATAACAGTTTAAATTCTATCTAGTAAATAGAACCCAGTAGACTTCAAAATATATTTTAGGCCAGAAACTTAGTCATGATATACCACATAATGCCATAATTATAGCCTTAGAGCACTGGTGTACCTTTTGACATAATCAACAGGGTACAGAGAGCCACAATGAGGCACATAAGATATCATTACAGAAGGATATCTTATGGCGCACTAGCTGTTAGTTCAAAATAGGCACTCCATATACCATACCTTTTGACAATCAACAGGGTACGGAGAGCCACAATGTGCCTGCACTAGCTGTTCTATATTTTTTTACCTACTGGTCAAAGCTTGTCCCATACCAGACTACCCATGGGTCAAGGTTTCTTTAGTTAGCTCTTACGACAGGCCTGGGGGTTACCTTGGTGCTATTATGCATATTCATAATCTAAAAAAATCTAATAAGAAAGGGGCCCCTCTTGCCTCCCCAGCCCCCATGAATGTAAAATAATAAGTTTGGAATTATTGTTATAGAAATAGCGGTGAATGTATTAACATTAACATTTAAATCTATGTTTTTATATTAATGTTTGTAATTTGAAATAGCATGATTGGCTAATAAAGATTTATTCAATTCAATACACCATTGTATCAAATGTGTATTACATTGGTGAGTGGTCCAACAGAAGGGTTCCAGAGATACAACAAAAAGGAGGACAATTTAGATTTTTGAACATACATTGTATAGACTTAAAAAATTAATTAGGCAGTATATGGTTTTCTTTTACAAAAAAATGTTTTTTTTTTCTAACATGCCAAAATAAAAGTTTTTTGTACCTCTAAGGATTTTTCGAAATACATTCTTTAAAATAAATGGAAATTCTTGAGAAACCATATTTATTACACAATTACCAAAATAGTTTTTTACTTAGTTATGTAATACACTAGAATGTGCCCTTTGTATTTAAAGTTCTCTAGAAAAAGGGGGAGAGGTGATCGCCTCCATCCTCTCTGGGATCACCACTGGTAAGACAGGCCTTAGTAGGAATAGGTAGAGGAAATTTTTGTTATTAAGGTAACTAGGTAAATAAAAACAAGAAATTTATTTATTTAGTTATTCAACTAATAAACTGGCTTCTTAATGCCCAGGGTGCAGCACCTTAGAGGGCCCAATACAATGGGTTACACAAGTGGGTCCATACCTTTTTGAGAGCCTGGCCTGATTATGTGCTAAGTTAAACCAATTCTACAGTACTTACTAAAAAATTTGTACACTTGCTGTCGGCAGCTCACATAGTGCATAATGATGACAAAGTTAGTGCTTAATTATATATCATCTATTAATGCTAAGCAGGCAGAAAAATGGAGGACCAATGTACCAAAATCAAGCATTATGTTACCCCATGGTGCATTATGTTGTTATATACACCAGCCCTTGAGTTACAACAAAAAACAGACAGACTGATGAAAAAATTTTGACAGCACTTTTAAGGTTCACTCAGGACTGATAAGTACCAGGCAGGAACCCCTTGTAATGGCTTCATTGTGTGCCCCCTGACAAGGCATCGCAGCAGGGTTTCAAGGAACCAGTCACTGTTTACCCAACTTTAGTTCCCTGTCAAAGATAAAGGGATACTCTAAAAGATGGGCAAATAACTATCTTTTATGGCTGTGAGTGGACATTTGTTTAAACAAACATCAAATTGCTTGTTTAAATAAAAAACACAACACACAACCAGAGATTAGGTTAGAAAAGAAAACAACAGAAGACACGGTCCGTAAAGAAACCGGTTGCGTAACTCGGTGTTTAGGGGGCCGGGCCGTGACGTCAGGGCTACGTCACAGTTTTGCTAGAAATCAGCAGTCAAACGCTGTTTATATCGAAATTTCGTCTTTTGCGAGGAAATTTTGTACATTTTGGGTCTTTTCGTCGTGTAAGTGTTTAAATACCTATTACGTTCTTACTATAAATATATTAAAAACTAACTAAAAGAACTGGTGAGTTTTTAAATATAATTAAAAATTTTAACAAACACAAATTTTCCTGTGTCGGTTGTTTTCTACCCATACAATGTGGGTCATACAAGGGGAGCTGGGACATAGACCTTGGGGGTATGGGTTTTCTCTCTATACTGCATCTGATATCTGCAACCAACACATAATTATTAAGATAACTTTTTGATAGTTATCATCACAATCAGTATAGGCCAGGACAAAGATTATGAAATGAACTTTATATACACATAGAAAATTACTAATAGTTTAAAAAATACTCAATGTTGTTGGCTGTTTTTAAGGCGCCTGATGCTAAAAATAGTTCTTAAATGATGTACCTATTACACAGTGTTCACGCACAAGCGTTTTCCATTAATTTTAAGTTTTATACCTATTTTGTTCCCTCCCGCGTATTTCCTTCTTACCCGCAACTGTCTAAATATATTTGGGCACATTGAACGCAATGCGCAGGATCAAGAGAGATTCCAACATGTCCGCTCTCTAAAAAGGACATATTTTCCGTTCTTCCTTACTTTTTAACGAAGTGACAACATTTTCCGGGTTTTAAACTAAAGCTAATGACTATTTAGTGCTACCTTCAATCAACTTGGTAATAATGATGCTGTAAGCAGGGCCCTGCAGAAGAATAACAAGAAAATCGACTCGGTAAGTGCCCTAGCAATAAGCAGTTGTAGATTTCCTTAAACGAACCTATGGCATAACTTTCACCCTTCCTTTCCGATCAATGTTACGCAGGTAATTCCTTCCATACAGTCCACTCTTCCTACCCGCTGCGTGAACACACAGCATACCTACCTCTTCATGAAAAAAATTAAACTTAAAAAAAAAAAATTGTAAATTTCGTAAAAATTGAGGAAAATAATATTGCTGTTAATTTATTTTAAATATTTGATTTATTTTCTCAAAGTTAAAAATAACGAAAATATTCCAAATTAAAAATTACGCTTAGACTACTTGCTACCAACTATAATTAACATACTTACGTAATTTTGAATTTAAAATTTCTTCGTTATTATTTTAAACTTTAGGCAAATTTTTTTTAAATAAAATTGTTTAGAATTAAAAGGCCTATCAGAAAAAAATATAAAATACAGGATATATAAATTTTTTTAAATGTTTTTTGAAAAAAACCAAAAACCGATGCTCTATTTTTTAAAAATTTAAGTATCTTAAACAGCATTAAAAATTCTACTAGTTTGCCAATTTTAACTTTTTTCTATCTTTATAATAAAAAAGTTAGCAATGGTGGACACTTCACTTGGAACACTCTGTATAACGCTCAAGCAGGAGGGAAGGCATATTAGCATTGCGTTACAGTCGATGTATTTTTTATGATATTTCTTGAAAATGCGTTTTGTAGGGGTGATCAAAAAAAATCCCTTACTGCCTTATTACTTTTAGTCATTTTAACTTCCTTTTTTTAAAATTTTTTTGTATAAATTTTACACAAAAAAATCTAGTTTTAGTTATTTCCTACCCACCAAAAAAAACCAATAATATGTGGCTAGTTTCATTAAATTGAACAAGAGAGTAGGAAAAGTATTTATAATCGTGTCCTGAATCTGATATTTATAAAACTATTGGAATTTTTATCATAAAATTTTAAATGATTTAATTTTGTAATAAATTTTGGTATTTTTTCGGCTTTTAAATAGACCTATCTCTCTTTTTCTCATAATGTAACGTATAGGTCTTTCTTTATTGACCGTGGAACAGGCAAAATGCCGCGTCATTGGCTGGGAGTTACCACACAACCGGTTTCTTTACGAACCTTGGATCAGGCATGACAATAAATCTCCTTTTTTCAAGAGTCATAATCGCACTGCTCTTTTGGCCAAGCATTTTTGGGGGCTGTTCAAAAGTTTTGTAATAAACAGCTTGAAATACAAAATTGCTAAATTGTTGCTTTTTCTAGCTAAATAATAGGAATAAGAGCTTAAAATTTATGTTATTTAGCTAGCTAAATTTTAGCATGCTTATAAGCAATTATTTAACTTTAAAAGAGCAAGTCCTGTATAATATTACATCAAAAGCCATTTCACCCATAAACACCTGCTATCAGAGAGGTTCTATAGCTAAAATAATTTCTAAACCACAACTAGCTGTTTTACAGCAAAAACTAAGCTCTGACAACACTTTCACAGCAAAGTTTTTGCTTTTAAACTATATTGTCCACTTTGTGTTACTTGGGAGGTTTAGTTGAAAGAAACTTGTGAAATATTATATATGTATACAATGTGTTTCGAATACTTATGTTCAAATTTTGGGAGCATAAAGTACACTTCTGGTTAGGGTTTTTTGAAAAACAAGCGCGAAATATAGATAACTACTCTATCTGTTGGTATACGAGCACATGCCTGCATTAAAAAAGGAGGTTTAAAATATTCTTATTAACTTTTTTTAAATAAAATCATTATTTATTTATTTGACGAATTTTATTTATCTTAGGATAATATTTATCGGCGTGTAACTTTGAAACAAATGAAAATGGATATCGTCGTTGGCCTGATAAAACTACAGGTTGTGTGACATTTTTTTCAAAAATGAGATTTTTGCATAATCAATTTGCCCTATTCATAATGGATATACTATAAAAAATTATTTGCAAGAAAATGTTATATTAACGTTGCTTAAAGCAAGAATAAAAACGAAGTTCCAGAGCTCATAATGGCATACCACACTAAGGTCACTATATCACGATGTTAGGAACTTCGTGATATAGTGACCTTATACCACACGAGTGCGATTTTTCATTTTCCGCGTGTTCCATTGAAACTGCTCTCTGTGCAAATTTTTGACAGCACCGTTTCAGTGTCAGTGCACCACCAGTGCTGCACTCATGTCCCCAATGGAATACGGCATAATAAAAACTCACTGAACCGCGCCGCAAATCCTTTATCTATGGCCTATTCGATTATCACCACCACCATACCATGACGTTTATTTTATCAAAATATTTTGATTTCCGTGAATTCTGTGTGTGATTTTTGAAGTTGTTATGCGTGGTGTTCTGTGGTTATGCGTGATTTCTGATTCATCCTATCCATTAAACGACCCTTTTCATAAATAATCGAAAGTTTATTTCTCAGAGAGACAAATTGCAACAACATTAAAATATAAATTCCGTTTTTGTGTAATTAAAACGCCCTCCTTCAGTATAGGTACTTCCAAAAATAGTATACAACAAAGGTGAGTTTTGTCAATCTTATTGAGCTTGGTTGATATTGCTAGTCCCACAGAACGCTAACCTAGTCCTACTCTTGGTCCTCCTACCCTAGAACTACTTTAGATTAAGTAGATATTTAGCTAAGCTATTGGAATAAAACCTGACTTTATTTTAGAGTCAACTTTATTCTGACACATTAGGGGCTGGTTTATCAATGGAGGGTTACCCCTTGAGTTAAGAGATAGCCCTGGGTTAAAGTTGTCAAAAGTGTTCATCCATCCAAGGTTAAATGCAAACTCGAGTGTTAACCATAGGCTAACTTGACCTGCGCTCGAACAGCAGGGTAGCGTATTTAGCTCTGGGTTAACATAAAAATTTCCAATTATTTTGAATTTTTTTTTTAATTTGGTTGATTTTTCTCAAAAGCATAACATTCAACTTGTGTACTTTAATTTTATAAGTGTTAAATAGGATGATCCAACATTTTTAAAACACCAGTGATACTTTTTATGGTGTGAGGCTGAGATGATGGAATTCCCCACAGACATGATATTTGCAATGGGAGCAGTCTACCAAGCAACCCTAAAATAAATATTCTTTTTTCTATGAGCAAGATAATGTTTAATAGAAAAGCACTCCATGAATAACCCAATAAAAATCCCATCGGCCAACAGAGCTATAAGGTGAAAGACCAATTATTGACACTATTAGGCAAAAAAATTATTTTACATTTTCTGAAAAACTGATATGAAGAAATTATACTGGTAACTGTAGTAATTTTTGGGCTTTCATCTAGTATTTACAAATGAAACAAAATGTGATTTACATCACTATAAGTAAAATTTTATTTTAAAAAAGATGGTTGAAAAAATACCTATTATTAACACACAGTTTAGATAGTAAACCATTTATTGACATCCCATTTATGGACCTTTAACTAGAAAGCAGAAAAGTATAGAAATAAAATACAACAAAAATATTTTAAGCTTCGAATACAAAACAATATTCTTTTTCTTCTAGAAATATCTCTACGTCAGCTAGGCTGCTACCACTATCTTACCAATCTTCTTCGGAAGTTTCAGATTCTTCTTCTTTTGTTATTTTCTTTGTTTTAAATTTGCCTTTCTCAATTTCCTGTTCTTTCTTCAGATATAATCGCTTTTCTTTTTCTTCCAACTTTCTTTTTTTCTCATTTTCTTTTCGAATATGATAAGTTTGCCAGGCATCAGATGTGACAGCAGAGGGAATTTTTTCTTTTAATTTTCTTTTTCCTGTTGTGGCTGGTTTGGGATTTGGCCAAAACAATGCTTTTTTGAAAGGTGTTGGCACATTTTCTGTCAACTCTTTCAAAGGTGATGGAACACTATCCTTCAACTGATGTGATGTACTTGGAATTTCATTATTGTCTTTTACATTTATCTGATTTTCAGTTCTAATTACTTCAGTCTTTTCTTGGTTGATCTGCTCAGGAATGTCAATTGGATGATTGAGTTCATAAGTGCCATTAGGTCCAATCTCAGTTTCTTTGTGGTTGTTGTCTATTTCTTTCTGTAAATTTGCTTTTTTTTCAATATCTCCTGATGTCTTTTTATTTTTTAAACTTTTCCAAAATTCGAATAAGTTTGTATCTTCAACAGCACCATTCCAATTAAGATTCTTTGTGAGACATGTCTTAAATTGTTGTATCTCAGTCTTATCTATTCTTTCCTCTAATCCTGTACTTATAAGCTTTGCTGTCACCTTGTAATTGCTGACACTTGTAATGCCTTTTTTTGATATCATATTTATTAAAATGTACATTTTCTTCATTGAATGGACATATACCACTGGCCCGAAATGCATTTTTAATGGTATCTTCATCTATTTGCTTTAATGCTTTATTGAAAACATTGCTAAAATCTTGTTTTTGCATTTTGTTTCCAAGATTTTCTATTCTCCATTTCTGAACTTCTTTTTTATAAGCAGCTTTAAGTGGTCTAAAAACTCCTATGTCAAGGGGCTGTAGTAGATGTGTTGAGTTGGGAAACAGAGCAATTAGCTCTATGCCATTTTCTGCACAAAATTGAGAAAGATGCAGTGTTAAGTGGGAAGAGTGCCCATCTAGGAACAAAATTACAGGTTTCTCTATTTTTTCTCTCTCTAGCCACGGATTAAAAACGTTACATACAGTAGCGGACAAAAGTTTGGAAACATATATTCACATTATTATCAATTCTTTCTCATACATAAATACAATTTTTGGAGGAACGAATACTATTCATATTATAGTTTACCTTTGGCTCCCGTACTAATCCAATGTTTATCTTATCAATATTTGAATTCTTTCTACATAAAGACATTTTTTTTTGCCTGGTACTGAATATTTTTTAACAACAAAAGTATGGAAACATATCTGTATTTCATTTATTTTTCACTCTGCTTCATATTGATATTGCGTGCTGTAAATAACTAACATCTGTAAAAATGGCTAAAGTAAAACAACTTTCAAAAGATTTAAGAGACAAAATTATTGACCTTTTCAAAAGTGGTGTCAGAAATGTTGATATTTCTCAAAGCTTAAAACTCTACAAAGGGACGGTTTCGAAAATTATCAGGAAATATCAAGAATATGGCTCAACTGCGACGCGGCCCAGGCGCGGAAGACCGAGAAAAACCAATCGGGTGTTAGATCGTTACATTAAACGTTTGTCCCATGATAATCCTCGATTGCCAGCTACACATATTTTCAAACAAATAGTAGAAGAAGGTACTTGAATTTGCCAAAGTTCATGTAAACTGGACAGAACAACAATGGAATACAATTTTATGGAGTGATGAAAGCAAGTTTAACTTGTTTGGATCTGATGGTACATGCTATGTGAGACGTCCAATGCGAAAAAGACTTGATAAAAAGTATCAATTGCCAACAGTTAAGCATGGTTGGGGCAACATCATGGTGTGGGTTTGTTTTTCTAGTTCTGAAACTAACCCAATCGTCAAAATTGAAGGGAAAATCGACAGAAAAGTTTACAGGAATATTCTTAGTGAACACATGCTCCCTTTCGCTGAAGACGAAATGCCTCTACGATGGACCTTCCAACAGGATAATAATCCTAAGCATTCCTCAAAATTCGTAAAAGACTGATTTAAGATGAAAAATGTTAATGTTCTTACATGGCCTTCACAATCCCCGGAATAAAACTCCATCAAACATCTCTAGGAGCATGTTAAAAGACAACTTGCAACAACACGGTTCAAAAATAAGAATGATTTGTTTGATAGCATAAAAAATATTTGGCAAAATATCCCGTCAGATGTCTGTAAAAAATTGGTTTATTCAATGAACAATAGATGTCAGGCAGTGTTGGAGGATAAACGCTATGGCACCAAATATTAGCGAGATAGTATTCTTAAAATCTTTTTGTAGAGTTATTGTTTAATTTTGCAATTAAAAAAATATGTTTCCATACTTTTGTCATATCATATTTAGTCATAAAATAATATGTAGGTATTTCAATGGTAGCCTGTAGTACCAAGACAAAGACAAATTATAGTTTCAGATTCCTAAGACTATAGGCAAACTTCAGGTAAAAAAAGAACAATCTTTAATAACAAAGAATAGGAAATTAACATAAAGATAAAGAATTTTAGAAAAAGTTTCCAAACTTTTGTCTGCTACTGTATATATTCATAAAACGTTGCGGCGCACATCCAGCCATTTTCAGACGTGCCTACTCCCCATTCAGGTGGTATACTGCTTGATATGTAACTGGGAACTCTTACATATGAAAAAACGACCATAGGCGGTGCAATAGTTCCAGCAGCATTTGTCGTAACAAGAACCGGAAGGTTTTCCTTCTCATCACCTGATGCTAAATAAACGTTTCGTTCTCCTTTCTTTACCAGAACTTTATCTTGCTTGGGGGAAAGATAGAATGCACTTTCATCTGTGTTGAAAATTCTCCCTGGATCTTCAGTAATCTCAAAAATATTCTTTGACAACAGATATAGGGATCTGAGCCCTGAAGGGGAGAAAAACTAGAGATATCCCAAAAAAAATAACCCCAAAATTAAATTCGCCCCGCCTGGGAAAACAGAGTCAATTAAACTAAAAAACAAAGGAAAAAATCGGCAACACGCTAGAAGCTTACCTTCTGTAATTCTGCAGAAGTCCCAAAATTTCACTGGCGGCACCGCCCCTCCTTGCGACTGGAATTTCGGTCGTCAACCCGAAAACACGTGTGACTTCTTTTAGTTTTTTGGCGGAAGTGATTTCTTCATTCCCCTGTCACACACAGGGTGGCGCTTCAAACTCCCAGCGTGAGCAAAAAACGCGCATGAATTTAACAAAATGATCAGGTGATCAAAAAGAAAATAACTTTCAACAAAGAGAGAAATTAGCCGAACTGGTAGACAACCCCAGAGCAAAGTGATAGGACCATTTGGAGAAGAAGTAACAAATGATAATGGCTTGAGACTGATGCAATTGTGTGAAACCCACAACCTAAAAATAAATAATGGTTTTTTTAGGCATAAGGATATTCATCGATATACCTGGATTCAGCCAACAAGAAATCTTAAATCAATCATTGACTATGCTATAGGTGGACAACACTCGCAATTAAAGTGGTATGATGTACGAGCACTTCGTGGTATTACCTGTGGATCTGACCACCATCTGGTAAAAGCAAAAATATTATTCCCTTTCAGATAAACACATAAGGAGGAAAGTATTGAAAAAAATGAAAACCTAGAATGCATCGAAGACAATCATAAATACAACTTTAGAAGTCTAGAAATCGAAAGTACTCAAAGATTGTATCAGAACCGATTAGATAAAAAATTAATAAACACAGAACACTCATTTGAAGAGATATATACAAACATAATAAAAAGCTTGAAGGAAGCAAGCATCGAAGCTGTTGGATACCAAGATACTAGAAATAGCAGGAAGATGTGGTGGACGGAAAAAATACAGGAAATGGTCAAAGAGAAAAAACGCACATACTTGAAATGGCTCAGTACTAAAGAACAAAGAGACCTAGAAATCTACAGGGAAACCAAAAGACGGCTGAGAAATCTGATACGCACAGAAAAAAATGAACTGTTCGAGCGCAAATGCCACGATATCAATACACACGTAGGAGGTAGGCAGAGTTCTGAAGTATGGAAATCCATTTCTACAGTAAAAAACCCAACAAAAGAAAAAGTAAACATCCAGATCATCAAACCAGAACAATGGACAGAACACTACAAGGGACTGCTGCAGGAAACGAGACCCGAATATTTGGTAGCCTCTCCGAGGAGAGACATAGAAGAACACGGAGAGGAAGTAATCATCGAAAGAGAAATGATAAAAAATAGTATTAAAAAGCTTAAATCCGGAAAAGCTAGCGGACCTGGAGGAATATATGCTGAAATGCTCAAATATGGATCAGAGAAACTAATCGAAAATCTCACATATATTACCAATCAATGCATAAACGGACATCCAGTACCTGATCATTGGAAAATTGCATTCATATCCTCAATACATAAAAAAGGAAACAAGCTGGATTGCTTTCTTTTATTTGCATTTTATCTTTTCATTGATCGATATTGTATAGCAGTGTTTTTCCCTGCTTTTGGTTTTTTGTTTCTCTCGTATCTCGGTAAATGGCGCCTCTTGCTATAGTTCGCTCACTAATTACATTTAATTAGAGACAAAACCGTCTGATTAACTTCGCAAGATTTGTCACTTGACCAGCAGTGTTCTGAGGAGTCCCATAAGGATGAAACGGTTAACTGTCAACACTTATTAGGTGTCCATTAGATCTTGGACCCCCGTGAGGTTAAGCTTTCAAGCTACCCACGGAAAAATATAAGGGAAACAAAAAACTCCTTTTTGCCCGATTAGCCATGAAACTTGTTTGGTTATTGGATGTCTTAACAGTATTTTATGGAGCAGAGAGATAAAAAAGAATGTAAAATTTAACATATATGAAACAATGGTGAAAAGCATGCTGTTGTATGGAATAGAGACTTGTCGCGTAACAGAAAAATACAAAATAAAAATGGAATGTGTCGAAATGGATGCACTAAGAAGATCAATGAGAATATCTAGAACAGATCACATAAGAAATAAGATCATAAAAGAAAGAATGGGAATCGAAGGGAGCATAACGGATGACATCACTAAAAGACAACTGATCTAGTACGGCCATGTACAACGGATGAACGACGAAAGATTACCAAAGCAGGTCCTAGAATGGCAACCAATAGGGCGCAGAAAAAGAGGGCGTCCTAAACTAGAATGGCAACAGTCAATCCAAAGATCAATGAGTCAAAAAAATCTGACAGAAGATGATTGTCAGGATCGAAGGAGGTGGAGAATAGGCGTCGTACAACGTAGAAAAACGTTCTAAACCGACTAAATAAAAAAAAATAGAGAAATTATCACCTGATCGGAATTTTTCCCAAACAGGACTTTCTTTTTTTGAAGGTTTATGCAGAAAGCCCAAAAATATCAAAACAAACTTTAAGGTTAGGTTTTCCAAAAAATTCAAAATAAAACAATAAAGAAAAAATAACTGGCAGCATTAAACATTCCGCCCACCATAAAAATTCCCAATTTTTATAGAAAAACCCAAAAACAATAAAATCAAAAAAAAAAGGTTATTCAATTGCCCAAAGGGTCTAAACAATAAAATAGCATTTTTGCAACAATAATTTTATCGCAATAACTATGGACGTCATACTTAAGTTAATTCAAATAAGCATTATTCACGCTACACAAGGCTTTGAAGGTTGGTTACTGGCTGGGTAATGGACATACCTTCACCAAACTACGGTCAAGTAATCCTTTCGCGGTTTTTACTTGCACGACACGGGGGATTCTATCTGGACTCGAGTAAATTTTTTCAATTCTACCGAGTGACCACTTCAATGGGGGTAGATTTTCATCGGGAGGGGCTGTCAAGGGTTCCAAAGTGAGGAAATGTCCAGGAGTAAGACTTTGAAAGTCATGAGGATCAGGGCTCATACTACACAATGGTCGACTATTTAAAATAGCCTCAATCTGAACCAATACAGTCATCAACTCTTCAAAGGTTTGGATTTGATCCCCCACAATTCTCTTCAGATGAGTTTTCGTGGACTTTACCCCAGACTCATGGAGTCCACCAAAATGCGGACTGGCGGGTGGATTAAAACACCACTTAATCGCTAAAGTCTCAGCAGCTTGCTGACAATAGGACACAAGGAGGTTATTTGCCCCAACAAAATTAGTGCCCTGGTCACTGTAGAGGGCAGCACATCTGCCACGTCTACCAACAAATCGGCGGAGGGCAGCCAAAAATGCATTAGTGGACAAATCAGAAACAGCCTCCAGGTGAATGGCCTTTGTTGGGAAACAAACAAAAATACACCCATAAGCCTTTTGACTTTTTACACCACGACGCTTGGTTAACGTGATGGAGAATGGACCCATAAAATCTACACTAACATGGGAAAAGGGCTTCACCTGGGACACTCTAAATTTAGGAAGGTCACACTTGGTCAAACACTTGGAAACAACACTGTGAATGGCACTTTTCACCGACAAAATCCAGTTGATTTAGGAGGTACTCCAATGGGCGAGGACCTGGATGTCCATGCTCATTATGGAATTTTTCAATAATCAAAGTGGTAAGCCTATGACTATCAGGCAACAACATGGGGTGTTTCACCTCATATGCTAAATCAGTGTGACGTAATCTACCGCCCACCCTGAGAACACCATGGGAATCAAGAAAAGGAGCTAACTTTCGAAGAGGCTTAGCACAACTCTCACCCTTATGTATCCTTTTCAAATCTTCAAAAAAAACTTCTTGTTGTACAACTCGCACAACAACTAAAGTGGCATAATAAAGATCTGCCTCATTGAGGGCTTTAGTAGGAAAAGATAAAGAAGGATCTTTTTTCACTCTAAAAGGTCTCAAACAAAAGGCAACAATGCCCAAGATTTTACGTAAAGAGGAGTACTTAGTGCGTAACAGCTGTACTTCATCAAGGGGTATTTCTGTCACAAAAACAAAACGATTTTCCTCAGGGGGTAGATCAGCATCAAACGCATCAATTTTGTGGTTCATAGGCCATGTTTCACTAGACTGGGCCAACCAGGATGGTCCAGTAAACCAAAGAGGATGGTCTATCAATTGACCAGGAAGTAAGCTCCGGGATAAGCAATCAGCTGGGTTCTCCTTACCATTTACATGGTACCAACAGCTGGGGGGAACTTTCTCTTGAATAGTCGTTACTCGATTGGCTACAAAAACCTTTCGTTTTGATGGACACGATTTTATCCAAGCAAGGGTATTGCTGGAGTCAGACCAAGCAAAATTCTTATCAATCGGGACGCAATCAAGATGATTGCCAACAAACTCCAATAGCTCTGCCAACAATACAGCAGCACACAATTCTAAGCGTGGAATAGAAATACTTTTCAAAGGGCACACTCTACTTTTCCCACAGAAAAGGGAGATAGAAATATTTCCATCCAACTCAATTTGTCGAATATATACTGCACCACCATTGAGGCGTCACAAAAGCCATGCAATTCAGTGGTGACAGCATTTTGCTTCACAACATAACGAGGTATTGATATCGAAGATAATAATGGTAGTTGCGATACATAGAGTTGCCACTGTGCAACAATATCACTGTAGGGGGTATCATCCCATGAAAGACCCTGGACCCCCAAACGTTGCATTAAACACTTAGCAACCAAAACAACTGGGGCTAGGAACCCGAGTGGATCATATATCCTTGCAATCTCAGAGAGAATGTTTCTCTTGGTACAAGGTCTTTCCATGGGCATCACATCATAACAAAACGAATTTGGACACCATTTTACCACCTTCACAACTGGGTGGTGTGGAACAAAATATGAATGGAAGTCAGGGTTAGAATTGTCCAATTTCAGAAGCCCCTGGTCTAGGTAATCCTGAACAAATTCTTTGTACACACTATACAAAGCAGGATTCCTCAATAATCGGTTTTCCATCATATTGAATCTATGCAATGCTTGACCTTTAGAGTCACCAAGTTCTTGTTGAGGCTCTCTGAAAGGTAAACGAACAACATATCTGCCAAACTCAGTTCCAAATTGAGCGGCAGCAAACAATTTTCCACACAAGTCCTCATCAGAGGGAAGAGGGATTTTTGGAGGGGTCGATTCTAGTTCCCAAAACTTTTGTAAGGTACTATCCAATCCAGATTCTATTGGGGAAGACACTAAGGTCAACAAACTAATGGGTTTTTGAGTTTTACAAGGACCATCAATACCACCAAGGAGTATCCAACCAAATATTGAATTAATGGCACAAGGTCCTCCATTTTCTCCTTTTTTAAAGCCAGGCACAAGCATCTGACCAAACAAATCAACACCAATTAAAAGGTCCACACTACTAGGTTGTCCAAAATTAGGATCAGCAAAATCTAAATTTTTTAGGTACGGCCACTGAATAGAATCATATTCTACAACAGTCACAGGTATGGTTCCACAAATTTTAGGAATAAGAATGGCATCACAGGAAAACAAACTTTCAGGAAACTTGGCGGAGCCTATTTTCAATGTAACATTGCCATATGAAGTACTAGAAATCATGCCATTTGTTCCCTCTATAGGAGTTCTATTCGGAGCTACTTTAAGTCCTAACCTCTCAGCCAAAGAGACAGTTACAAAGGACACTTCACTAGCGGAATCTAAATTTGCCTGACAAGACACAAACTTGTTGTGGGCATCTAACACTAAAACTTGGGCAGTTGCAAAAAGCACAGGTCTCCTCTTACGAGGTTCAAAATGGTTGCTACTGGGTGTAGCGGTACACAATGGCTGTTTGGCACCTTCACTATTAGGTATGTGGGGGCTCTCCCCTGGACAATCATCTAAAAACACAGGTCTCCTCTTACGAGGTTCAAAATGGTTGCTACTGGGTGTAGCGGTACACAATGCCTGTTTGGCAATGGTGAAGACCCTGGCACTGACGACACGTGGCATTTGTAGGGCATTGAGATACACCATGTTTGCCAAAGCAGTTAAAACACAATCGTTCACGCTTAACAAATTGATGGCGCTGACCTACTTCTAATTCCAGAAATCTGGTACACTTCACAAGGGGATGGTAGGGCTGTTGCTGGCAATAAACACAACCTTTATTACCAGACTGGCCTGTTCCAGTCAATAACACAGGATAGGGTGGTTTGCCACCCTTCCTAGTGGGTAGAGAAGGTGAGACCTCCTTCGGCTTATTCAAAAGAGAACTATTTTCCAAAGCCTGACAATTTTTCTCTAAGAATTTAAACAAATCTTTATAGGACGGGATTTCCTTATCACTATACTCAATCTCAAAATGAGTTTTCAATGGGGTATCAACTTTTTGCAAAAGAAGAATCATTTTAGCAAAATCTAAAAGATCTACATCATCATAGTTTGACAATGCTTCCAAATTTTCCCGGAAAGTGGACAACAATAACCTTAAATCATGTGGGTTGCTCGATTTTGCAGAAGGGGCTTGACAAATAGACGCCCAATAATTTGTTACCAAAAGTCTTTTATTATTAAAGCGTCTAATCATCGCATCGAAGGCTACTCGATAATTATCAGAGGTTAGCGGTATGTTCCTAATTACAGATGCAGCCTCTCCCACCAGAGCGGTATTTAAGGCTTGAAATTTAGCTATTTCACTCATGTCAGCTTTATGGTGAACAAGTGACTTAAACATATCAAAAAAGGTGGGCCATTTTTTAAGATTACCGTCAAAATGGGGTACCTCTATTCGTTTAATTTCAAGACCCCTGTCCACATTTACCAGGGAATGGTTCAAAATTGTCTGTGAGGCATCTTGGTAATCCTCCGGATAGAGCTCACGACAAATCGATCTAATTGTGTATTTCATTTCATCAAATTCCTGCACTAAAGTTTCCTGACTTTCTTGTATCTGATGACTACTATCCAAGCTTATAATTTCAAAATGCAATGCATCGAATTGACTTACCAGAGAAGGCACATCTTCCCATCTGGGTTTTAACTTTTTTGCCTTCTCTGCATTGCCCTGGGCTTCGACGGCTCTATTATAAGTTGTTTTTAATTTATTAAAAACGCTATTTTGTTGTTTTTTCAAAACTTTTATGTCAGACATGACAAAGCGGTTTTTATCAGATACAAAAAAGTAGGTTTTTTCGCGACAAATCCGCTATCAACACCCGGGTACGGTTCGCTAAGAACGCGGCAACAATCTCGCGCTTAACGAAAGCAAAAAACGAAGGTAAATTTCGACGGATTTCACACAAACAAATTCGAAACCCGACGAATAATCAACAATTTTCTAACCTCGGAGGTAAGCAAAACAACACGTGAAGTTGTGAGGTTAGAACACACAAACGTCAATGAAACGTCAGCCAGCAAGAAAAAGAACGGGGGCCCGGGCCGCTGCCAAATGTCGAACGGGGGTTTATTTTATCGCCGCACGAGGTCATAAACCAAACTCAGGGCAACCAACCTTTAAAACCATGCGGACTCTAAAAAAAAACCGGTACAAAAACAACAATGTCCGAATCTGGCAAAAAAAACGATAAAATGTGGTTAATGCAAAAAAACTATAAAATTACCAATTTTTTAACAAAAAAAAACTGTAAAATCCAAAGGGCTTTTTCAAAACATCCGGCTCGAAGGACCAAATAGAGATCTGAGCCCTGAAGGGGAGAAAAACTAGAGATATCCCAAAAAAAATAACCCCAAAATTAAATTCGCCCCGCCTGGGAAAACAGTCTATTAAACTAAAAAACAAAGGAAAAAATCGGCAACACGCTAGAAGCTTACCTTCTGTAATTCTGCAGCAGTCCCAAAATTTCACTGGCGGCACCGCCCCTCCTTGCGACTGGAATTTCGGTCTTCAACCCGAAAACACGTGTGACTTCTTTTAGTTTTTTGGCGGAAGTGATTTCTTCATTCCCCTGTCACACACAGGGTGGCGCTTCAAACTCCCAGCGTGAGCAAAAAACGCGCATGATTTTAACAGAATGATCAGGTGATCAAAAAGAAAATAACTTTCAACAAAGAGAGAAATTATCACCTGATCGGAATTTTTCCCAAACAGGACTTTCTCTTTTTGAAGGTTTATGCAGAAAGCCCAAAAATATCAAAACAAACTTTAAGGTTAGGTTTTCCAAAAAATTCAAAATAAAACAATAAAGAAAAAATAACTGGCAGCATTAAACAAGATACGTTTTTACTTCATGAAACCAATTTCGAATCTGGTTCTCAGTAACATTTTCTTGTGATGGGATCAAAGCTTGTGATACCCTAGGGGTTATTTCAGGGTGCCGTCTTAAAAATAACTTGAACCATTTGTTGCTGGGCCTATTATCGTTTTCAAATGATTTTTGTTTGTTTTTTGATTCCTTCATAATTTTTTGAACAGAATCCAGCCACTGAGTTTTTGTAACCGGAAAATGTCTCTCAGCAAGTGCCAGTATCCACCTGACTAAAACGGCCTCTTCCTCCAGAGAGAGAATCGTAGAGGGCCCAGGAGAGCAGTTCAGGGTTGATTTGGCTTCTTTCTTATGAAGCAGTGTAGTTCGAGGAACACCATACTTTTTTGCGGCTGCAGCTACAGGGACGCCTTTTTGCACTTCCTCTAATGCTTTAGCCAAATTTTCAGCTGGGTATCTTTTTCTTGGAACCATTCCTAAATTAAAAAAAATAGTCAAGTAGGTACCTACCAATTATTGACAATTCAAATCAATTATTGACACCCCATGCCATTACTTGGTTTGGAAACTCTCAAAGGAAAAATTCAAGTTTTGGCAACATTGTCACAATGCAAATTTTTAGAATAATGGGTTATTTAAATAAACAGGCCAAAACCAATTATTGACACTGGTGTCAATAATTGGACAAACCTGCTTTGGTAAATCAATTATTGACAGAGGATAATTTTATCAACCACAATTGTTTTTTAATAAACTTATGATATATTGTTATTTTTCAGTTCTTTTGGGGTAAGCAGGATATTGATTTATTATTGTAAGACAAAAAATAAAAAAGTTACATGCATTTAAAATAAATTCTTACCTTAACTTTTGCAATAATCACCACTAATATTTAAACAAAATATGTGCACATGTTCACTCAGACAAGAACTATTTCAAAATGGCTTCTAGTAGACATTTTATTCAACTATATCACTGTTGCCAATACTTTCGAGAATCCATCCTTACAATACTAGAATATTAATGTTTGTCAGATTTCTTAATAAACCTTTAAGAAGTAGAGACTGTCAATAAATGGTAAGGTGACAATAATTGGTCACTTACCTTACCTGCTATTTGTACCGAGCCACAACATAGAGAGGGATGCAAGGCCCATTTACATATAAATCATCATCAATATGTGTACCAGTTTTATTATAATACTAATTTATGTAGGTATATAGTTTTAAAACTTTTTATATTTATTTAAAAATGCAAAATAAAAAGTAAATGTAATTTTTTAAATTCTTATTTGGCGGCCCCTGAAAAATGACTATCAAGTTCTTTTGTTATATAACTGTATTTTAGGAATCAGAAAAAATCAACAATTAACTTAAAGAGTAACATCAAAATAAAATACTGAAATCATTCAAACGAGGGGTGAACAGCTAACCCAAAATGTGTACACCGATTGTGAAAATCCACAATCTTTTGCTAAGATTGTGAGGGATTGTGGAAAGATTGTGAGGGATTGTGGGAAGATTGTGGGGGATTGTGGAGGACTGTGCAGCGGCGTAGCGTATCTGAAGGGGGGGCCGTCCCATCAAAAATAATTCTGACGACCAAAAAAGGAAACAAAAAAAAAGGTCGTCATGTCTATAGTTTCCTTGCCCGCCCTCTTAATTTACTGTTACCGGCTCTGCTACTTAATAACCAGTGACCAGCTAACCCCAAAATGTGTACGCCGATTGTGAAAATCCACAATCTTTTGCTAAGACTGTGAGGGATTGTGTAAAGATTGTGAGGGATTGTGGTAAGATTGTGAAGGATTGTGGGTGATTGGGAGGGATTATGTAAAAATTGTGAAGGATTGTGAACAGATTGTGAGAAATGTGTACACCGATTGTGAGAGCTGTTCACCCCTCGCATTCAAACATGCAAGATTTAAATTTTAAAAAAATATGCTACAGTATAAATAATATATTAAGATCAAGGTTTTGAAGTTCACCCCTCGCATTCAAACATGCAAGATTTAAATTTTAAAAAAATATGCTACAGTATAAATAATATATTAAGATCAAGGTTTTGAAACAACTTCTTGGTCAGCCAGGAAACTTCTTGCTCTGCACAGGGTGTTTGTAAATCAGTCATTCCAGGATAACAGCTTGATGTGCCAGAAACTAGTATCATTATTTCTGGTTGATGTACCTTGTTAATATTTCTTCATGAAAGTGCCGAAGTTTAGAGAAGTTTATTTGTTTCTTTGCAGACATGATCTGTAACAAAGATAAAATAGGCAAAGTAGTTTAAAAATAAACTTAAAAAATGCAGTATTATGATCCAATATGGAAATTAATCCATTTGCTTTTAACTCATTTTATCTCTTAAATTATGTAATGTATAAATCTAGCTTTAATAGGTAGATAGGTACCTATAGATGTATTTTTATTTTATACTATAAGTTTGATTTATTTGATTAAAAAAACAGAAGTTTTACAAGATCGTCAAAAATTGGCACAATTTTTCTAAATCCCCATAATAGACAGTTAATCTTAATGTAGGTTGTTTCATTTAAAATGTTAACGAACAAAACATAAATTATTAAAAACACTATTGTTAAAGCTAAAATACACTCTGGCTCACAACACATTCAAAAATTAAAACAAATTAAAACAAATCCAGATCTGATACCTGATAAGCTAAAAATTCACTGATGGAGTAAAAACATTGTTTAATTAGAAATTGTTTTAGTTTAAATTTAAATGCATTAAATGGTAGATCTCTTGTACTTTGAGGGAGTTTATTATATAGGACAGGCGCATAATGTAATGTTGCGTTCCTAGAGGTCCCGAGCCGAAGAAACTGCACTCGAACATCAGTTCTGTGTCTCGTATTATGTTGATGTATGTCTTCAACCCTTGTGTAACTTTGCGAGTTTTTACAAAAATAAAGAAGACATTCTAAGATATACTGCGATGAAATAGTCAATATACCCAGATTTTGAAAAAAAGGTTTGACATTTTCTCGATATTTAATGCCTGCCAAGATTCTGACTGCTCTGCGCTGCAAACCAAAGATGCGTGAGGTATGTGCTGAGTGACCCCAGGCCAGGAGTGGATACACAGCGATAGAGTGGAACAACCCGTAGTATGCCAACTTAAGTGTGTCCTCTTCTACTATTTTTGAGATATTACGGAGAACATAAATGGATGAACATAGCCTCTTTGAGGTTACTTTCACATGCTGTTCAAAAGTTAATTTTAGGTCAAGGGTCACCCCCAAAAGCTTGACACTCTCCGGGTTGTCTGGAATTTCTATTTTTTTAAGAGTAAAGACCATTTTTTGTGTTTTACTTACGTTGACATTAAGTTTGTTTGCTCTAAACCAGTCATTGGCAGTTTCAATGTGTCTTGACATTTCACTATTTGCAACTTCTAAATTTTCAGTTTTTATTGAAAAACCATTATCATCTGCATAAACAACAACCTGGCACTCGGGTAACGCAGCAGAAAAATCATTTATGTACACCAAAAACAGCAGAGGCCCCAGTATTGAGCCCTGTGACACCCCATGTCTCATTAACCTCTCTTCTGAACGCTGACCATTTATCTGTATTACTTGTCTTCGATCCGTGAGATACCCTGACATAAGTTTAAGGCTCAGTTCGTCAAGTCCATAATACTTAAGTTTTTCAATGAGGATATCATGAGACACACAGTCAAAGGCCTTGGAAAGATCGCAAAAGGTAGAAGATACCACCTGTCCACCCTCCATGCCCTCGACTATGTAGTCACAGAGGCTCACCACAGCTCCCATGGTTGATCTATCCATCCGAAACCCAAACTGCTCCTCAATAAGCAGGCCATTTACCTCAAAGTATTCATAAAGTTGTGTTTTTAGGAGAGCCTCAAAAAGTTTAGAAAACACTGGTATTATTGAAATTGGTCTGTAGTTTGCTGGCTGCGAATTATCTCCATTTTTATAGATAGGAACAGTTTTACTTATTTTAAATACACTGGGGTAAACTCCCTGCTGAATGCAATTGTTAAAAATTATTGTTAAAGGCTCACAGAGAATCTCTCCAAAGGTCTGCACCAACACTACACTTAAGTCATAGAAATCTTTGCTATGTTTTTTCTTAAGGTTCTTAAGAGCATAATCTACTTCATGTGATCCAACCTCCCTAAAAGAAAATTTTGAGTTTATTTTATTTAAGTTGCTGTTTTGTAGATACACTGTTGGTGAGACACCTGCTGCCGGTAGAGACTTTACTAGATTTTCAGCTATTTCAGTCATTACATTCATTTTCCTTTAAATTTATCTCTCAGAGTTACAGATGTAAATTGAATTTGTTTGTTTTTTAATTTCGGTTCGGTACCTTTTCCTATAGGCACTTCTCTCTGCCTGCAACTGTGGACAGTCAGACTCACTGCACATGTCATTTAGAGTATGGAATTCAAGACGCAAGGCCCGAAGCTCCTCTCCAAACCACTTTATTCCCGGTTCTGTTTGTTGTTTTCTTTGATGGCTAAATGTAGGGAACGCAATATCTCGGTATGCTAAAATTTTTTCAAAAAACTTGCAGAAGAGGCCTGCTGCATTAGTTATTTCTAAGAAGGACCAGTTTTCATTTAGCAGGAGGTCATGCATAATTTTAGTGCCCTTTTGTGTTATAGGACGACAGAAATATTGTGGTATTTCAACAATGTTGTTTGCAAGAAAATCCCCAACATTCAGTGTGCATTCTATTGCCCCATCATGATCAGACAGATCTGGATCGAAAACACTTACAATACATTTAAAAATATCTTCCAAAATTAACAAAAAGATTATCTAAACGATGACTTTTTCGAGTATTTACAAACACTTTTTCTACAAAATTAAATGACTGTGTAAGATCTAAAAACCTATATTTAACATTATAATCCTTTTCAAAATGAACATTAAAATTACCATTTAAAATAACATACTTTTTTAAATCCAGACATACATTTAAAACACCATTCAAAATATCTAAAAACAGATCAAAATCTCCACTGGGTGGGCGATAAATTGTTATTACTACGGGGTTCTTTTTTAAAATTTCTAATGCACTAACTTCACATTGCTCTGGTATGGACAGTCTACACAACCCCTCAATTGTTTTTGTTTCCCATTTTGAACTAGTTAGAATCGTAGATCCACCATGACGACTTTTGTCCCGGCAAAAATAGGACCCTACTTTGTAATCTAGGATTTTGAGTTGTTCAATTTCTTCCCTCAGCATGCAGTGTTCAGTGAAACATAAAATGTCATATTGAGTTCGAGTACTAATCATTGCTTCAACCTCCCCTACTTTGTATCTGATTGAGCACACATTTGCATAAAAAATATTAAAGACCTCTGTTTGGAGAGTTGTATCACAATTATTTTGTGTAGTTGGAGGTTCTCTCTGAGTAGATTCCTCATAGTTTATCAAAGACTGGGCTCTGTTTTGGGAACTAGTTAGAAAAAATCTTTCATTTCACGTAAAAATTCAGTGTGTTTGGCAAAGTTAAACCTTTTTATTCCTGGCCAGAAGGTCATGTCATAAAGTTGATCTTTTTTAGCAAATGGTGCTACTACGACAAAACATTTTAGCTTACTTAGGTCTGTAGGGATTTCCTTTACTATTATTTTGTCATTTTGAAAGCCAGGCCTTGATTTTATGTAGGCCTCAACCATTTGTTCTGTCGTATGTCTACGGACGCGGTTGATGTATAACCAGGCTTTTCTTTCGGCACCGGAGAAACCATTTTTCTCTGTTTCGGGTGTTACACTTGCTTGCCCCAGGCGTTTTTGAAAGTGTTTACGTCTTTGGTTTCTTTGAAAAGTAAAACCACGATTTTGTGTTTCACCTCCATTTTGTATTTCATTTGTGTTCTGAGGCCTTAGGACCATAGGCCGCTTGGCCATACCAGTAATTGGTGTATATGACCCTGTTTTCTGTGGCTCATTACAAGAGAGCACCATTTCATCTTCCGAGAAGGACCCACCCACATCCTTATGTTCCTTATATAATGCCCAGTGAGGAGTGAGTTCCATGGACGTGGCCATCTGGGATGATGCAACTTGGTTGTTATTTCGCCGGTGTGTTTGTTGTTGTGCTTCTTGTTGGGTCTTTTGTGTGGTTTTTATGGCTTTTATTTCTTTGTCTACCTTTTTGTCAAGTACATCGAGAGACTCTCTCGTACTTTGGCTTATGTTTGTCATTTGTTCCTTTAGGTTTCTTATTTCTTCATCAATTTTCATGTTTATTTCTTTTTGGGTGCTTTCTATTTGCTTATTTTCTTTGTTTGCTTTTTCCAATTCCTGTTTAGCATCCTGGTATTTTTTTTCGGTCTCTAACCTTTTCTTTTTTTCGCTTTTTATTTGCTCGTTTAATGATTTAATAGAGCTACTTAGTTCTTTTTTTGCTTTTTGTTCTAGCTCCAGTTGAGATTTTAGTTGATAAATTTCTTTAGTCAGTTTAGTCATATCTGACTTTTCTAGTTTTTCATGTTCTTCTCTGCACTTCAGGCTACATATGCAAGTCTTGGAGTCAATTCGCTGTCCATGTTTAAAATCCCGTTCGTAGCAGCTGTTGTGGAGCACTCCAAAACACACTCTACACACCATACATTTGAGTTCTGTTTTGTGGCATTTGTATGTTATTATTTCCGCATTATTTCCAGAGTCCCTTACTTTTGATCGTGACGAAGTCATAGTTTATGAGTTTGAATTTTGTTATTGTCGTCTTAACCTCAAATCTAAATCAGCTGATCCTCTGACACAAATCAGCTGTTTCCCGCTGGCAGTGGAAACTTTTATTTGAGTTTTCAGGCTTTTCTTACCCACTCTTGAAGTTTTCAAACTCTTCAGATGGGGCCGGATAAAGGTTTTAATATATGTAACACTTTTAAGAATTTTTGGTTGCTTTTTTATTCGAATTTCGACTGATTTTTTACACAGACTGTCACTGCGGGTGCGTTCACGTTCAACAACTAGTAGTAGTAAGTAGTACAAGTACAACAAAAACAATTTACAAATCTTGAGCTGTACTATTTTCATCATACGTAGTAAATACTTACTGGCTAGAGTACAATAACTGAAGAAGGTGAATAAGATTTTTCCAAATCATTTTTTTTAACAAAACAAAACCAAAAATACAAAACATATGATTATAACCACAAAATGTCAAAAATACCATAGTCTATCAAATAAGAAGGGAAAACTTAGATGGTCGATTGTTATGAGCATTGCCAACCTGTGAGTTTCGGAGCTTTGGGTTAAAATGGTGTGGATAAATACTTTTCTCTTTAACTCAAGGGTTACCCCAAGGTTAGAGTTGGCCCTGGGTTAGCTAACACGACGAGATACCCCTCCATTGATAAACCGGCTCTAGATAGGTTTTGGTCATGCCAAAAACGGCCGACGACTAACGCAATTTGAAACTGTTGACATTTGAACGTCACATGTAGTTAGCGGCTTCCGTGGAACGCCGCAAACTCACGGACTGTTAACATAGGATTTTTGACATACATAGAACGTGCGCAATTGTGTTTTAGCGATCTTCTATTAAATTCCGCGCCATTTGGTGGCGCAGGCTGCACAGGTCACAACAGTGTTGAGCGCACAGTCCCTATATACTGTGTGTTGAGTGGCACCAGGGACAGATGGAAGAACATTAGACAATCTCTGGCGGAACCCATTTCTTTCACATAGGGGATAATGGGGTAATAAGTAATAGGAAATATTTTTTTGCTACTCTTGCAGTTTGTCTTTTGTCATTTGAGATATCTGAAAAAACCTTTCAAATTTTCTACTACAATATTAATAAAGTTTTAGCACTTTTGTTTTTTACAAGCAAACCATTTGAAATAATATTTTTTTTGTCTGAAGGAAACACTTTATTTTCAGTTTTAATACTTAAGTTTGCTGTCAAATGTAAGACTTTCTATGTATTGTTTTAAATTTTGCCTGTCATAAGCAAGTAGTTCAGAATGGAAATGTTTCTTATTACCCTTTCATTTTGGTTATCGTGGGATAATGAAAAACATCGCAATGGGGCAATAAAAAATATATCATTTTTTATTGTATATTGATTTGAGTACTTAGTGAAGTTGCCTTCAAATTTGGCAAAAGTGACCTATGTCAAGCTTTAGAAATGGCAAGTTGCAAAAATATTAAATGGCATCTAACTCAAATAGTCCACAGCACACCAATCTATTTTTTAAGTGATTACGAACAGGCTAAATTTTCGTACATATATTATTTGGCCGAGACGCCTAACTTTTTCCCCTCAAAAATATTTGAAAGTGATTCTTAGCAGAGTGTGCAGGCGTAGACATGCTTCGTGCATCGGACTGACTAAACCAAGCGTATGATTTGTAGAACAATATTGCCTTTTACACATTAAAAAACTTTTAGACATTGTGCCCCAAAATCATATGCTTGCTTTAGTTAGTCTGAAGCTCCAAAATTTCTGCGCCTGCGCATTCTGTTAGAATAGGCGTCTTGGCCTAATAAAGCTATGTACGAGAATTCAGACTGTTAGTAATCAATTAAAAAATACACCAATGTACTGTGGACTATTTGCGTTAGATGCCATTTAATATTTCTGCAACTTGCCATTTTACTACTTTACATAAGGCACTTTAGTAAAATTTTAAGGTAACACTACTCAAATCAAAGTGCAACAAAAAAGATTATATTTCTTATTACCCCATTACGATGTTTCCTGTTACCCCACGTTAGTCAAAACGAAGGAATAATACGAAACATTTCCAGTCTAAACTTGTTTATAACAAAAAAAACCACAAACAACGTATTAAAACTGCAAATAAAGTTTTCCTTTAGACAAAAACTCCCCCATCTTCCCCTAATGAATATCACGATTTTAATATTCTTGCTCCCCAAACGACACACAGAGGGGCAAAATCAAGAAAACATGCGATTTAGTGCAGAACTCATCTATCTAATATGGGAGATATTTTTACTGAAAACTATTTATTAATAATCGCTTTACCATAGCAAGTTAGCTTCGGATAGTCAAACGTCAAACAAATGAATAAAACAACTTGCCAAAGTTAGCGTGTTTTGAAAACTGACGTTGCATAGTTGTTTTAAGAAAACAAATGAATCAACTTTGCCACAATTTTTAATGTTGATCAATTTTGGTTAAAATAATTTTAATTATGTCAGATAATCACTATTGTAAGTACATTATTCTCGTATAAAAAAAATGCAAAATTTTTTGTTGTTTTTCTTCAAACTGCCATTTTTGGAAAATCTTTTAAAAATTTATTATTTTCTTTAATTTTAAAAATATACGTGGACACAAAGTAACTTGTCGCCCGCTGTCGCGGGCGAGTTTTCACATGTCATTTTTTACTGAACCTTCCTTTTTAAAACGATGCCACATTTAGCTGCTAGTTTTTGCTAATAAGGCCGGAATTAATTTGTAAATATTAACATTTTTCTCCAAACTAAGCGAAATATGTGTTTAAATTGTAGTATAGATAATTAAAATATAACGTAGTAAATACATATACATCTACACATACTATTATTCTACTCATTATATATTAAGGAATACAAGTCACACCTTATCCCGAGGCAAAAAGTTTGTAGCCTGAACGTAGCGAGGTATATAATTGGCCAATAGCTACAAGACACTAATTACGAATTTTAGGAGATATTTTTTAAACTTTTGGATTTTTCTGCCCTAAAATTAAATTATAATTATAATTATGTGGTGTTCAGCTACTTTACTAAAAACATATTGTCTAATAGATCCTTTTATTTTGAATTTTAAGGATAAAAAGTGACAGTTTTATCGCTAAAATAATTTATTAATAATCGCTTTACCATAGCAAGTTAGCTTCGGATAGTCAAACGTCAAACAAATGAATAAAACAACTTGCCAAAGTTAGCGTGTTTTGAAAACTGACGTTGCATAGTTGTTTTATGGGGCCGACTCGCGCCGATATTTTCGTGCTAATGTAAGGGTTTGGAAATACACGCTTTTCTTGAAGACGGCTAAAGGTTTTAACAAAAACTTTTTTTTATCGTTTAAAGTGATCTTTGGTACAGGCCCAAAACTATTTTTTAGTTAAAAAAATTTCTCCAAAATAGCATGAAATTATGCTTATTTATAGTCAAAAATCGATCATTTTCATATCATTTTTTTTATAGGAAATTGTTATCTGATTCAATCGGGGAAGAATTTCGGGCCTACAAGGCACATTCCTCTAAATAAATAAAAAATAAAAATACAAAAAATTGCAGGTCATCTGGTAGGAAAACGTGTATTGTTAAACCCTTACAAGACCAACAATTGCCGCTGTTGTCATCAATAAAGTGGGGCCCTCTGCTGGTCGCTAAGAATTATTTTTAAAACAATAGCAATATCCTTGTCTTTTCGGTTTTTTACGAAACCGGACCATCACAGCCGCAGCTAGCATTTTTGGCGCCCGAGGCAGCATTTAAAATTTGTAGCCCTTTCACCCCTTGATAGAGGTTTTACCAAATCAAAATGGTAAATTATATTTGACATTCTCATATACTTTCCGCACTGTTTTTGAATTGAGTTGTTTGGTATTGAAAGTGGCACGTTTTCGTCTTCACTTTACACACTAAAAAATCAGGCGGACTATAAACAAACAAATTGTGTGTAAGTGATTGGAAGAAAATATAAACATTTGCACGTGTATAAGTACCGGTGTTTTTTTTTCTATGTGTAATTTTAAACAGTGGGACCAACATTGTTTACTGGACGCTATTTTCTGAATATGTACAGGGGTGCCACAAAATACCTATAAAAGTACTTTAATTACCTGTCTAAAAATCACTGCTTATTTAGCATTAATTGAATATACATAATTCCATCCACCCTTTTGACATTTTTTTAGATCAATATAATGGCACAGATTTTTAAGGGTCAGAGTTGCGCCGATATTCTAGTGTAAATGTAATTTATGGTTGTTTAGAAATACACGGTTTTCTCCAAGACGGCTACAGATTTTTACAAAAACTTTCCTTAATTATTGAAAGTAATCTTTTGTCTAGGACCAGAATTATTTTTAAGTTTAAACAAAATGTAAAAAATTAGATAAAATTATGCTTAAATATAGTCACAAAGCGACAATTTTATAATAATTTTTTTTATAGGAAATAGATCTTTGTTTTAAACGGGGAAGAATTTCCGTCTTACTAGTGATATTCTTCTAAATAATAAAAAAAATTGTTAAAATAAAATGGCATCTGGGACGTTTATAACGCTTACAATTTATAAAATGTTCGTATCCTCTCTTCCTTTGATAGGGGTTTTACTAAATTCAAAATTACAAATTGTTTTTTACACTCGCGTGCGGAAAATACTGACTTGCGGCAATTTTTTTGGATGAGTTTGCTTCGGAAAATGGCACTTTTTGAGACTGTCGTATTTTCACTTTATTTAGCCATCTTTTAATATTTTTGTTACTGTGTAAATATAAGTTCAAATATGTTGTATGTGAATTGTCAATCTATCTACGGCGTGTTATTAATATAATTTGTTTTTTTTATAAAAACCGAGGGATGATCAACTGAACCAAATTTGTACACCTTCCTACGGGACTTTAATAAATTTTTGGGCTTGTCCTGTCCTGTTCGCGACCAACAAAAAAAAACGTCTTAACTCTCGTTTTTCTTAGAGAGTTGATTTGCCTTTGCCGGCCTCCCTACTTAATCATGCTTAGGGCACCCCTTAGGCGCCAGTACCCTCGGGGTCCTGTTTAGTCCTGTGGCAATCCTGTGGAAGTCCTATGGAGTCCTGTATAACGATTTTCTATTTTAAATACATTTGGTAGAAAAATATTTTAAAGAAAAAAAATTTGCTAGAAAAACATTTGGTATACAAACATTTCATAGAAAACACATTTAAATGGTAAAAAATATTTTTGGTAAAGTACATTTGGTAGAAAGTACAATTGGCAAAAAACCTATCACAGAAAACACATTTTCTAGAATAACATTTGATAGAACGTACAATTGGCAGAACAGCAAATGTTAGAAAGGACATTGGGTATTAAAATATTTCATAATCTAACCAAACCTATCCTGACCTAATATGTACTTTTTAAATGTTTTTTTACCAAGTCTCTTTCTATCAAAGGTTTTTCTACCAAATCTATTTTCCATTAAATATTTTTTACCAAATGTTTTTCTAACAAATGTTATTTCTACCAAACTTATTTTCTATCAAGTGTTATTCTACCAAATGCATTTTCTATCAAACATTTTTTTACCAAATATATTTTCTACCAGATGTCAAAGCATTTCTAACCTAAGGTGACCACTCTTGACCTAAACTCAAATCATTTTATTACGCACATTTTGGCTTACTTACTTGGCTTTCTTCTGTTTCATTTTGTATAACGCTTTCCGTATTTGAGTAACTTTTATTGTGGTCTGCGAAAATTAGTAAAGAATCAGCCTACAATAAAATTATTAAAAAAAAAATTTACGTTGAGGTTAAAAAGTGCTATTTTTATTTTATCACTTGTTTATAGCACTTACCTACCAAGGGATAAAAAGCGAGCGTAGCAAGTACCTATATTCAACTAGGTACAAAAAGACACTTTTATCCCGCGGTTTATTACGCTATTTTTAAGCCTAAATTGCGAAATAAAATATTATATACCTAGGTACTAAAGTGACACTTTCTATCTCAAGGCAAAAAATGCGTAGTAGGAGCTTAGTGAGAGCTACAATTTGCCAAAGGATAAAAAGAGATATATACTATACTATTTTTTGCGCTTATATGGCCCTGTTTTATTAAAATTGTTTGCAAAAAAAACAGACTTAACTATAGTGGCCTAAATTTTATTTTTCGCACTTTAGGCATGAAAAGTAATAATAGGGATTAAAAGTGACATATAAAGAGATAAAAAAATTAAATTTCTAATAAAAACGTGAAAACCGAGAACCTCCTAAAAAATAGAGAAAACTCGGAAAAAAGTCAAAAAGTGCGAAAAATCGCATAAACCCTGTGATAAAATTGTTCTTTTTATTTTTAATCACGCGGCGAATTGTCCCCTCTAGCTTGTCAAACTACAAACTTTGCGCCTCCGGGAAAAAAGTGGCACGTTTATCCCTTGATATAAACCTGTACTAATTTCTTGACTTTCGTGGACTAAAATTTTTATTCTCTGAAATAAGAGACAAAAATTTTCTAGTCCCTAAAGTGAGGGTCAAAAATACGTTTTTATTCGCTGAGGTGCGGTTCAGTTCCTTAAGTTTTACAGACATAAGTAGTTATATATTCTGTCTCTTCCCCTCATGTTGAGTGTTATCTCGGAATTTTTTCTGTCGACTTACTTTCCCTTTTCTCGCCCGATGCAGGTATTCGGAGGGTAAAAATTTACAGATCTAAAGGTATCAAAACAAAAATCAGAAGATTTTAAATATATTACTTTTAATTATTATTAAATCTAAAAATCTGAGTCTTCTACTGCCCTCTCCCCTCAACCGAACCGAACTCACCCCCCTTAACAGCTAAAATTAGTTTCTTTAATGTCCCCACCTGCCACCATGAATTATCCCTATTTTATAAAAAAGTTGAAATATATTTGATTACCTATATGACTAACCTTATAAATACCTCTGGCCTCACTGTGTTTCTGGTTAACACAAGTTGAAGAAACCTTGGGACCCTTCGGTACAGTTAGAGTTGGCATCGTACCAGGACCCTAAAATAAAAGGAGTACGCTTCCATATTATGCATATTAAACATAGTTAAAAAAAGAAAAGTGGCAAAAAACTATCGTTCAAAATATCTAATTATCGCCTACTGCCTAAGCATAATTTATGTTTGCACTTACCACTTTTTTTGGGCCTTTTTTTTCCTCTTCGCATTAAGTCGAAGTCTCAATTTTTTGCCTTTTCTTCGTTCATCCATACTTACTACCAATGTTTACACGACTGTTATAGAATCAAAGTTACTATCCAAATGCACTCAATAAACGAATAAGTACACTTATACAATTATTAGAAAATAGGGGGGTTACCCTACAAAAGGTCCGGTCGTTCTGAATTTTGGATATGTTGTTAAGCTCAGGAGGGTAGTTAAAAATCTGAGTTTTCGTCATCCCCACCCCTGTGCTCCCTCCGCCATCTTGAAAAAACCATCAAAAATTGGCACTTTTTTTAGTTTTTTGCCTTTAGTTTCGTTCCAGTACACTAAATCGCAACAAGATTTTTTAGAGGATATAATTATCTACAATTGGGTGGTACCAGGGTTGTTCTGCGAGCAGTAGTAACAGAGCTAGATAATTTCCAAAAATGACTAAAATCACGTGCTTGGGCAAATTTTCAGATTTTTTCGACTTTAGACGGCATAAGCTCCGAAATACTTCGTTCTAGGGTAAAAGTTCTAAGAACATATCTTGTAGAGAATTTTATCAGCTACAAAATCCATTCTTTAAATGTATTTTTAAATATTGTAACGGAGTGGGAGTAACTTTTAACTTAAAGTAAGTTAGAAAATAATAATTTTTTTAAATTTAGTGCTTTAAACGGCACGTTTTTTATTTATTTTGATTTTTTTGTGTAAATTTAGTGACATACAAAAAGGTAAGAGAGCTTAGGGGTCAAACACCTCCTTAAACTAACCACCTCTTCAAAAACCCCCCCAGACTCCCCAAAATCTAACATATTTAGGTTTTCTCAAATTTTCTCAAAAAATACGCTTCTAAGAGAAAAATGTGTAAAATACTTTATTGTAGACAATGAAATTTTCTTTTTAAAAAGGTACAACTCGATGGGGGTCAACTATTTATAAACTCTTCAGCGGCGTCCGTTAATTGAAGTAATTTAAAAAAGTCAAAAAATATCCATGTTTTTTCCATGATTTATTCGATTTTTTTTAAACCGAGGTTTATAAATCAAAATGTGTTTAAAATGCTGTACAAGAAAGTCGGATTGGTTTCATGGTTATAAATTCAGAGGCGCCCGTAAATTTAACCAATTTTAAAAAATCACAAATTAAAATATTTTTGTTACAAGTTTTATCTAATTTTTTTAAAAATAAGCCTAATTTTAAAAAATGCTATTATGCACTTTATTGACAGTAAAATTCTCTTTTCAACGGTGTATAACTCGATGGGGTTTGACTTACAACGAACCCGCCAGCGACGTCCGTAAATGGGAGCCATTTAATTAATTTTTTTAAAAATTATGTTTTGCACAGGTTTTATTTGATTTTCTGAAAACCATACCGTTTATCAAAAAAATTGTTTATTACTTCATTGTAGATAATAAAATTTCCTTTTAAACGTTGTGTAACATGGTAAAAAATATTTCATATTTACCGCTCCAGTGGTGTGCTTAATTTAAAACAATTTTTTTTAAATAAAATTAGGCTTATTTTTAAAAAAATTAGATAAAACTTGTAACAAAAATATTTTAATTTGTGATTTTTTAAAATTGGTTAAATTTACGGGCGCGTCTGAATTTATAACCATGAAACCAATCCGACTTTCTTGTACAGCATTTTAAAGGAAATTTTATTTGCACATTTGTTTTATAAACCTTGGTTTAAAAAAAATCGAATAAATCATGAAAAAAACATGGATATTTTTTGACTTTTTTAAATTACTTCAATTAACGGACGCTGCTGAAGAGTTTATAAATAGTTGACCCCCATCGAGTTGTACCTTTTTCAAAAGCAAATTTCATTGTCTACAATAAAGTATATTACTCATTTTTCTCGTAGAAGCGTATTTTTTGAGAAAATTTGAGAAAACCTAAATATGTTAGATTTTGGGGAGTCTGGGGGGGTTTTTGAAGAGGTGGTTAGTTTAAGGAGGTGTTTGACCCCTAAGCTCTCTTACCTCTTTGTACGTCACTAAATTTACACAAAAAATAAAAATAAATAAAAAACGTGTCGTTTAAAGCACTAAATTTTAAAAAAATATTATTTTCTAACATACTAACTTTAAGTTAAAAGTTACTCCCACTCCATTACAATATTTAAAAATACATTTAAAGAATGGCTTTTGTAGCTGATAAAATTCTCTACAAGATATGTTCTTAGAACTTTTAGCCTAGAACAAAGTATTTCGGAGCTTATGCCGTCTAAAGTAGAAAAAATCTGAAAATTTGCTCAAGCACGTGATTTTAGTCATTTTTAGAATTTATCTAGCTTCGTTACTACTGCTCGCAGAACAAACATGGTACCACCCAATTGTAGATAATTATAACCTCTAAAAAATTTCATATAACTCTTTTTGCGATTTAGTGTACTGGAACGAAGTTACAGGCAAAAAACTACAAAAAGTGCCAATTTTTGATGTTTTTTTAAGATGGCGGAGGAAGCACAGGGGTGGCGGTGACGAAAACTCAGATTTTTAACTACCCTTTCGACCTTAATAACATATCCAAAATTCAGAACTACCGGACCTTTTGTAGGGTAAAACTCTTCTATTCATTGTACTAACTACTGGTATCGAACTAAACAGATCCGAGTGAACCGCTTCTCTGATGCCCGAAAATATAATATAAAATATAATATTGCCAGGTAAATGTAGGTAAGCATCGTCAAAGAAAGCGCCGCGAGACGTGGCTGCATGCTAGACAATGCGAGGGAGACGTACGGGAGGGTTAAACGATGTCCTTTCGCGCTAGCCCGGGTGTAAGTTTATCGCAGCCCGGACCTGAGAACATAAGGTGTTGGTGGCACTTGAAGGGAGGTTGAGGGGGCGGTAAACGCCGCCTCCTCAACACTTCTTTTTTACCTCGTCCCACACGTATGCCCCGCAGGTGTTTCTCGAATGTCCGCTCTTGGGCGCCTTAAGAAAACAAATGAATCAACTTTGCCACAATTTTTAATGTTGATCAAGTTTGGTTAAAATAATTTTAATTATGTCAGATAATCACTATTGTAAGTACATTATTCTCGTATAAAAAAAATGCAAAATTTTTTGTTGTTTTTCTTCAAACTGCAATTTTTGGAAAATCTTCAATTTTCAAAATCAAAATTTTATTATTTTCTTTAATTTTAAAAATATACGTGGACACAAAGTAACTTGTCGCCCGCTGTTGCGGGCGAGTTTTCACATGTCATTTTTTATTGAACCTTCCTTTTTAAAAGGATGCCACATTTAGCTGCTAGTTTTTGCTTAATAAGGCCGGAATTAATTTTTAAATATTAACATTTTTCTCCAAACTTAGCGAAATATGTGTTTAAATTGTAGTATTGATAATTAAAATATAACGTAGTAAATACATATACATCTACACATACTATTATTCTACTCATTATATATAAGGAATACAAGGCACACCTTATCCCGAGGCAAAAAGTTTGTAGCCTGAGCGTAGCGTGGTATATAATTGGCCAATAGCTACAAGACACTAATTACGAATTTTAGAAGATATATTTTAAACTTTTGGATTTTTCTGCCCTAAAATTAAATTATAATTATAATTATGTGGTTTTCAGCTACTTTACTAAAAAACATATTTGTCCTAATAGATCCTTTTATTTTGAATTTTAAGGATAAAAGTGACAGTTTATCGCTAAAATAAGGATTAAAGAGGGCCCTGTTCTTATAATATATACCAAGGGATAAAAGTGACACTTTTTATTTCAAGGTAAAAAGTTTCTAGCACGAGCGTAGCGAAAGCTACAATTCGTTAAAGGATAAAAATACTCTTTTATAACGAGGTTTATACGTTAATTTTACGCTTTCAGACCGATCTTTTTTTAAACTTATTATTTGATTTATTAATATAGTTTGATTATTTTTTGTTCTGTTTAGTATAAGATATAAACATGATTATTTATAAACAAAGAAAGCTTCCAGTGGCGTAAATAGAAAAATGTCTGACAGTTTGGGGGGGGGGGGGTCGAGACTCCATGAGGCTGTATTTTATGCTGTTTTATGTTTGTATTCATGAAATATGTGGAAAATATCTAGAAAAATCTTAGCTTCGGGGGGGGGGTGCCCCGGCCCCCCAGCCCCCCCTTATATACGACACTGCAAGCTTCTGTCATGTCGTTTTAAAAATAGCGAAAGTCAGACAGAAGAAAAGTGTGTAAAAATTTAATGTTCGTTCTGTAATGTTTTTTTTTGGGGGGGTTTAGGTGTTTTCATTTTTTAGAGGGACGATTAGTTATTTGGGGAGGGGGAAAATTTAGCCTTTCCGTTTCTGTAGGGTCGACAACATAATATAACATTTTTTAAACATTGCCGTCGTACCTACATAGTATTTTAGGAAATATTCGACTAACAGCTCGGGGTCAATTTTTTTTATTTTGGATCACTAAGTAATTAATTTTAAACATTCCTGACTACAAAGGAATACATCCATTTCACTGTGGGACTTTATCGCACCTTTTTGTGCTTCTGCCCCACTGTGCGACAGATAACCGCACCGTCGGCGTCGACTAAAACCGGTACCAAAAATGGTATTTCGAACTGTCGAATATTGTTAAAGTTGTCGTTGTCGGTGAAGTTATCGGGCCTAAATTTGGCACGACCAAAAACTATCTATTTGCACAGGAAACTAACAGCTAACTTCTCAAAATTGACATACCAAAGCCAAATTTAATAATAAAGTCACTAACTTTCATTTAATAAATACAGACACTAATAAATTTGGTACTGCTTTTTATATGTAAACCTGTCACCATAGTGCTTTCGGTCGGTTTTAAAATAAGGTCGGGTTTTATTCCAATAAGTGTCTAATAATTTACTTATTTAGATTTTATTTACTTAGTTTAGGTTGTTAGTGTTCTGTGTTACTTCAGTGCCATATATGTATAGGTAATATTTTCTAATCCTTTTGTTCGTGTTTGTTTTTTGCACACAGGATTTGTTTTCTTGTACAACACTGCACAAGGAAGAGAAAAAATACTCTGCCAATATATGGGCCCCTAAGCTCACACTAGGTACTATAGTTATATTGTACGTGTGAGCTAATATAACTAAAAACTGAAATATATTTTATTCAACTCCAGACTAAATTACCTTTTGTTTGATACCACACAAGCCATGTTTTGACTTAAACTCAAATTTTTGAAATCTACCCCCACCCTTACAAAAAAAACAAAAACTAAAATGTATTTTGTTAAAGTCCGGACTCAATTACCTTTCGTTTGATATCACACACGCCATATTTTCACTTAAACTCTAATTTTTAAAATACACCCCCCACCCTTTTTTTTAAATAAATTAAAATGTATTTTGTTTAACTGCAGACTCAATTACCTTTCGTTTAATATCACACACGCCATATTTTCACATAAACTCTAATTTTTGAAATCTACCCCCACCCTTTTATTTCGTTTGTGTTCGGTGGATTTTGTTCATTTTTAAATGGGACCATCTCGACCCAAGACCCAGCCTAGGTACCAAATTTCATTAAAATCGGCCAAGCGGTTTTTGAGTTATGCGCGTTGGTCGTTACAGACAGACATACAGACACACAGACAGACAGACAGACAGACAGACGGCGCAACAAAAAGGTTTCAAAATCATCTGAAACGCAAAGATATATAAAAAATTTTGAAATCGGAGCAACTTTTTTTTTCTCGGAAAAATTAGGATCACCATAGCTCACACTACTATAGTATAGTATATGTGTGAGCTAAAAAATTCTTGACATAAAAATGTTAATTGAATGTAATGTATGAAGATAAGTGTTGAATAAATAAATACAATACAAATACAATAGATACCTATAAATGGTAAGAGGCTTTGAGGTTGGTTCAGCCTCATAAATTTCATTAGATTAAATTAACTTAGCCTAAGTCAAATTAGACTAACTTAAGAGGAAATTTTCTTGATTTTTACAGTTTTTTTGAAGTTTTTCACTTTTATTTTTTGCCTTTAGGAACATTCTTAAGTAAAAAAACAAACTATCTCTAATTTGGCTTAGGGGCTTAGGGTAAGATAATGTAACTTAATTTAATTTAATATGGCTGAATGAACCTTTACTGCCCATGAGGAATTTAGGTCGCTATGGTTATGTCTGCCAACACTGCCAGCTGTGATATGGATGTAGATGTATATTAAAATAAAATTACTAACAACAGGTATAATAAAACCAAGACATAAATTTTTCCCATTCAAATGCAGTTTCTCATAGGATTTATGTATGTGTGTGTGTGTATGTGTGTTTGTTTGTTCATTGATTTATTGATGTATTTTACTTAGTTCTCTCTCTTAGAAATTTTAAACTTTGGATGCTTAGATTTAGATTTTTTACCTGCTATTTAAGACTACTGTAAGACTTTTGACGACCCTATATTACTTGTAATCAGACTGGCAATTAATAAATTGAATTGAATTGAAAGTTTAAAATTCAAGTTATTGATTACTGCCTATGTTGTAGAGCCTTTATATTCAATTTATTGCTGTTTTAGTTCAACATTGGCACATGTTTATCCCTTTCGGACCTGACCATAAACAATACACTTTCTGTACCCACCCATTTTTTAAATTCTTAATACCTAATGCCAAAAAATTCCAGATAATGCCCTAAAATTTTTAGATAATGCCTGAAAATGTGCATTATTCTAAAAAAAAGCTTAAAGCTCTTAACTTTTCAAAATTCAAATTTGTTTATTTATAAAAGTAGCATTTACATTTTGTACAATGTACAATCCTTAGTTGAGTCTAGCATCCCTGAGCCATGAGTGGCTTGTCAGGTACTTATTTGTTTTTTTGTTAAATATTTTTCTTATAAATAACTTGTTCTTAAGTATTATAATCTTACAAACCCCTATAGAAAGAAGACTTCTAAAAATATATAAAATGTGTCTCAGATAAAACCATAATAACAATTTTATTTAATTTAGTAGGTACCTATAGTTGATGATATATTATAAGTGGCACCGCGTCAAAGCTATGGTAAACCAAATTTTGTGGCAAAATCTAAGTACAGAAGCCTCAAAAAATTGTTGTTTCACTTTGTACCTGCAGTGTGCCGCTTTATATGTCTATAATAAAACACCGAGACCTTTTAAAGGAGAGACAAAATAGGTACTTACCTAATAAATAAAGATCCGAAACATAAAAGAGAATCCAAAATTATATTAAAATGTGCGCAAATATTGATTTAGTTGCAAAAACGGTAATTTGTTTTGTAAAAAGTCGGTGCCAATTTGTTTGACATTAAAACAGTCAAAACAACAACGAATAGACAACGTCAAATCCCAGCTAAATCAATATGTTCGTAACGGCTCTGTAACGAAATAGAGCGTATCAAAATAGCGCGTATCAAAATAGCGCGTATCAAAACAGCGCTTTTCAAAACAGCGCGTGTTCAAAATAGCGCGTATCAAAATAGCGCGTATCAAAATAGCTCGTGTTCAAAATAGCGCGTATCAAAATAGCGCGTATCAAAATAGCGCGTACCAAAATAGCGCATATCAAAATAGTGCTTGTTCATAATAGCGCGTGTTCAAAATAGGCCGTGTTTAAAATAGCGCGTATTAAAATAGCGCGTGATCAAAATAACGCGTGTACAAAATAGCGCGTATCAGGTCTGCTTAGGTATATTCACCTAAACAGTTTTCGCAAGGTCAAAAGTTATACTTGCTTAACCGTTAAATAAACCGATGGCTTGCTATACTTAACACGGTTCGGTTCGGTTCCGTCCGGTTTGGTTACACACCCTCTAGAATCCCGGAAAAAAAGCCAGGAAAGTTTTTTTTTTGAAAAAATATGTTAGAAAGAGACCCTTTACTCGAACTATTTGGTAACAGCGACGTTTGTAATGGCAATTTTTTAAAACGCGGTATTTTTAGACACGCTATTTTAAGACGCGCTATTTTGAACACACGCTATTTTAAACACGCGCTATTTTAAACACGCGCTATTTTGATACGCGCTATTTTGAATACGCGCTATTTTGATACGCGCTATTTTGAACACGCGCCATTTTGAACACGCGCCATTTTGATACGCGCCATTTTGATACGCGCTGTTTTGATACGCGCTATTTTGATACGCACTATTTTGAACACGCGCCATTATGATACGCGCTATTTTGATCACGCGCCGTTATGATACGCGCTATTTTGAACACACGCTATTTTGATATGCGCTATTTTGAACACGCGCTCAAATGAGCGCGCTATTTTGATACGCGCTATTTCATTACAGAGCCGTTCGTAACAACCAGACAAGAGTATATATGTTCCTTTATAATAAAATCGTTTAGAAGAAGACAAATAAAAAGCAAGTAAAGTAGTAAGCTAATGACTAATTAGTGCAGAACCTCGTTTTAGGAATCAATACCAATAAAAAAATTACAGGAAGTGCGGGCCCCTCTACTCCCTTCCCGCCCATCACGGTTTCGATGACGCTGTGCCACTTTAATACAACATCACGTATAGATACCTAAGAAGACATTTTTAATCAACAAGTACATGAACATTTACATCTGTAAAAATACATTAGACAAAGAGTAGTTTAAAAATCTGTGCCAATCCAACAACTAGGAGGTATTAGTTAAGCTGTGGTATTTTATTTTTGATATTTTCTGTATTATGTCTTATCCAAATAACGATTTCATTAATAAATCTTTTTTCCTGTTATAGATTTTATATTATTAGGTAAAATACTATACAATCTTGGCCTAAGAAATAATATATGCCTTTGACTTGTTGAAAATTCAGCCCTATTTTTTCAATATTTATGTATCTTTCTCTAAGGGAGACACACTAAAATAACACAAGGTCAATTCCCCCGTCACCCTCTTGAGTGTTACATAATTTCAGGATAGGCCCTAATTGTAAGAGCTTTGCTTTCATTGAAGAGATTAGAAGTAGGATATCTTTTAGGTTTTTTATGTATAATCTTCAAAATATATTTTTGTGTTATAGTTAAGTTTGATAAGTTGGTAGCACAAGTGCTACCCCAGATTTGTATCCCATAGTTCAGTACAGCCTTGAATAATAATTTTTGGGGCATAAATAAAGTCCATGTGTATATTATATTTTAAATTATTATCTATAAAGACACCTAGATATTTCTTATTAGTTGTGCCTAGTTATATAGATATGATTCAAACATTTTCCATTCAACTTCTCTTATTCCAATATGTTTTTTTAACAGAATTTGGTGTGCCACAGTGTCGAAGGCCTTTGCTAAATCAATGAAAATGCCCAATGTTTTGTAACCACTGTTAAAGTTCTGTATTATTTTTTCTGTTAAATGTTGTCTGGCACCCTCTGTGCAAAATTGGTTATTTGATAATGTATTATTTGATTTTAAATAATAATCTAACCATAACTTTATTCATTTTTCAATAAGTTTATTTATGGTACTTGTGATTGCTATAGGTCGAAAGTTCTCAAAACTTTGTCTGTCAGCTGACTGGAATATTGGAGTAATAACCAAGTTTACCTGTTCTGAAGATTAGATTTATAATATGAAATAGAGGGTTTAATAAAGTTTGTTGGTTGTCGAGGTGGTTGTTCTTAATGATTTTTTCCAAAATACAGTTGGATCCTTAATGAATTTATTTGAAGTATTAATAATTTTTTTCTAATTTGGGAAAATTTAGCTGTGTTTTCTATTCTTGATTCTTTAAATTTATAATTGGTATTTTTAATTTTTTTAGCTAGTTTTTAGCTCATACATATACTATACTATAGTAGTGTGAGCTATAGTGATCCTAATTTTTTCGAGAAAAAAAAGTTGCTCCGATTTCAAAATTTTCTGTATATCTTTGCGTTTCAGATGATTTTGAAACTTTCTGTCGCGCCGTCTGTCTGTCTCTCTGTATATCTGTAACGACCAACGCGCATAACTCAAAAACCGCTTGCCCGATTTCAATGAAATTTGGTACCTAGGCTGGATCTGGGGTCGAGATGGTCCCATTTAGAAATGAACAAAATCCACCGAACACAAGCCAAATAAAAGGGTGGGGGTAGATTTCAAAAATTTCAGTTTACATAAAAATATGGCGTGTGTGATATCAAACGAAAGGTAATTGAGTCCGGAGTTAAACAAAATACATTTTAGTTTTTTTAGGGGGGGGGGTATATTTAAAAAATTTGAGTTTAAGTCAAAACATGGCTTGTGTGGTATCAAACGAAAGGTAATTTAATCTGGAGTTGAATAAAATATAATTCAGTTTTTAGGTATATTAGCTCACACGTACACTATAACTATAGCACCTAGTGTAAGCTTAGGGGCCCATATATTGGCAGAGTATTTCCTACATTACAATAACAATTTAAAAATCTATTATATATGTCGTTGCTTTCTATGATTTCTTTATTTTCTTTAATTATAGAATATATTTTAGTGTTTTTATTATTATTATCACAAATGATTTCCCATATTTTTTTAGTGTCATTTAAGCTACTATTAAGTTTATTCTTATGGAAATTATATTTAGCTTTTTTAATCATTTTAGTTAATTGGTTTCTGATAGATTTAAAATATTCAGTTTAATTAAAATTAATTAAACTACAGGGTGGTAAAGATTTTCAAGAAATCTTCTTTTTTATTAATATATGTGGTACTGCTCTAGATATATTTGTGAAATTTGGTTCTATTGATATTTTGTGATGTATAGGTAACATGTTTTACGAGGACGATATATGGAAAATCTGAATATAAATTCAAAAAATATAGAGCATAAATTACATAATTAAAATATTTTCCAGGTTCCTTCTTGGAGAAGATTTTCACATACACCCATCACCCCTTAAAGGGGCCCAATAAAAATGTTGTTCAGTCTTAGAGATGAAAATGAATGTTCAAAACTAAACCCTAACTTGGACTATGATGTGGCCTGTCTTGATATTCTAAACTTGCTGAACAAAAATGTAACAATCAGAGGCCAGTATAGTGAGTGCCATGAGTGCAACTTCACAACTCAGGCAATTCTTAAAGCACTTAATAAGACTTCAGTGCCGATCAGTACCAGATCACCCTTGTCAATGGAGATTCAATATGATAATGTTACACATTGCAGGTTAGTGTTTTTGTGGTAAACTTGATAAAGGCATAAAAATATATTTAAACACAATTTCTTTTAGTAAGGTGATTAAGACTTGTCAATAAAATTTCTTTATTTAAAATGTAAATACAAGGGGAAAACAACTGATCAAAATTTGTACATGTATTACATGCTTTTTTTATAGTAATGCAACCTTAATGCAGGTAATGGAACTGTAATTTAGGTAATACAACTGTAATGCAGGTATAAATATGTAGGAAGTATTTGTATAAAGAATATAAAACATCACCCTACTCAACCTGGAAATTAAAAATTGATTTTAGTAAGTTTAATTTTTAACTTTTACAGATTTGAACAACTATTCTATGAACACTACCGCTATGGCTTAAATATATCTCAAAACTGCACTAGTCCCTATTTAAAAGAACCAGCTGATAATGCCTATTTACGTAAGTATTTACTTAGTTTTATTTAATTTGCAGGATTTTTTTATTACTGGGGGCCCTAGTTATCCATACCCACCCATTTGTCCCAAATCAACTTTTCTGACTGATTTTTTAAAGCCTAATAACAAAAATAATAGACTTTATTCAGGTATTCAGAAAACAAATTACAATAAAAAACAAGAATGCGACGTATCTGTTTGCTAATTTCTACACTTATCCTTACTCTAAATAAAATTATTATTTTATGAACTAATAAAAATTTTCGTTTTAGATATAACAGAAATTTTAAGATGTATTTACACAAATATATAACATTTTATGGATTTTCTTTTTAATTATCTTAAAAACTTTATACCTAATTATGTTTTTTCCTTCCAGCAATTCTTATGGCTTTTGTGGTTCTTTCATGCTTTGGAACTATGTGGTATATGATCAAGTGCATCTACAAGAACAGTGGCCGACTAAGACAGATGATGGCTTGGACAACTGAACTAGAAGAGGTAAGCTAATGTTTTTCTTAAACATGATTTTACAAAAATTAAATTCTTAATTATGATTTTTAGGAAAGTTAAGGTGTCTTTGTGGTAAAGATATTCTAGATCTCTGCTGAAGGCATTTTGTTTATTCTATTTATTGTGGGGTTTGGAATTTTTTCTACCTTTAAAACTAACAAAGGTTAAATGTCATGGATTTTTTAATATATTTTTGGACTGTTTTCCGGTTTTCTCTTTTAAACTTAATGTAAATTAGAACTCTCAACACTCTCTCCAGTGTTGCCAGGATAACATAAAATTGTATCCATCAAAGTTGTATCATGAAATTATCATGTCTAAGTTTAGGCTATCAAACTAAAATACAGTGTACTCCGGTTATAATGTACCTGGGTTATAACGTACTTTCGGTTATTATATACATTTATATTTCATTGATCCGTCTAAAATACTCTTCTTTTTTACTGGCTATTACGTACCTTTTATACCTTCTACTTCGGTTATAACGTATCATATTTTACTAATTACATTATCATATTCCGCTTATAACGTACGAGTGTACGTTAAAACCGGAATATTGCCGGTGATTCCCCGAAATATTCGGGGATTTTTCAATAATCTATTCCGATCAGTAAAGCGGAAGTTAGTAGGCAAAGGAACTTATCAAAAACAACCATTTTATTCCAAATAAAAAATGTACGTTCTAACATAACTTTTTAATTGTATTTTTTTTATAACGTACGTCCGCTTATAAAGTACACACTTTCTGATCCCTTGAGGGTACGTTATAACCGGAATACACTGTATATTGATTTCTAAATATAGTTTTGTCCTATATTTATAAGTAATAAGCGTTCGGGCAGTAAATTAGCAAGACTTGTAGAGTGTGGCAAAATCTACTAAAGTTTAAAGTTACATAGATCCTTTTGAATCAACACGGCAGTATTTGGCCCGAGATGATTGGCGGCTGTTTACCTTTAGGTATTCTTTGCTAAGGGATTAAGTTTTGATATTGGTCTTTCTTTTTCTAATGTTCGGTTTACTGTGTGATGGAAAATTATTTTCAATATAATAATAATTGCCCGCCTTTTTTAAAACTTTATATTCTGTCTCATAAAATATTTCTCACTCACTTGATAAAAATGAGTTACAATTTTTAGGGGTCAAAATCTCTATCAAAAACAAAAAGGTGTTTTTTTTTAATTGGAAGTATTATAGCATATTTTAATATGTGAAAAATTTGGACGCGCATTTGCCAATGACACAAAAAAAAACTAAAAACAAAACGATTTCAGCTGACACCTAAAAAACTTTATTAAGTACCAATTATGTTGAAATGTTCTCTATTTAAACAAAACCAATACCATTAGGCTTAGTTTCTGTTAAAAAATCTAATTCTTAACCTTTACTGCTGTTAAAATTTACTCGGACATTATTTATTATGAGTCAATAACACTATTTTTGCTTTTTTTAAACTTATTTTTAATCTATGCTGACTCATATTTGTTTGCATGTTTTATGTATTACTAACATCATATCAGCATAAATATGTTAATTGACTCTTCCAGCCAGCTATTTTTAGCACTTTTGGAGTTTTTTAGTTTTGGATTTTCAGAATTTTTTCCTTTTCTTATGTATCACTTTTAATCTCTGATTTTTAGTAGAGGTTTTGTAAACGTAAGACATAGTAGTAGTAAAACTGTATGGTCTAAAGATGCATAAAAATCCTTATTGACAAAGCTTAAAACTCAAAAAATAACCTATCTTTATTCTATCTATACCTTTCGATTTTATATTGTATTTGAGACCAAAAAATGGTTACAGTAACACAAAAAGGAAAAATGCTCAATAGTTTCAGTTCATTTTAGGTTTGTTTGTGTTTGTAAGAAATACATATCAGACTAAATATAATGTAACATAAATAGGAATAAATAGGAATAAAAAAGGACTAAAAATGTCAGATAAAAAATAAAAAATTAAAAATATGTAAAATATATAACTAGTGAAATGTTTAAATAAAATACATAAAAATGAACACAATACAATTAGCAAGACTTATTAAAAAAATAACAGTTAAATAAAATAAACTAGTTGTGGTCAGGTTAAAAAAATTTGATGGTGACAATTATTTAAGATATACACAAAACTTGCACAACAATTAAATCAACAAAAAAGTTTGCCGAAATAAAAATGTACCTAAAAATATAGAGTAAAACATTATGCAAAAAAGTATAACAAAATATGGAATAGAAGCATAACCGAACCAAACACAACTTATTTTTAGAGAGCTGTGTTTTCAAATGAGAAGTCAAAAAATTCTTGAATACTATAGAAAGCTTGCGGAAACAATATGTTAAGTACGTTTCGAGGAGTATTACAATATTGCTTAAATGGGAAAAAGTGGCGATATTCCGAGCCCAATAAGATACTGTATCGAAATTAAACATATCTACAAAGGTTCTCAAAATATCGAGCAAACATTAAAAATTGTCGTAAAATTTAGTACCCGTAAATTAAAAATCAAACAATTTTTCGTGGCTAAGCGAGTAAAAATAAGGGTTTTTTGTTTCTCTCGTATTTTTCCGTGGGTAGCTCGAAAGCTTCCTCACGGGGCGGGGGTCCAAGATCTAATGGACACCTAATAAGTGTTGACAGTTAACTGTTTCGTCCTTATGGAACTCTTCAGAACACTGCTTGGTCAATGTGACACCCTTGCCAAATTAAGTACACGGTTTTGTCTCTCACTTTACGTATCCAGTGAGAAAACAAAATCATGTACTCTGCAAAAAGCGCCATTTGACGAAATATGAGAGAAACTAAAACAGCAGCAGCCGAGTAAAACCGCTATATCATCGACCGATGAAAATACGAGACTTGTTTGATGAAAAATTGTGTTTTTCGAAAATTTTAAATATTATCTTTATCTTCATTTAATAAAATATTTGTATCAGCGACTACGAACAATCAAATTTTTTATAGTCCTTTTACAACCTGTATATGTATGTGACAAAGTAAATTCGACTTAGTTATGTATAATCTAGGAATTTCAACCCACCTCTCAAAATAAAAGGACAGAAGATAAGCACATTAGCGATAGGGCTCCCTTAGTGGCTCATATAAGGCGTAGACAAAATACTACGAAGGTTTCTAAGGTTAGTTTCTTTTTGGGAAAGGAATTTTGTGTTTTTTAAAAAGTTTGTAGCGTTTACTGGGCTTGTTGTGATGTTCATATTGTATGACGGTGGCGCCCTCTAATTTTTATTTCGAGAAAATTCAGTTAGGAGTAATCAGAGTATGTAGGAAGTCGTAGAGAATCTCGATAAATTACGTTAAATGATAGCAATTTTCGTCTACTTTGCTCAAAACGAAATGACAATTTTTTTAGAGAATAATTAAAAAACTAAGGTAAATCCTCCTAAATGTGGAATTGATAAGCAATTCAGAATCGTAAATATAAAATATGTCCACAAACGATGCGTTAGCGACCTAGAGAGTGTTAAGTTTTTATATCCGTGGGTTTTTTGCAGTGCGTTGCTGGTAGACTCTAAAATACAAAAAAGTTTTATTTAAACTTTTGTATCCGCTATTATTTTTGTATCTGTTACCGTTATATACCAGTGCAGAGATACCTTTTTAAAATGAAAAAAATTAATAACAGTTACACAAGGTGGTTTAACAGCATGAAAACTGTTGAATAGGGAAGAAAATATAGCACAACTTACGGAAAAAATAAGTTAGACTCAATTCGATTTATTAGGTTAAAATGGGTGTGAATAATGATTTTCCACGATTGCTAGCAAAACTACCCGAAACATTTTTTAATTATTATTCGGGAGAGTTTTCCTTAGATTGGATTCCAATATATAAGATGGCAATGCATTTACGGAGATAGTTTTAAGTTAAATGCATTATTTTACCTTAAATTTTTCTCCAGATTTAATTTTTTTATCCAACATATTTCTGCAGTATTCCACAATTCAAACCATGTCTCAAGTGCTGTACTAAAATTTGAACTATTTTACATAAATTCCTGTGGAAAATCCAAAATGTGACACGTTTTATATTTTTAATTTAATTTTAGATGTAAATTTAAATTGTTTTAAGATTTAACTCAGTGAGAGATGGTTCTCTAGCGTGACTCAAATTATTAAACCTATTTGACTTTTAAGTATAAGATACGCTGTTCCTATCGGGCTTAAACCTTTGGACTTAATACTTAGACCCTGGTCTGCTGTCTTAAGATCTTATAGTAAATACTGGTGTATGCGTTTTACGTTGTTGTAAGGAGAGTAAATCAAATATAAAACGGAATATTCTACTTAGCGCGCCATAGATAAAGGGAGTGACGTGATATCTCGATATAGGTTAGGGATGTCAAGAGAAAGTAAATCGGTTTGGTTCGGCTGAGTAAAAGCTTTTGGTAGTATCACGTCTGAGGGTTGTGCACGTCATCTGTTGCGCAATGCGTTATTATCAGATTTTTGACCCGAGAAGGCGTAAAACCGTCCATCGACTATCTGCACAATTTTGCGATGAACAAGTCTACGATTGACACAAAAAGTTTCAGATGGCCAACCGACCTGTAGAGGCAGCACCGCGGAAAGCCAAGACCCGTCTTTCCACAGGAAAAGTTCTTGTAACGGTTTTTTGAGATTTCGGAGATTTACTGCTGATTGATCTTTCTTCACGTATGGCTTAGAATTATTGCTGCGTACTGCTGCATGCAGCGAAAGTTGCCTATCGGGGAAAAAGTGAGATATGCCTATTTGAAGTGAGATTTTGCTTCATGAGAACGCTCTGCTACTCACAGCTGCATTGACTTAAGAAAAATTGCACGAAATTCATAGGCAAATAATTTGTCAACATATGACTACTACATATTTGGGCCACTCAAAGAAGAATTAGGACTACGAAAATGTGGAAAACTGCACAATTGGTTACTGACATGACCAGTTTTACTCTCTGAAGAGGGAATTAAAAAACATTCGATCCAGTCGGAAAAGAGTATAAATAATAAAGGAGATTATGTAGAAAAATAAGATGTATTTAAACTTGTATATACTGCACCAATAAACACATATTATCTCTTTTAAGGACCTGGGAGGCTCTTCAACTTCGCCTCTCGTGATCGAGCGTGCTCCGTCTGTCAAAAAGTACTCGCATAGAATTAAATCGATCGACGTCTTCAGAGGGCTTAGCATCATTTTAATGATTTTCGTCAACTACGGAGGCGGACAGTACTGGTTTTTCAAGCACGCGGTATGGAATGGACTGACGGTTGCCGATTTGGTGTTTCCATGGTAAGTGACCGTAAATATTTTAAATAATATATGGTCTGGTGGTCTACACACGGATTTGTTAACCTCAAAATGGATTTCTGACATATGTCGGTGAAAACCCTAAAAATCACTTTAACATGTGTTTGACGTTCTGGCCCCGCTTCTATTGGCAGCACTGGTTTTTTTGAAATTCTACTTGCTTTGACAAGTTTGACTTACGTTCACTAGGAGTTACCGGTTTGTTAGCTCGAGCTTTCAAAGTCCGATCACTGCGGCGCCACCTTAGAATCTCATTTTTCCGCACTGAAACCACGCTTAGCTCTACTTTGTTCTGTGTGAATCAGCTGATCGTATTTTCTGAAGTTTAATTTTTCGTTTTTCTAACTGCAATTTTTGCGGATTTACCAACAGTTTGGTTTCAATGTGTGCCAAATTGTAGCAGCTATAGACGTGTGTCAACAATTTCAAACTCAATCTCAAGTAAGTGTAAGTGTGGTAACACAGGAATTGGTGTTGTCGCCAAAATTGAATGAACAACGTCAAACGCATGGTGCAGTAATTTCTTATAACAAGCGTTAGGTTAAGAAGGGTTGACGTTAGTTAGTAGGGCTGACGCTTTTCGAACTGAGCTGCCGAGGCATTGATTAAAAAAATTCATATACTAACAAAGAAAAATTAGAGGTGACAAAACGATTTCCGAATATTCGGATTTTAAATCAGTGCCTTGGTAGCTCAGTTGGAAGATCGTTAGCCTGGTTAGCCAAAGGTCGCTGGTTCAAATCCAGCCTGATGTAAAAGTCTTTTTGTAATCTTATTTTTCTTATTTCTACCTTGCCCTTAGGCCACTAAATTCTCCCCGTTGTAAGTTGTTTATTTTTTTCCTGGGATTATAATCAGTAACACAGATGTCTTATATTTAAGAAAATCAGGCACATACGTACTTATAGTTATGTATTAAGGCTTACATAATCAAACTTCATGTTTTTTAATTTTGTGTAGGTTTGCGTGGCTTATGGGCCTATCAATGACCATCTCATTTCAAAAGAAGTTGCGTCGGGGAGTGCCTAGACGTCAGCTGGTCATGCACGTGATCAGGCGAACTATCCTGTTGCTGTTCTGGGGCGTCGTGATCAATTCAAGTCAGACTACTATTACGATTGCAGAATTGAGGTTAGTTTTCAATTTATATATAGGTTATGGAATGGGCAAAGATTGTATCAAGCCCAATCCATTTGTGTCATTAATTAAGTCCTGTTTACAAAATGTTTGAGTGATGTGTGAAACCAGCAGAAACCACTACAAGGAAAAATACCCCTTGTTGGAAACCTCATAAAACTATGGTGTACAATTTCTCCAACGTCGATCAAAATGATTTGAATCAACCTTGTTTTTAACACGTCTGTGTCTGCAGCTTCTTATGATTACATCAAACCATTGCACAGTGGGCTCTGATTTTTAGCCAAATGAGATTAAATTGAAAACACTGAAACTTTTGACCACCTTCCTATATAAGAGTAGATAGTCCAGTAAGTCTTGAAAAAAAAACTATGATAGGATTGACGCAACTTTGAGTTGTTGTTTAGAAGTGTCAGTTTTTCCTTTCTGAGGAACACGTTAACGGTACCATATTTGTATCCGATTTAAACCAGATATATTTTTTTGGTCCATAAAAATCGGGTAAAAAAGGTCTTTTAGAGGAAGGGAAGTAGATTTTATAGCTGTACAGTGTAGACAATGGTTTTTATTTGGCACCTCTGAAAAAAATATAGATTTTTTTTATAAAAGTTGTAAAAAAGCTTTGCTTCCATCATCAACCCTTTTCTTAAAATTTCTATATTCCTAAAGAATACCTTTCTCCCAAAAATAATACTTGCTGCCACAAGTTGCCTATATACAAGACTTTAGTTAAAAGGAAAAAAACAAGTGTATTTTCTGGGCACTTTATGCTAATCAAAATCAAAAGTTAAAAAATGTTGTGTCATAATTTTACTCTTATGTTAAACATCGAGAAAAGAACGGGTCATTCAGTAAAAAAGACACCAACTTTGTGTAATATCTCAAAAACGAAAGATTACAGATAAAGTTTCCATTGACAGGTGGATTGCTTATAAATAAAATTAGGCAAAAGAACTTAAAGTTAGGTAAACGTTTTTATTTTAAATTAGTAGCAGTACCCAAAAATACTCCGCCAATTTATGTACACCTAAGCGCACACGATTAATGTATAATGAAATTTTTACCCATTGTGGTCCGCGAAAATAACCCCCTATCCGCCAACAATATTTTTACCATACCTCTGCTTTTTTAAATCTACCCCGCCCTTTTTTTCGGCTTGTGTCCTGTGGATTATATATATATATATATATATATATATATATATATATATATATATATATATATATATATATATATATATATATATATATATATATATATATATATATATATACAGTGTGTCCACGTAAGTTGGCGGCATATGGGAAACTTTTTTATTATTAGCTTTACGAAAAAAAGGTATTCTTCATAAAAAGTTCTGCATGGTCCAAAACCTAAAATGCAACCATCAGATGTTAAATTTTTTCAGTCATATTACGAGGTTTGTCAAAAAATGTGATTTTTGCTCTAGAGTAAAGTACCTTTCTTTTTGACAATATCGAAAATTGTTATAAAGAAAAGATGTTTAGAATTAAAAATAGCTTTCAAATATTCAACATTGTTTATTTACATTAAAAAAATATTTTTTTCTACATTTTCTCTGCGATTATGTTGGAAATTTAAGTTTGCACATCAATGCATAATTAATCTAGGATGCACTGGCATTACTCTTATTACTATTATTACTATTGGCTTGGTTACTTATACAGGTTTTTTTCGGCCACATATTTTAGTCTATTAAAAGTCACCTTTGTGCCTTATAATTTTCTAGGTACTGCTAATGATAATAAAAATGAAACAGTTTAACTAAACTTTTTTATCTATTTTATTTATTTAGTTTGACTTTTAGCTCCGTATCATTAAATAGTCCTCATCGTTTTCAGCCGATCATTGTTACACGTTACACGTTGAAGGAATAACCTTAAACAACCCCAAGTATCAAGTTTCTTGTTGTTGTAAGACTTATTACTTAACGGTTCATAAATGTAAATGTCTGCCAATTTAAATACGGTATGAATTTTTTTTGCGTAAAAATGTCAATTTCAATTTTGATAGTTATTGGTTAATAAATAGGAAACTCCGCCATTTTGAATCCACCATGTTAACGTTTTTTGAGTTTATGTCAAAAATCATAATCTAAATACCTACCCTAAATTTTCAAATTTAATACATATCGGTTAATAAATGAAAAAGTTCGCCATTTCAAAAGCGCCATGTGATTTGTTTTAGGTTTGAGTAAAGAATTATAATTAGTGACTATATACAACCAAACGTTCCAAATTTGATACTTATCGGTTTATAAATAGAAAACCTTGCGATTTTGGTTTACAATTTCTATTTTTTGCTAATAAAAGGGTTTTGAAAATAAACTATATATCTTACTTATTTTTTTTTATAACAGAATATTAACACTAAACCTTTGTTTCTAATTTTGGCCAAAAACGGGTCCGTGAGCCTACTGTGCATCGCTATAATTCAATTACAGTAAGCGTCTTTTCCCTCGGAGCAAGCGCGGATTTGCGTAATAAAGATGCTTTAATCCACCTGTCAAAGTTAACTTCATTAGTAGTTTTTGGTTTCTGAGATATTACAGTTGGTATTTTATATCGAATGACTCTCTTTTTAATTGATTTTTTAAATCAGTATCAAATTTGCTTTAAAATGAATTACTTTTTTATTATTTTTAACACGGTATTTTTTAATATTATTATTTTTTTTATATTTTTATTTGTTTTAGTTAGCGTAAAGTGCTTAAACACAATAGGCAAGCACTTTCGTTAAGGTATGGTTTGTTGTATATGCTTAATATAACCCTCGTTTTTCTTTAATAAATCCCTTTTGAGTAAATTATTAATATTTTTCATATAGGGAACGTGCGGGACCAAATTTTAAAGCATTATTTTTGGAAGATATGCATTCTTTAAGAAAATAAAAATGACGGAAGCAAAGTTTTCGTCCAACTTTTATAAGAAATCTATATTTTTATAGAATTTCAAACATGCCAAACATAAGCGATCGTCTGACCTGTCTACATATCAAAATTGGAATCAAAATGTACAGGTATAAAATCTACTTACCTACTTATGTCGCAAAATGGCTGTGTACCTGGATCAAATCGCGCCACAAACACGGTACTTTTAACGCGTTCATTACAAAGGAAAAATGACACTTCTCAAAAATAACTGAAAGTTGCATCAATCAAATCATAGTTTTTTTTCAAGGCCTTCTAGTCCTCTCTAATTTAGGAAAAGTGTTTTTACTGGAAATGTTCTTAATTTAATCCTTTTTGGCCAAAAATTAGGTTCCTGAGCCCACGGTGCACAGTGATCCATGCCAATCCAGGAGCGGTTTCGGCCTTATTGGGCCTTCCTCAAGTGGATGCAGGCCATAGCTCCGTGTAGAGCCTAAGCTGTGTGAAACCAACATAAACAACTACTTCGAGGCCAGCGCGGATCTGGGCCAAAATCTAGGGAGGGGGGTAATCGTCGATGGAAACACTATTTATGTAATTTTTTTTTCTAGGGGGTAATTATGCGGTTAGTCCAATATTTCTTAACTAAAAGTCCATATATATTTTTTTCTAGGGGGTGGTAATTACCAGGGTCATTCGATATAAAATACCAACTGTAATATCTCAGAAACCAAAAACTACTAATGAAGTTAACTTTGACAGGTGTATTACTTATGAATAAAAATAAATAAAAAAGCTTTTAAGGTATATTTACGCAATAAGGACATCCTTTCCAAAGCATCTTTATTACGCGTTCCACGGTGAGAGCAATTTAACCTTAAACAACGCCAAATATCACGTTTGACACAAATTGGTTCATAAATAAGATAGTCTATAGTATAGAAATTTTAGCCATGCTAGTTTTTTTTTTGTTTAAAAAATCATAATTGACGATTTTAAGCACCGCAGAGTTTCAGATTTGAAGTATATATCGGTTCATAAATGTAAAAGTCTGCCATTTCGGATCGGCATGTGTTTTTTTTAGCTTTGAGTCATAAATCATAATTATCGACTATATACACCTCAAAGTTCCAATTTTGATATGTATCGGTTCATAAATGTTGATATGTCTCGGTTCATAAATAGAGCCCATTTGTATCCGCTATGAACTTTTTTTTTTAAGTTTGAGTCCATAATTATAATCAGCGACTTTAGACACGCCAAAATTCCAAATTTAATACATACCGACAAATAAATGGGAAAGTCCGCCATTTTGGAACCGCCATGTTAAGTTTTTTTTTTAAGTTTGAGTCAAATTTTATAATTAGCGACTAGTAACACCCCAAAGTTCCAAATTTCATACTTATCGGCCCATAAATAGGAAACCTAGCCATTTTGAATCCGCTATTTTTATTTATAATTACTATTTTCTTGGTAAAAAAATGGTTTTGAAATTATTTAAACTATATTTTCCTTATTTCAAAACAAAATATTCTCACAAGATCTTTTTTTCTACTTTTGGTCAAAAATCAGGTCCAAGAGCCCACTGTACTGTGTCTGCAGCTTGTTATGACGTGCTTCAAACAAGGATGATACATTGATCTCTTTCTAACCGAAAATTAGAAAATCGTTGTATTAAATGAATTAGTAAGGTCCATTGTTTTTTTTCACTAAATTGTATACTTGATTTTTTTCAGATTTCCTGGAGTCCTGCAGCGTCTTGGAATCATTTACTTTATTGTGGGATTATTGGAAATCAGTTTTAGCAAGAGATTAGATATTGAGGTAAGTAATTATTTTAATACGAGTTTTGGGGTAAAATATATGGTTTGGAATTGGGAAAAGATATTTTCCACAAGACTATTTTTGTTTTGTACGTTGTGTTATGAACCGAACCGAACCGAAAAGATATTTTCCACAAGACTATTTTTGTTTTATCTTTTAATATTTTTTTAATTATTTTTCTTTTTACAATTTTGGTAAAGTTTAAGAAAAAAGGGTAACCATTTTTGTTTTTTGTTCAATTAAAAAATTTGACATGCGCACGCAAAATGGCCGTCAAAGTTTTGATGACATCTGCGCGCCACCCCCGCCATGAAGCGACGATTAACGGCACTATGGCCGTTCTGTTCGAATTCAACAAGAGAGCTGTGAACACGAGGTGAAGAGAATAGGAATTTCAAGCTAAGTCAGGGTCAATTTTGAAGCCATGCGATCTATATTTTTTGTAAGAATTAATGCATTTATTGATTAGTGTTTTGGTCTCCACTACTGACCAAATAGGGTGGTTCTTCATTTCTTTTAACCTATATTTTATCACCATTCCAACATATATAATAGACTATTACATACTTTACCTCGAAGCTACTAATAGTAGTTACATAACAAGCTTTTTACGATGGTCGATAGATGTGAAGATAAAGTACATACAGTATCGGCCAAAAGTAAAGCAACTTCCAAAAATTGTATATAAATCTGATCCTGTACCAACTATTAATGAACAAGTGGTACATTTGAAAACTTCAATCCAGTTTTTAATTCACGTGTTTCGGCGTTTTTTGTCACATTTTAAAAGATAAAACAATTTTGTTTTTGTGACAAAAGTACCATTCGAAAGAAAAGTAAAAATTATGTAAGTCCTGAAAATTTCATAGGCAAGAATTTAACTATTGGTTATTTTTAGCAATTTTAAAATTTAATATCTAGACTAATATTTCTTTAATTGTTGGGAAATTTTCAGGACATATATGACTATTACGTCTCTTTCTAATTACATTTGCAATTTTGCCTTAAAATTACACAGAGAAAACACTTTTTTAAACGTGACAAAAAGGCACTACATGAGTGTGGGAAAAATCGCCGAAACACGTGAACTGAGAACTGGATTGATATTTTCAAATGCATCACTTGTTTTTTGGTAGTTGGTACAGGCAGTATCTTAGTTTATCGTGCGCCCAATAAAGTTCTCTTTTTTATCCTTTAGAACCTGTCTTGTGTATCCGATCTAACTCAAGCATGGGCACAGTGGCTGTTCGTTATTATGCTAGTAGCCATTCACACGTGCGTTACCTTTCTGGCTGAGGTTCCAGGATGCGGCAGGGGCTACTTAGGACCCGGTGGCCTCGATGCTCATGGCAAATATGAAAATTGTACTGGAGGTTAGTAAATTTATTTTGAAACTATTATAATAACTAGTCAACCATTTGTGAACTGAACAGGGTGTCCCAGTATTCTCCGGGTTTGACTTTTGTAAATTTGTTCTTCGTGGTTTTTACAAGTGTCAAAATACACTACCGAGCAAAAAATTTGGGTAAACCCGGAATTTTCAATTACATATTATAAACATTTTTTTTTTTTTTTAATTTTTTTCGGTTGTAACATAGTTTACTTACAAACGTAAATTTTAGTACCCGTGAATTTAAAAATCAAACAAGTTTTCGTGGCTAATCGGGCAAAAAGAGTTTTTGTTTCTCTTATATTTGTCCGTGGGTAGCTCAGGGGGTCCAAGATCTAATGGACAATAAGTGTTGACAGTTAACTGTTTCGTCCTTATGGGACTCCTCAGAACACTGCTTGGTCAACGTAACATCCTTGCGAAGTTAATCAGACCGTTTTGTCTCTCATCCTACGTCTACAGTGAGAAAACCCTCGCAAGAAGCGCCATCTACCGACATACGGGAGAAACTAGAACAAGAGCAGGCGAGTAAAAGTATATATATATATATATATATATATATATATATATATATCGATCGATGAAAAGATCGATTGCAAAGAAAAAGAAACCATCCGTGACCTACGACGGCACTTCTGCCTTTCAGGCCAGATCAACGCTGATTAGCGTTTTTACCCACCTTCAGACATGACAGCGTCAATCAGCGGAATTTTTAAGACAAATAATACTAACAAACAAATGCTAATTTTAAGGACTTAAGTAGCGAGTATACACTCCTCTGGCATCGATAACAGCTTGCAAACGACATGCTTTGGATCAGATTCTGAATCACATCATGCGGAAGATTGTCCCATTCCTGCACCAGTATGTCGCGAAGCTCCCTTGACTTCCTGGGGACCGGCTCATGTATCCGTAAACGTCAAATATGCTGTATAGCATTTAAATCTGAACTTGGAGCAGGCCAAACAAATCGCGTGATTTGAACCTCGTTAAGATAGGCATTTACTATTCGAGCAGTGTTGGCCCGTGCATTATCATGCATAAAAGTTTATCTTGTCTCTCTCCAAGAATAACCATGAACAGTAAGGTACCTATGCGTAGTCAAAGTCCCATTCTGGATAAACATTAACTCCCTGCGAGCTTGGAAAGATATGCTTCCTCATGCGATAACTGATCCACCTCCAAGTGGAAGTCGGTCTTTAATACAGTCTTGAGCATATCTCTCGCCTTGTCGCCGCCACAATCTTACACGTCTATCTGAGCCCGTATAGCGATTCATCGGAAAACAATACGCGGCTCCAATCCTCTATTCTTCAAGCCAAGTGTTCTCGTGTAAAATTCAACCTTGCAATTCGGTGTTTACGGGAAAGCGAAGGTCTAGTAGCTCTAGTTGGAGAAGATAATCCAGCAGCATGATGTCGCCTCCTAACTCTCCACTTATGTTTACATTTCTCACTTCTTGCCGATGATTTATAAGGGAAACTACGGTGACCGTGCGGATTCTCTAAACTCTAGAAATGAGAAAGCAGTCATCTCTAGCTGTTCTACTACTTCCTCGTCCTGAACCAGGCCTGCGACTAAGCAGAGAGACTTCATATCGCTGAAAAACTCTTTACAACCAAAAATATCTGCCCGTTTCGCGCTAACCGCGGCGATCTTCTATAGCCGCTACAATTGGTGCCACAATAACAGGTTTTATAGCCATTTCAATACACTTTCAATGAAAACACTACACAAACAATGGTGGGTGTGCTTTCGGGCTGTTCGGTCGTCGCCCTGTATATGTTTTCTAAATTATGATAACCAAACCCACCCAAATGTATTGCAGATAGTCCAGTTAATAAAAAAAATGCAACTGATAAAAAAAGTCTTAATGTATTTCTCTGAGCCCCAAATTTGAAAAATATTTTAAGAGAAAAATTTATGTATTTTTACAGTATTTTTAAATTAAAAAAATGACAATACAAACAGCACTTTTAAAAACTACTAGTAACACTACTAATTCCAAAACCCTTTTTATGGTTAAAATTTTTTTAAATATATTACGTTTATTTTCGTCTTTATTTTTCTTTGTAAAGCCTGCAGAAACAAGCTTAGCAAAGCTTAGTAAAATCTCGACCAGAATATTAGAGAGAGTGGTCTATTTGACTAAAAAAACAAAAAATTTGCTGCCCCTCGCTGCCCCTGTTTTTTGGGGGTAGCCCTAAACACACACACACACACACCAAAGGGAATAAATTCGATGGCGGATTGAATTTAGATTATTCTGAAAAATCCAAAAGTACTTCGACTAAGATTTTTAACGAGCAATATTTCTGTTCGAAATTTTTTTGTATAGATCCCCTGCAAAGGGGTCTACTCGCATAAAACTTTTTTTTTAAATTAGATAACCCCACTTGTGGCAGCTTGCTCGAAAGCTTATCAAAAAAGAAAAACGTTAAACTACTTTTTTTTTGACACCTGTCAAATATTAAAAAAGCTAACCTTTACTTTTTTGCCATTTTTAGACAATGAAAAATATCCTTTTAAGTAAAATTTATAATTTAATAAGTAAAATGTTAGTAACATCCAACCTCTTTTGCAACTGATAGACCCAACTTGTGAAAACTTATTCGAAAAAATATGGTGCGTGATCATAAACCCCGAAAACCCCTCCACTATCCTTAAAGGTGGCGAGTTTCCAACTTTAGAGCTTTATAATGTTGTATTGTCGCTGTAACTATAAGTCCATACCAAATTTGATGTTGCTGATCGGATATGTACAGGGTCATTGATTATATTTGCGTGGCCTTTATCAAGGGTTTAGGTAGGTGATAGAAAAAAAGAAATTTGATGTTGCTGATCGGATATGTACAAGTTGGTCAAAATTGACTTACAAGAGGGACAAGGGCGGAGTCAATTTCACAATTTTAAAAATATAATTAAAAATTCGTAATCCCTATCCCCAAAAGTCCATACATACCAATTTTGAACAAAATCGGACATACTTAGATGGTCCCGTTCCACCCTTTTCAAAGGGGTAAGAGGTTGCCAACTTTAAAGCATTATAATATTGTATTGTATTGGCACTGTAACTTATAATAACTATAAGTCCACAACAATTTTGATGTTGATCGGATATGTACAAGATGGTCAAAATTGTACAAGGGGGAGGGGGCGTTACTTTCACAATTCTAAAAATTCTTGATCCCCATCCCCAACAGTCCCTGCATACCAATTTTGAACAATATCGGACATACTTAGATAGTAGCCCCCCTCCAGCATTTTCAAAGGGGGGGAGCAGTGAACTTCATAATATCAGTATATTGTATTGTCATCGGAACTTTAAGTGTGTACCAAATTTGAAGTTGATCCGATGTCTAGAAGTGGGTTAAAACTGAGTTAATATTGAGTGTCGCGCTAGTCCTCTCATATAACCCATTGTGCGTCGTCGTTGAAAATTCGTTCTCGACGTTTCGCCATCTCGAGTAGATGGCATCAGGAGATGTTGACTGTTTGTCGACTTCTCGAAGACTGTCTTCGAGATGGATGGCATCTTCAAGAGATGTTGACTGTTTGTCGGCTTCTCGAAGACTGTCTTCGAGAAGCCGACAAACAGTCAACATCTGAAGATGCCATCCACTCGAGATGGCGAAACGTCGAGAACGAATTTTCAACGACGACGGCCGAACAACCCGAAAGCACACCCACTATTGGACGATGGCCGCGAAAGCCTTTCACAATTTGTACCACACAAACAATATGCATAGATAGATAAAACCAAAGATACAAAAAAAATGCTGGTAATGGTTTTTAGGGATTTAGGCGATGGGCCCTTTTTTGTTAAACGCTTATCGAAACAACAAAAAATTGTTTTTACACTCACGACAAAATCTTTGTATAAAGTTAGTAAACTGCGGAAAAAATACGAAAAATCTTAAAATGTTTAAAATCATTTTAAATTATTCGGTGACCCGAATTTTTTGCTCGGAGTTTAGATAGATTAAAATATATATTTTTTTAATTTTTATCAAAATTTATTTTTATAGTAAAATTATTTCTTTATAAATTTTTTGACACACAGAGTTTTACGATCCCCACAAAAACTGACAGGGTGTCCCAAATTCAATGTTTTTGGGGGTTTTGGGTATCCTGAAGGAGATATAGATAAAAACAGACCCCCACTTACAAGCCTCGATTTTCCGGTGAAACCTATAGACCAGTGGAGATACCTTTTGGAAGGAAAAAAATTACTAACAGTATAAAAAAATTGGAAATAAAAAAATCTATCGCATCCAATAGAAAAAAAATTAGGGTCGAGTTATTGCTGAGAGTACAAGTCAACGATAAATTTTTTGTTTGCAGCACAGTTTTTGCATGACTAAAACATCCAAGATGCAACGAATAGGTGCATCTTATAGACAGATGAATTCTCTTTCGAACGATGTGCTTAAAAGCTATGTAGCTAATATAACTATAAGCTCATGCGCAGTGACAAATACGCGGCCCTGCATCATATACCAAGTGCTGCGTAGCCCAAGTAACATTTCTTTATTTATAGCAGAAGCTAAAAGGTTGCCAGCGCCTTTCCTTAAAACCATTAGTTTCAATGTTTGATCGCTAGCACGTTCCCATTACCCTTATATACCCCTTAGACCTCCTAAATGGGACTCCCCAATTGGTGGTGGCAACCTATGTATTAAACTCACTATAAAACCATAAGAAATAAGGAACTCCAGCTTCGCCCTCTAGCGGCTCCACCAGTATAGAACCTTTTAGAGCCTAAAGCTATTATGCCAGGTTCTAAAAGCAACTCAGAAACGTCCTCTATCCTATTATAAAACTAGATTTGGTAGTTTGGTATCCTGTTGAATACCATAATACCTTTAGAGTAAAGAAGTTTTTCTATAAAAGCTATGGCGATATTTTAGATTCACAATGGCTATATAAAATAATTTAGGTCACAAAATTGCCAAAAATGTCAGTCCCAAGGTTATTTTATCACATAAAAATATACCGAGTTTGTCGTTTTCTTGATGATCAAATTGCCTGCCAGATTTATTTTTCTGATAAAATCGTATCTGAAAAGCTCTCAAAACAAGCGCGCCACCTCAAGAATGCTTTTTAATAGTTTTTTGTTAACAAAATAACAAATATTTAAAATTAAAAAAAAAATCATTTACACTATTCACCATTAAAAAAGTCTGTTTGGTTTACATAAATCAAAATTAAAGTAAAATTATTGTTAAAAAACACTGCTAAAACGACTAGAAAAATATTTTCTCTTTACAATATTTTTTAAATAAATTTATATACGCTATTATGGTTTTATAGTGGTCACTTGGTTTTATTTGTTACTGTATCGCAACTAGGATTTTTGAGTGCCCTTATGAAACCAATAAAAAAGAACAATGTAAACATAGTCAACATAACCTCACTTAAATTTTTTGTATTTGTTTTTAAAGTGTTTAAAAGCGTATAATTGAACACTTTTAAATGTTTTTTTCGTGCAATTTCGACACAATCGAGAGGGCCAGTGCAATGATATTCCTTGTGCCTGCAGGTTGGAGGGCAACCTCTTATATTGGTCGTCTAAATAGGCCTTATCTAGGCCTGGGTGTCCTACCCAGGAGGACGGAAACTCAACAATTATTAATTATTGGGCTTTAAATAATCAATCTTGCAATAGGTAGGTACCAATCTGTATAGGTATATCTATTATTTTTACAAGAAATACCTAAAAAAATAAAACACGAAAGTATTTACTTACTTTTGTTAGAACCCTTAAGGAAACAAGGTTTTAAATGGCCGCCTATTTAAATAATATTTAATATACAGCTATGGGTAACTATAAATACAAAAGAATTAAGTTTACCTTTAAGCCTTCCTATAAAACCTTTTTAAAATGCCTAAAAATAATGGCAAAAACCAAAACTCTAAAGTTTATATTTACCACTGTGGCAAAACCTTTTTCTCAGTGTAGACTTTTTGGGGATATTGATTTATAGAGAGACCTTGGTGCGTGCGCAGCGTGGCTTGACCGTTGTCATTGAAGGAGAAAATTCTGGTTAGGTTCGCGCGGTGCATGGGTTCACTGTTTCACATCCCTTACTGAGTGGTGATAATTTGTGCGAACCCTTTGGTTAATTCTCAAGAGAAGTAAAGATTCTTTTTGGGGCACCGGTCGTGCAGGTAGGCAATATTTTTGTTTTGTAAAATTAATTTTAATTATTTTTATTTTCTTTTGTTGGTTTATAACCCTAAATTTGTTTAATAATTATGTATTTTTCATTGTTGCAGTTATCATTACCAAGTATCATTACAAGCCCTCCAAAACTAAACCTACCGTGTTGTCAATAAAACCCCCTGAGCAACGAGTTTTGTCGCATCTGGCGCCCACCTTGCGGCCACGTTGAAGACGCCATATTTGAAGGCCATGTTACCCAGAACACCAGCACATTTGGGACACACACGTAGGAGCTTAGATCTAAGGCAAGAGGTATTCCGGGATGGACCGCCTACAGAACATGAAGGTAATAGGGAACAATTTTATCCTCCTGGGGACGAGCAAAACATCAGTGTGGGGATGCAAAATTTGAATGTGAATAATGGGGCAAACATTCAGGAATCCCATAATTTACACCCCCGCCAGTCTCCATTGTTTTATGTTGTCGAGCAGCACCAGCAGTCGTCCAGTGAAAGCTCCAGGAACACACAGGGTTACCGAAATTTTCAACCGAACTTGCAACAGAGTTTTCATCAGCCTGCACCGGCTTTTGGGGGGCAACAAAGTAATTTAGAACAAAATTTTCAATTAAACTCTATGTTGCAAAACCCTCCAGGCGCTAGTGTAGGCAGGAATGTTACTTTTGTCCGCCAAAACACTCAAAATCCTAATTTAGTTGTAAGACCTAGTAGTTCTGGAAATCGAGACTTATGTAACCCTGGTGCCTCAAGCAGAGTCTATTTTTTATCACCTTCAGAAGCCATTAAAATCCTAAAACCTTTTGAGGAGGATGGCTCCCAACACGCAGTCGATTTTTTATTTAATTTAGAAACTATAGTAGATGTCGAAAACCTACCCTTTAATGCAATAATTTTTATATTGAACCATACTTTGGGGGAGACTGTCAAAAATTGGTTTAACGTTTTTGTCAGGGGTATTCAATCATACCAAGAATTTAAAGTAGCCTTTTTAGAAACCTATTGGGGTGAGGACCAGCAGTCCGACGCTAGGGATTTACTTCACCACGGGAAATACATGGGTCAGGGAAAGTTGGCTGACCATTTTAATCGTTATGTAAACCTAGCAAAGTATATAGAACCCCCTTTGTCTGAAAGACAATTGGTATGCAAACTTGCGCGCCATTTTGTCGATTTTAATAATGTTGGGACTTCATTAATAGGGGTAAGCACCCTTAAAGAGGCCTTAAGTAGGCTAAGGGAGGCCGATGTGTTGTTAAGAGAAAAACAAAATTTAAATGTTAGTAAAAACTCAGGATTTTCTAGTAAGGGTGGTCAACCTCGCGATACATATCTCGAGAGGGAGCGTTTTTCGCAGCAGAATAATAGAAGGTTTAACTCAGGCCCTAAAAAACAAGTAGCTCATATGGACCTGGAAGATAATGCTCCGGGAAACGAACTGAACTCTCAAAATTGAGCTCCGATTTGAGGGTACAGTATAAAGGGGCTAACATCTTAATTGCGAACGATCCGAGGGATGATTTGCTTCAAGAGTGCGAATTTGAACACTCTTTAAATGACAGCAGGTCACCTCGAATTCTGATAAATATTTTTAATTTTCCATTTTGCGCCCTCGTGGACAGTGGCAGCGATGTTTCCGCGTTGTCCGAAGTTGTCTGGCAGCAGTTGTCCGCTTTTCATACCGAAGTACCATGGTTTAAATGCACAGGAATCAGGGTGAAAGGTGCTTTTCGCGCGAAGCAGCAAAGCGTTCTGGTGCAAGCCCATATTCCCTTTAAAATTAAAGATAAAATTCTTACGCACGAATTTTTGGTAATAAGTGGCTTATCTTGTCCGGTTATTTTGGGTAGCGATATGCTGCGTTTTTATCGCGTAAAAATTAATTTGGAAAGTAAACAATTAGAGATAAAAACCGGGAGCGAGATCTTATTTGTGCCGGAGTACGTGGAGACCCATTTTTGTCCTGAGCCGTCCCATATTTGTCTATTGTCAAACAGGGGTACATCTAGCCCAAAAGTTTTAGCTTATTTAAATAATGAGTCATATTTAAATGAGAATTGCAGCGACGAGGTGCAAAAAACGTTTTTAAATATAAATAAAAATTCAGGGTCACACCTCATGCCGCGAAGTAGGTTTGATAAGACGTTCATTGATACATTCGAAAATCGTAATTTAACGGAGTTTGAGAAAAAACAATTTAGGGATTTATTTTATAAATATGAAACCATTTTCTCCGATATACCGGGGCTAACCAAAGAGTACGTCCATCCTTTAAAACTAATGGATGACCGCCCGTTTTTTGTAAAGCCATACCCGATCCCTATGGCACATCGGGAAAGTGTCAGTAAAGCGATTGAACAAATGGAGAGATGGGGGGTTATAGAGCGCTCTCCCTCCAAATACGTGTCACCCCTTATGACCGCTGTTAAAAAGGACCAAAGCGTCCGCGTGTGCCTTGATAGCAGACGCTTAAACTCGGTTTTGGAGCCGGATTTTGAACAACCCCGCCCTATTTTAGAAATTGTAAAAATGATGCGCGGTAAAAAATTCTTATCTACCTTAGATTTATCTCACGGCTACTGGCAAATTCCCCTTCGTGAAGAAGATTGTCAGTATACCGGATTTATGGTTGGAACCAAAACTTATGTTTTCAAACGCCTCCCGTTCGGGATAAAAACGGCCGTCAGCGGGTTCACTAGGGCAATGGACACAATTCTCGGAAAAGAATTTGACAGTTTTCTATTAAAATATGTTGATGATTTTATTTTAATGAGCGATTCGTTTATCGAGCATTCGGAACATCTAGAAAGAGTTTTTGTCCGATTGCGAGATGCTGGGCTAACTCTGAAGCTCTCCAAATGCCGATTTATGAGACAAAGTATGCTGTATTTAGGGTACCAACTGGACTCGGAGACCATTCGCCCTAATTTAGAGAGAGTTCAAGCCCTAAGGGATTATGTGCGCCCTACAAATATTAAACAGATTCAATCATTTCTTGGGCTGTGCCAGTACGATCGTATTTATTCGCCGAAATTTGCCGAACTATCACTTCCTTTAACGAAACTTTTACGTAAGGAAAATAAATGGGACTGGGGCCCTGAACAAGAAAATGCTTTTCAGGGGTTAAAAAATCTTTTGGAAGATGAAGTTTTGTTGTATCATCCCGACTTTTCCAAATCTTGGCACTTTGCAACGGACGCCTCTGATGTGGGGGTTGGTGCCACGTTGTTCCAGGTTATTAACGGGGAAAGAAAGGTGGTAGCGTATGCCTCGCGACTTCTACTTGACAGAGAGACCCGGTATTGTTCATCTGAGAAGGAGATCACGGCCGTTCTATTCGCTTTTCAGCGCTGGCGTGTTTACCTACTAGGTAAAAAGTTTTATCTTTATACCGATAACAGCGCAATTAAATATTTAAATTCGTGCCGCCTTTTATCAGACCGAATATCAAGATGGGTTCTTACCCTCCAAGAGTACTCTTTTGAAGTTGTTTTCACACCCGGAAAAAACAATGTAATAGCGGATGCGTTGAGCAGGTACTCTTGCACGCGTTTTCCCACCCCTCAAAATAAAACTTTTCACGTTTTTGCCAATTTCAAATTGCCCGCAACCGTTTTAAAATCTATAAAAAATATTATCCCACTTCAGAATGCTGACGAAAAGCTCAAAACCATAAAATCGAGACTGGATTCAAGTGAGAAATTAAAATCACAATTTTTTATACACCAAAACGTCTTGTATAAAATCGCAGCGGAAGATCGGTTTCTATTATGCGTACCGAGGTCCTTGGTGCCTGAGATTATTAGGGCTTACCACCAGGTTTTGGGCCACTTTGGCATCTACAAAACTTGGGTGGCACTTAGGCACGAATTATGGTGGACGAATATGCACCGTTTGGTAAAGAAAGAGCTTAGAACTTGTGAAATTTGCCAGAAGGCGAAAATATCCATCCTTCCAAGTCCTCCACATATGCAAATAATCCCACAAGGCCCGCATGATATCCTAGCTATGGACATTTTGGGTCCTCTGATCCGTAGCCGTTCTAATGTCCAATACTTGTTCGTTATCGTAAATTTATACACGAAATATGTTGCTTTATACGCGTTAAGAAAGGCAACGGCGCGCTTAATGATAAACTGGTTCGTAAATGATTATTTAACTAAATTTCAACAACCTCTGCGTGTTCTTCACGACCGTGGCACGCAATTTACGTCAAATATTTGGCAAAATACACTAAAGGAGCGCGGCATCAAGATTGTTTTTTCTTCTATTCGTCACCCGCAGGGAAATCCCTCGGAACGCACGATGCGTGAATTGGGTCGCCTATTACGCACCTATTGTAGCGAGCGGCATAGCAAGTGGGCATTGGAAGTAAACAATTTTGCAAATTTTTTGAATGCAGTGGTCCACGAGAGTACTGGATTTGCTCCTGAAGAGTTGCAACTGGGAGTTCCGCGCGTGCGCTTATTACCCTCGACTTTACCAAGCCCAGTGAATCGCGAAAAGTCTCTTGAAGAAAAATTAATCTTGGCGGAGGCTACTCTTCAAAACCGTGCAAGGAGAAGGGCTATCGCTAATCCCGGCCGACCATTTAAGGATTTTCCCGTTGGCTCATTGGTATTGCTCCGTGCTAATAATGTATCATCTGCCATAGCTGCCGAGACCAAGAAGATGCTTCTTTTGTTTACTGGCCCGTTCCGTATAAAAAAGAAACTCCATGAAGCCACCTATGTACTAGAAAATCCAGATACGGGGGTTGAAAGGGGGACATTCCACGCTTCTCATCTTAAAGTATATAATTCGCCACTTCAGCCTCGATAGGGTCCTTTTTTTTTTTGAACCCTTACTCGCCTTCGTTGGGGGGCAAGTTGTGGCAAAACCTTTTTCTCAGTGTAGACTTTTTGGGGATATTGATTTATAGAGAGACCTTGGTGCGTGCGCAGCGTGGCTTGACCGTTGTCATTGAAGGAGAAAATTCTGGTTAGGTTCGCGCGGTGCATGGGTTCACTGTTTCACATCCCTTACTGAGTGGTGATAATTTGTGCGAACCCTTTGGTTAATTCTCAAGAGAAGTAAAGATTCTTTTTGGGGCACCGGTCGTGCAGGTAGGCAATATTTTTGTTTTGTAAAATTAATTTTAATTATTTTTATTTTCTTTTGTTGGTTTATAACCCTAAATTTGTTTAATAATTATGTATTTTTCATTGTTGCAGTTATCATTACCAAGTATCATTACAAGCCCTCCAAAACTAAACCTACCGTGTTGTCAATAAAACCCCCTGAGCAACGAGTTTTGTCGCACCACTCATAAAAACCTTAAGGAAACTAGGTTCTATATGGCCGCCTATCTAATCATATTTACTTTTAAACTACTGGTAACTATAAAAACAAAAGGATATAAGATAACCTTTTAGCTCTATTATAAAACACTTTTGTGATAACCTAAAGTAATGAAAAAAACTAAATGACCAAAGTTTATATTTATTTCTTTTTAAAAACTTTAGGTAAAATGGTTTTATAAGACCATCTTTATAAATCAGAAATCAATAAAACAAAAAGTATCTAAAAGGAACAGAAGGAATATCAATTTTCACTTTTTGGTTGTATAACACTCCTTTAGGTAATTGGCAATATAAATTACCTTTATGTAGCCAAATTGATCCTAAAACCCATAACAGCACCCACTAAATAACCTAGGAACCAAATTAATAAAACCTTGAGTGGTAATAATGTTACTTGGGAGGTATATTTTTGATGCCGACGTATAAGTATAAGTGCTGCTCTTAGTCGTGTTAATATAGCTATGTAGCTAGAAATAACATTTTTGATTTGTAAACTGATTTACACTTGAAAACGGTTAGAGGTACTTACTAACCGAAACGTCGTGTTTAAAATAAATAAAGACAATGGAAGTCCCAAATTTTATTTCTACTCATTGTCTTCGAGTTTCAAACAAAGAGCTATGTAGCTGCATCATACCTCAGTCGATTGAAAATTTGCCGGGCTATAAAAAATGTCATAACCTCTTTTGACATATCTTATTTTTGTTGTCCGGAAATTTGTGTTTTATATAATAAAAACATAGATTTTTTCCAAATTGAAGCTGTCCTGTACAGCTACAAATTTAAACTTGGAAGCTCATTTATAAGCTCAAAATATATATTTTGTAGGCACTTTTCATTTCTACAAGATTGGTCAAATCACTTTACTTTTAAAAAACTACCCCTAATTTGACATCTTGTTGGGGTGTTATTTTTGGGACGATATAGATAAGCGATACACCAAATTAAAGCTCTAATTCTGTTCTTTGGAATGCGCCTACAAAATTTTATCAGCATTCATTTCTCAAGGGTGTATTTTTCCAAAATTAAAAAAGTAATAAAAAAGTCACGTTTTTAGACGCAATTTGGGGGTTGCTGACTCCCCTATGGGGGGCAGATGATTAAATTATGTTCGAAATAGTGTAATAAAAAAACATAGTGAAACTATCCCGAGACAAATCATTTCAGAACTGACTATTTTTAAACGGTATCTGCAATGGTGAAAACTTCTTCTTGATATAGCAAGCCGGTTTCAAGTTACAGCTTTTAGCTTTAAGCTATAATTAGTTGCTTTTTTATAGATTTTTTTATGGGAAATTCAACTGCCTGTTTTAAGTTTTTGATATATCACATTTATTTTTATTTAGGGCTCGCCTCTATCTCTAAATAAAGTTTAAGCCCCCCCAATTAATTGCAGAACAAAAATTAACCTAAAGTTTAAGTTTTAACATATAAGTCCCAATTTTTTTTACCATTGCTTCTCTTGAAAATCAAGTCTCGCAAGTGGGGATCAGTTTTTCTCTATCTCCCCTAGAAATACTCAAAACCCCTTAAAAACATCAAATTTGGGATACCCTGTAAAGCACCAGAACTGAATCGACCACCTTTTATTTTCTTTTAAGTAAATTTGTTACCAGAGCTGTAGTTTGTCAATGATTTTAAGAAAACGCAAAAATGCTTTATTTTTGGTTAAATTTTATTTTCAAGCAATATTATTTATTTAAATTTGTAATTGTTTTGTTTTTATTTAGGGGTCGCTGGTTACATCGACAGGGCCGTCTTCGGAAACCACATGTACCGCAACGCTTCCTGTTATAAAGTCTACGACACCAACCTCAAATACGATCCTGAGGGCATTTTGGGCACTTTGACAGCCGTTTTGACCGTTTATTTTGGCGTTCAGGCTGGAAGGACTCTGAATACCTACCCAACGGTCAAAGCCAGAACTAGTAGATGGCTTATATGGGGATTTTCCGCGGTAAGAATCAAAGATTATAGAAAAGCTAGAGTTTTTCACAACCAACCAAAATAAAACTATGTGTTTGACATTACCATTGCATACTTTTATTTTATCGCCACACGTTTTTAATAGAAATAAGAAAAATAAGATGTCTATCAGGGGAAATGAATCGACCCCTGCCCTCCGTAGATTCCAGGTACTCTCTGACCCGGAGAGTTAGCACCTGTTTAGGGTCCCATTCCCAGGGTTACGGGAGAAGACAACATCGGTATGAAAGGCGGAGAGGATGGAGAACCGAACCGAACCGAACCGAACCGAATGAACCTTGTAGTACCGGCGTTGGAATCGTCAAAGGCTAGGGGAAGAAAACCTCGATCAAAAATCACCTGGTCCTCCAGGTTGGGGGTTGGGGCATTAGACTAACTCTCTGATACCCGGAAAAAACGTACACTGTTAAAAAAAAACCCAATCAAACGCCTCGGAAAGAAATGAAAAACCTAAGACGAACCAAGCAAAGAAACAGGAATATGATTTTTGGTACATGGAACGTACAAGGAATGAGTCGAAAAGTGAATGAAATAGTCCATGAGTGCAGCAGAATGAAGGTTGACCTTGCTGTACTAACAGAAACGAAGAAGAAAGGAAAAGGATCTGAAAACCTAGGACAGTATGACCATTTCTATAGCGGAGTGGCAAAAGAAAAACATGCTCAACAAGGAGTATCTATTTTGGTCAACAAAAGATTTAGAAAATATATCACCAACTGGGAAGCAGTAAATGAACGGCTAATAAGAATGAATATAACAATAAAAGGAATGAGACTTACGATTTTTGGAATCTATGCGTATAATGACGATGCAAATGTAGCCGTGAAAGACAATTTTTTTGAAGAAATCCACAATGAAATATCAGCAGTAAGTACATCTAGAGAAATTGTAATATTGGGAGATTTAAATAGTAGAACAGGTAACAGAGTAAATGATCTGACAGTTGGCCAATATGGAGAAGATGTTGTTAATGACAATGGAAACCGGCTTATCACAGTATGTGAGCAATTAGACCTAAAAATCCAAAACGGTTTTTTCCAACATAAGAAAATACACAAATATACCTGGACCAAACCCTCACAAAACCTGAAATCCGTCATTGATTATCTTATCACTAAACAAAAGACAAAACTAAAAATTCAAGATGTCAGAACAAAGCGTGGATCAACATGCGGAAGTGATCACTATTTTCTGGAGACCAAAATTCTCTTTCCTTATCAAGGCCGAAGCCTCCATCAACAAAATCTTGATGATACAGTGAATGAGGAAATTGATCACTGTCAATATAATCTACTAAGCCTAGAACATGACAGCGTAAAAAACTTATACAAAAAGAGACTGAACGAAAAACTTAATTCAAGTTCAGGTGAAACCCCAGATGAGGAATACGAATGTATCACATTAAGCATCCATCAAGCTGCAAAAGAAGCACTAGGATTAGTGGAAGAAACTCATAAAAGAACAAAACCATACTGGTGGGATGCTGAGATTGAAAGTGAAATAGAGGAAAAAAAGAAATTATATCACACGTACTTATCCCAAAAGACAGATAGAAGCAGAGAAGAATACAAAATCGCGCAATCAAAGCTGAGAAGAATGATCAGTGATAAGAAAAATCAATCATGGATGCAAAAGTGCCAGAAAATAGATTCTTACTTAGGAGGTAGGAGAAGTACCGAAAGCTGGAAAACTATAAGATCGATCAAAAAAGAAACATGCAGAGATATTATTTCACCAATACCAGACAAAGAATGGGATGAGCATTTTAAAAAACTTTTAACTGAAGATAGAGCAGAATTCAAGGAAGACGAAAGAGACAATATCATTAGAACGATGGGATCTCCAGTACCCCTCACAATATCTGAGGTCAAAAACGTGTGCAAAACCTTAAAAAGCGGTAAATCTGCCGGACCCGGAAATATCCCAGCTGAACTTATTAAATATGGCACTGAAGAATTGTTTTGTAGATTACGGAATCTTTTCCAAAGATATTTAAATGGAGCTGTAGTACCAACTGAGTGGAAAACGTAATATATATCCACAATACACAAAAAAGGAAGGAAAGATATATGTGACAATTATAGAGGTATATCTGTAACTAGTACGCTAAGCAGAATATATGGCAAAATAATAAGAAATAAAGTGGAGAGCGAATATAAAGATATGGAGGCAGAAGAACAAGCTGGTTTCAGGGCGGGTAGATCGACTTCAGATCATCTCTTTTGTATAACCCAAGTTATTGAAAAGAAAATGGCATACGGACAAGAGCTCCATCTGCTTTACGTAGATTTGCAGAAGGCATATGATAGTATACCACTAAATCTACTTTGGAAAGCGTTGGAAAAGACAAACATAAGCGTACAACTAATTAAGGCCATCAAAGAGTTATACCGCAATAGTAAGGCAAAAGTTAAAATAAAAGCAAAACTAACCAAAGGCTTTCAAGTAAATAAAGGTCTTAAACAAGGTTGCTGTATCTCGCCTACGCTCTTCAAGATATATTTGGAACAGGTCCTTAAAGTCTGGAAGAGAAAATGCCAAAACATGGGAATTCCGTTGAATGAAACCACCTTGTATACTTTATGTTTCGCCGATGATCAGATAGTGGTGGCTCAGGATTATGACGACCTCGAATATATGAGACGAAAACTAATAGAAGAGTACAATAAGTGGGGACTAGAGGTTAATATCAATAAGACAGAGTATATGTGTATTTGTGGAACGAAACAGGATCTAATCTTAAATACTGGGCAGCGAATTCAGTCCTGTGATGAGTATAAATACTTGGGTCTAAAAATTACAGCTGACGGAACACTAGACAAAGCTATAAAAGATAGAAACGTACAAGGAAGAAAAGCAATAACTTTATTAAATGGAATAATTTGGGACCAAAGTATATCAAAACATAACAAAAAGCTTATATATAACACCATTGTAAAAAGTATTATTACATACGGCTCAGAAGTATGGCCAATCAAAGATAGAACAGAAAAAATGCTTTCCGCTACGGAGATGGACTATTGGAGAAGAGCAGCAGGGAAATCAAAAAGAGAAAGAGTTACCAATCAAAGAATAAGAGAAACTATGACAGTGGGTGAACGTACTCTAGTGGATGATATAAGAACAAAACAACTGGTGTGGTACGGACATGTACAAAGAATGGATGATGGAAGACTACCTAAACAAATATTACAATGGAAACCAACTGGCCGAAGAAAACGAGGAAGACCAAGGAGAAGCTGGAGAGAAGGAATAGATAGTGAAATAAGAATAAGAGGCCTAGATGATGAATTATGGGCAAACAGAAACGAGTGGAGATTGGGTATCGGAAGACGTAGAACGTTGTGAAACCGATAAATATATATATAGAAAAATATCTTATATTATTCTGTTTTTAACAGGGCTTACAAAAAAGCCTGTAATAAAAACTTTTTTGAAGGCGAACATTTATACCTATATATATTTAAAAAAACACTAAAATATGCTCACATATTTACTTTTTTATTAATATTTTCAAAAAATTGTTTATTTCAAGTATGGGCGGTAAAGCTCAACTTATCGCTTCTGAAATTTCACACGCTCGACATCAAAGCTTCCGTCAAGCGAATCAAATGACTGGTGGCTTTGCAGGTATAGCTCAAATGAACTATTAACACATTTTCTATTTTTCTAATTACCTATCTATTAAATTATTATGAATCAATTCTTTTTCATAAAGGCAGTAATCCTCAAAATAGAGCCGTCTTAGCCTATTAACAAGAGATAATTATTTATAGTTAAGAAATCAAAGAAATGGACAATTGCAACTATAAACATTTTATGTGCACATTTATTTTTGTTTAGTTTTTGAAAATATCCACTTATTTCTGTGAATTTAATTATTTTTCATGATCAAACACAACATTTGATAATAAGGCGGTATAAGCTTATACTTAGGCCAGCGTAAGATTAAGGCTTTTTTTACTTTTCCGATTCTATTAGTTTTATTTATTTTAAAACCATTGGGCTTTTTTAAACAATTTTTTTTAACTTGATACTCCCCCCCTCCGCTTTATCGGGAGAGGGGGTTGATAACCTTTCCGTTAACCGATTTTAATGAACTTTATACTAGAAAATATATAAATAAACAACTGATAAAAATGTCCTTATTGTTTATTCATGTTTTTAAAATGCAAATATTTTAAAAACGGCTAGACCAAATGTTTTTTACATTTTAAGTTTAATGTAGGGTGTTCGGTAAGAATTTTACCATGTTTGTGTTTTTCCATAACTTTGCGACATTTATTTGTTTTGTTAGATAACATTTCCTAGCGGTTAAGAATAAATCTTAACAATAAACTTAAACAACTCTTGGGGAGTTTTAGGTGTTTCCCCTCCCCCAGAGATTTTAGCTCACACTACTACTATACTATAGTAGTGTGAGCTATGGTCATCCTAATTTTTTCGAGAAAAAAAAAGTTGCTCCGATTTCAAAATTTTTTATATATCTTTGCGTTTCAGATGATTTTGAAACTTTTTTGTTGCGCCGTCTGTCTGTCTGTCTGTCTGTCTGTATGTCTGTAACGACCAACGCGCATAACTCAAAAACCGCTTGGCCGATTTTAATGAAATTTGGTACCTAGGCTGGGTCTTGGGTCGAGATGGTCCCATTTAAAAATGAACAAAATCCACCGAACACAAACCAAATAAAAGGGTGGGGGTAGATTTCAAAAATTAGAGTTTATGTGAAAATATGGCGTGTGTGATATCAGACGAAAGGTAATTGAGTTTGGAGTTAAACAAAATACATTTTAATTTATTTTTAAAAAAGGGTGGGGGTATATTTCAAAAATTAGAGTTTAAGTGAAAATATGGCGTGTGTGATATCAAACGAAAGGTAATTGGAGGAGTAAAGGAGTTTAACAAATAAAATTTTAGTTTTTGCTTTTTTTTAAGGGTGGGGGTAGATTTTGAAAATTTGAGTTTAAATCAAAACATGGCTTGTGTGGTATCAAACAAAAGGTAATTTAGTCTGGAGTTGAATAAAATATATTTCAGTTTTTAGTTATATTAGCTTACACGTAAACTATAACTATAGTACCTAGTGTGAGCTTAGGAGCCCATATATTGGCAGAGTATTTTCTAAATTACCCGACTTGATTTTGAAGAGATTAATAAAGGCGAAAACCGCATTTTGATATAGCAAGCCGTTGTTAAGCTACGGGAAATTTTGGAAAGTCTGCATATTTGAAGGGCGCCTATAACATTTTATTTATAAAAATTTCATTTTGGTTTAAATGGATTTTTATAGATTTTTTTTATAAATAATAAAACTGCCAAATTAATTAATGTCACGTTTAGTTTTTGAGCGATTACATAGGTAATGTTTGTATTTAACTTATGGATAAAAAATTTTTACTTTTCAAATTTTTTTTTTTTTTTACAATTCTTATTTTGATCATTTCAAAATATTTTAAAACCAGACCAAAAAGTCAATTATGAAATAACAAAGAATATAAAAGAGTCATAGAATATAAAGAAAAAATTACCCGTTTATTTCTTCTTTACATAACGAAATAACGATTTCATGAAAATGTTGTTACGGGTTCACAACGACAAATTAAAATTCGCAATTGTTGAAAACGATACGTCAATTTATTTCGACAAATTATGTACAAAAACACGCACTTAAACTTACTAATAACTTGCTAATAATTCACTACTATAATCGGTCTATTAACTTCGTGTTAATATCTCACGACCACTACAGTACGTTATCTGTGACTGACTGCCTGGTGCACGACCCCGGCCCTATATATAGGATCGTCCATCTCTCTCGAACTTTCCGGCAGCCTTCGACGTCCGGAACGTTCTCGTATTATTGCGACCGCAAGTCACAGATAACGCAACTAAAACCTAGACTAAGAATACAACCTTAAGATAAATCAACCTAATACTACACTAAACCTAAATAAATTCCCATTATAAAATTTAAATAACTTAAATTTGTAACACTATCCTCCTCTTCAGGTTTGATCGTCTCGATCAACATTTCCCAGGTAAGGTTTTAGTCTGTCTAGATAAACAACTTTCATCTTGGACTTCGGGCTTCTCTGGATTCGGTAGACTACATCATTAATTCTCTTAACAACTTTATAAGGCCCTTCCCATGGTGGTGTCAACTTAGGTGATCTTCCTTTCTTGCGTTGAGGATTGTATAGCCAGACTTGATCATTCTCTTTGAACCCTGAAGAGTTTGCTTTCAGGTCATATCACGCTTTCATGCGGTCACTGGCTATTTCTATTCGCTCTCTAACCACTTCATGGATATCGTGCAGCTTTCGCCTTAAACGTTCGACATAGTCATTAACCTCTAAGTGTTCTTCTTCAGGTGAACCAAACATGATATCACATTGTAAACGCAGTTCTCTACCAAACAGGATACTAGATGGAGTAGCTCCTGTCGTATTGTGAATAGCGGTTCTATAGGCCATCAAAAACAATGGAATATATTGGTCCCAATCTGTTTGGTGCTCATCAACAACTTTGCACAGATGTTCTTCTATTGTTTTATTAAATCTTTCAACCATGCCATCTGACTGCGGATGTAAAGCCGTAGTCCGTGTTTTATGTATTCCTAAAAGGTCACAGAGATTCTGGAAGAGCTTCGATTCAAAGTTTCTTCTTTGATCTGAATGTAGTTCCAAAGGAATGCCAAATCCGCTGAAAACATCATTTACCAGAACTTCCGCAACTGTAGTGGCCTCTTGGTTAGGCAAAGCAAAAACTTCTGGCCATTTGCTAAAGTAATCCATGACAACAAGGATGTATTTGTTGCCTTTTTTAGTTTCTGGAAATGGTCCGGCCACATCAATAGCAATGCGTTCGAATGGGAGACCTACGTTATATTGTTTCATTTGACCTCTGGTCCTTGTTTTGGGACCTTGGCTGGCTGCACAAGTCGAACATCGGCGGCACCAGTTTTTCACATCTTGAAAGTAATTGACCCAATAAAATCGGTTTCGAATTTTGTCCATGGTTTTATTTATGAGTAGGTGCGCGCCTGATTTTCCACCATGGCATTTGGCCATTATATTGTCTACCATGCTCCTAGAAACCACTACTTGATTAACCACAGTAAGGCCATCGGCACTTTCCCAGGCACGTTTAAGGATGTTTTCCTCTACTATCAGTGAATCCCATTGTGCCCACAGTGATTTGAATATCACCCCTTGGTTTGCGATATCTTGCCATGATGGTCGTGGCTTGTTTTTGTTCTTTCAATCGCAAGATAGGTCCTACATCTTTGTCGTTAAGTTGTGTGGTTCTAATCGAAGCCGACATCCATTCTTCATCTGGTTCTAACTTTATCTGGCGCACGTAGGTAATTCCTTCTTTCTGGTCAATTTTCCTGCAATGTTTACAATCCTCAGGGCAAGGTCTTCTGGACAATGCATCTGCATTATTATGCACCCTTCCCGCTCGGTGCTTAATTTGATAATGGTATTGTTGTAGCTTTTCTATCCATCTCGCGACTTGCCCCTCAGGTTGTTTCATTTTCATGAGCCACTGTAACGCAGCATGATCCGTTCTAATCAGAAACTCTTGTCCATAGAGATATTTGTGAAAGTGATCTACGGATTTAATGATGGCTAGGAGCTCCTTTCTGGTAACACAATAATTTCTCTCTGGTTTGGATAGCTTTTTGCTGAAAAATTCGATGACCCGTTCTTCTCCATCTTGTACTTGGGAGAGTACTGCTCCTATGCCATCGTTGCTCGCATCAGTATCTAATATGAATTTACCTTTGGGAATGGGATATGCAAGAATCGGACTAGAACATAATGCTGCTTTTAGTCGTCTAAATGCTTGGTCACATTCGGTATTCCATTTATCTTTATCTTCTGTAAGTCTATGTAATGGAGACGCTATTTTGGCGAATCCTTCTACAAATCGTCTGTAGTATGTACACAGACCCAAAAAGCTTCTCAATTCATGTTTGTCACGAGGTTGAGGCCATTCTTTTATTGCTTGTAACTTTTTTTCGTCGGTAGGGATGCCTTCTCGGGAAACGACGTGACTTTTCTTGGAATAGAAAACACTTCTTTGAGTTTAAGGTTTGCGTTCCTGATTCTTGAAAATGCTTCTCGTAAATTGTCTAGATGATCTTCAAATGATTTTCCCATTACTATGACATCATCCAAATAGACTAAGCAGGTTTTCCAAGTAAGGCCTCGTAGAACGACTTCCATTAGTCTTTCAAATGTAGCTGGGGCATTGCACATGCCAAATGGCATCACATTAAACTGATAAAGTCCATTTCCAGCAGAGAATGCAGTCTTCTCTTTATCTCTTTCAAAGATTCCTACTTGCCAATACCCACTTTTCAGGTCAAGAGTAGAAAACCAATATGATCCTGCCAACGTTGTTAATGTGTCGTCTATTCTTGGCAGTGGGTAACTATCTTTCTTGGTCACAGCGTTAAGTTTTCTGTAGTCGACGCAAAATCTAGTACTTCCATCCTTTTTAGTGACCAACACCACAGGAGATGACCAAGGACTTGACTCTTCAATAACCCCGTCACTGAGCATTTTATTAATGAGATTGTGAACTTCTTCTTGTTTGGCCATTGGTAGTCTTCTTGGGGGCTGTCTTATCGGTTGGGCATCGCCAGTGTTGATGGAATGCTGAATAAGGTTTGTGCGTCCCGAACTACTCTTAGTTTCGAAGATATTACTTTGCTCTTCTATAAACTTTCTCGCTTGACTAAATTCTTCTGGAGTGAGATGTTGCCAAGTTGACTGAAATTGCTGAAGTACCTCCGTTGGTAACTTGCTTTTACCCTCCGAAGTTGGCTCTTCACATCTTGTTACTTTCTGGACTGGCTCAAATAATGCTACCACCTCCCCCTTATTAATTTTGACGCTATTTGGGAAAATATTGGCGACTCTAATCGGGATGTCTTTATCGGTTTTAACTAGTGATTTTGCAACGAGGTAGGTGTTGGATGTGTTTTGTTGGCTTATGAGTCCGACGCAGCTTGATGTTTTACTCTCTAGCCTCCCAAAAATTATGGTCTCACTGTTACCGACTAGTCTTGTTGTGCATACTGCCACCACCTTTATTGGTTCTTTATTGATGTGACTTTTTGACAAAATGAACTCTTCGTTCCCAAATCTTAGGGTATTAAGTTTATTATCAAACGCAAATCCATGTTTACTTATCAGGTCCATTCCCAAAATAAATTCGTCTTCTATGTCTGCAACTAATACCGAGTGGCGAATCTTCAACCTCCCCAGCTGTAGGTCTATGTCTGTCTGCCCCAACACGTCGGCGGATTCTCCAGTCACAGTCTTAAGTGTTATTTTCTTTGGTCGAATTTTATATCTCGTTGCAATTTTAAACTTAAGCAATGATATGGCAGCACCAGTGTCTACTGTTATATTAACTTTTCTTCCATTAATAAGTCCGTCGATGTTAAGACTGTCAGCAGTATGTTTTAAGCTCTTGATAGAGTAAATTTTGGGGGCTAAATTCTCATTAGCCAACACCCGCCCCTCTGCGTTGACTAGTTTTAGTTTTTCCTGATCTCTTCTTCGGTACTCTGTCCCACTACATGGTGAGCGAGACCTCATTTGGACACGACAATCGCGTTGAATATGCCCTGTACGTCCGCATCTGAAACACTTTACATTTGGAGGGGATCGTCTGCTTTCTTTCAAAGAGTCAATCTTCTCTATCAGTGATTGAAACATTTGGTTTAGCGTTTTTGAGTTGACCTCATGTCCATTGCTCATTTCTTCTCCCTCCTGAATTGAAACAGCTCTTACTTTTGGCCTGGACATATTATTTGATGATTCGATTTCAAGGGCTCGAATCAACACTTCACTGCTATTATGGAAGCGTTCTCGACGAAGTAACTTTGCTAAGTCCGTGTCTCGTAATCCGTTAATAAAGTGATCTACCGTGAAGGGATCTCTGTAATTTTCTGGCATTTCTGGGTAAGCTAAATACATCAGCCTCCTGATATCTGCTTCATACTCTTGTAATGATTCTCCTGGCCTTTGTTGACGAATATTTAATTCTGACCAATGTAAATTTCGCAAGTGTTCGTCTCCATACCTTCTTTCTAACGCTGCCACTAGAGCGTTATAATTCTGTTTTTGCTCGACTGGAATGGACCGTAAAAGTCCCAGAGCAGGTTCTCGTAGAGCTACTAACAATGCTCTAGCTTTTTCCTCATCATCCCAACCATTTGCAGCAGCGGCAGCTTCAAACTGTTGTTTATAAGTAGACCAGGAAGACGTACCATCGAAATTTGGAGGCTTAATGTTTTGGTTGGAATTCACAACACATCCCTGAGTTTTCATTTTGTTGTGTTCTTTTTGCAGCTGTATAAGCTGTTTTGACACATCCTGGAGCTTTTCTTCCACTGTTTGAAAAACTTCTTCTCTTACATTCTGTAGCTTGGTCTCCACTTTTTCTTCAACATTCTGCAATTTGTTTTGTACCGTTTCTTCTACATTCTGCAATTGGTTTTGTACCTTTTCTTCTACATTCTGCATTCTTTGAGTTATTTCTTCCTTAAGATCTTCAGTTGCTGCTTTGAACTCTTCTCTCAGCTGTTCGGAGTTGCTCTTTATCTGATCAAAGTTTTCTTGCATGCCATCTAATGTCTGTCTCATATCGTTCTGGTTTTGTTCAATAGTGTGTTTCATGTCGCCCTGGTTTTGTTCAATGGTCTGTTTCATGTCGTTCTGGTTTTGAGCCATTTGAGCTGCTAGAGCCTGCATCATTTTAGTTAAATCTTCCATCTTGGCCGATCCTTGTCTAGTAAGCATCAACTTCCTGATAAATCACTTAAAACGTCTATTTTAGGGCTATAAAGCGAATGTCAAAGTCGGTTTTTCAATATCTCTTCCAATTCTTAAATAGAACCTAATGGAATGTTCTGGAATATACTGGTAAATGCTACTCTTTCTGCTACTAGGCAAATGTAGAAGTCACTTTTTGATTATCTCTTTTGGTTCTCGAATAGACCGTCGTAGAATGTTATCGAATATTCTAGAAATAATTTCTAGTTCTCACTATTTAAATATTTAAATAACTTAGCTAATGTCGAAGTCGGTTTTTATATATCTCTTCTGGTTCTCGAATAGAACGTCGTAGAATGTTTTGGAATATTCTAGAAAATCTTGGTAATTCTTACTTTTGAAATAACTAAACTAATGTCGAAGTCGGTATTTGTATATCTCTTCTAGTTTTCGAATAGAACGTCGTAGAATGTTATAGAATCTTCTAGAAATTCTTTTTAGTTCTTACTTTTGAAATTACTAAGCTAATGTCGAAGTCGCTTTTTTGGATATTTCTTCTGGTTTTTGAATAGAGCGTCGTAGAAAGTGATAGAATATTCTAGAAAATCTCTCTAATTATCAATTTTTGGACTGTAAAGTTAATGTCGAAGTCGGTTCTTAAATATCTCTTTTGGTTTTTTGAATAAAACAATATCGAACTTCTTCGAATATTCTGGAAAAATCACTTACTGTTTTTCTGTCCAATTGTCCTATCCGGTGGTCTTTGCACTATTCAGTTCCGAATATTCTGGCAAAATCACTTACTGTTCTTCTTTTTAATTGTCCTAGCCGGTGGTACTGTGTAAGGATAGTCTTTGCACTATTTATTTCTTTTAATCTCACTTCTGACACCAATTGTTACGGGTTCACAACGACAAATTAAAATTCGCAATTGTTGAAAACGATACGTCAATTTATTTCGACAAATTATGTACAAAAACACGCACTTAAACTTACTAATAACTTGCTAATAATTCACTACTATAATCGGTCTATTAACTTCGTGTTAATATCTCACGACCACTACAGTACGTTATCTGTGACTGACTGCCTGGTGCACGACCCCGGCCCTATATATAGGATCGTCCATCTCTCTCGAACTTTCCGGCAGCCTTCGACGTCCGGAACGTTCTCGTATTATTGCGACCGCAAGTCACAGATAACGCAACTAAAACCTAGACTAAGAATACAACCTTAAGATAAATCAACCTAATACTACACTAAACCTAAATAAATTCCCATTATAAAATTTAAATAACTTAAATTTGTAACAATATCTTATAAACTAAAAGTGAAATAGAAATCTCAATTTGAGAGCTGTGTCCTTTATAAAAAATATGTAAAAAAGCAATTTGGACCAAAATGAACTTTTCAGAAATAAAAAAGTTATAGACCCCCTCCCTATCTCTCTCCCCTAGAAACACCTGAGACTCTCAAAAACATCTAATTTTTTTCTTGCTTTAGATCCTTTTGGGTGGCGCTCTGTGCAGTTTTCAGCAGGACGCAGGTCCCATTCCAATAAACAAAAACCTTTGGTCATTATCATTCACACTGCTAACTGCAGGTATGTATAAATTTAAAACTGAAGGAAAACATTGTATTGTACTCGAATAAAATAAGAACTCAAGAAAAATGTCTACATTGTTGTCAGGGACTAAAATTATGAGACTGGTTTTTTTATGAATTTGGACAGCGAAATATCATAAGTAATAGTGGCCAAAAGTCTCCCAAATTTTCCATTTGTTGTGTAAAGTAATTCTTCCTTTTTTCAACAAATCTCTCACTCTAAAAAATTATTATCTGTCTCACATTAATATTTCGCTCTCACTCCAACAACCATAAAAATCGTTAAACATTTTGGAGTTATGTGGCCAGCTTTTTTCAAAGCCTATAAATAGTATAAAAAAGTAAAACATTTGTTTTTCTTTATTCTAAATTATTACAGCAGAAACTAATCAAGAGTCTGGAAGCCAAGATACTAGTCCTGTCATTCACACACCACCTGTCAATAATCTTCATGTGTCATTAAATACCTCAGGACCTTCAGGTACCTTTCTTTTATGCACCGCCATAATAGATGTTATGGACGGTTGCGGAAATTTTCAACCTGTAAGGGCATTGCTTGATTCTGGATCACAGACAGGATTCATCAGTGAAAAGTGTATTCAGCGTCTTAATCTTCCTAGGCGAAGTTACACCACTGAAATATTCGGATTAAATCAGATGTCTTCTTTTACTTCCAAAGGGCTCGTTCAATGTCACATTAAGCCACAAGGACAAGTCACTCCTTTACTTAATTTCGAAGCAATTGTTGTTCCACAACTATGTTCCAATATGCCTACATTCACTTTGAACGATAATCAGTGGAAACACTTGGAAAACCTTAAACTTGCCGACCCATCTTATTTCAAATCTAGACCTGTGGACCTAGTTATTGGTTGCGAGCTATTCGCACAGATATTCAAGGAGGGCAGGGTTCTTGGACAAATAGGGCAACCTTCAGCCCTTGAAACTATCTTTGGTTGGGTCGTCATGGGTAAAGTTGACGAAGTAGGTAGTCTTACGGAACGAACCAGTTGTTTTTTAACGAGTCATTCACCTCCTTTAGAGGTCATTCTCCCTAGGTTTTGGGAAATCGAACATTTGCCTAAAAAACAAATCTTATCAAAGGAAGAAAAACAAGCAGAATCAATTTTTACTGCGAGTGTAGTACGGCAACCGAGCGGTAGATTCATGGTAGATCTTCCGTTTAAAGATAAAATAAACCCTGACCTAGGAAATACTTATCCGCAAGCTTATCGTAAATTTTTACTTCTAGAAAATAGATTAATCAAAAATCCTGATCTGTACACTGCCTATTCAGGTTTCATGCAAGACTATATCGATTCTAATCATATGAGTCTAGTTTTATCTAGTCAACCAAAAGTCGACGTAACATGTTTTTTAGCACATCATTGCGTATTAAAGCCGGAAAGCTTAAGTACAAAATTAAGGGTAGTCTGGGATTGTTCGGCAGTCACCCCAAAAAATATTAGTCTCAATGATACGTTGTTATCGGGACCGAAACTTCAAAAGGATATTGCTTCTTTACTCCTTACGTTTCGTCTTAATCCTATTGCCTACATTGCTGACATCAAACAGATGTTCCGTCAAGTCCTTATCAATCCTTATCACCGTCCTTATCAAAGGATATTGTGGAGGTTTTCTCCACATGACCCACTTTCAGTGTGGGAACTTTCTACTGTCACTTTTGGCATGACATGCTCACCTTTTCTAGCCATGCGTGCCTTAAATGAGCTGGCAGATAGAGAAAAGGAACGTTTTCCTATGGCTAGTACTGTTCTAAAAACGTCAATCTATATCGACGATATCTTGGGAACTAGCCCTTCGCTTTCTGAAGCTCTCTCCCTTCAAACAGAACTCAATGATTTGTTGAAGTCGGGAGGATTTGAACTTAAAAAATGGGCAAGCAATTGTCCTGAGTTATTGGCAACATTGCCAGAGTCCGATCGTCAAATGCCTCTCTCTTTCGACAAGGAGGAACCCCACTTTATCAAAGTTTTAGGACTTCAATGGCATCCAAAAAACGACATTTTTTCTTATCAATGCCGAATGAAGGACAAACCCCCAACCAAACGTGCTATTTTATCTATCATAGGAACAATCTTCGATCCCTTAGGTTTTCTTTGTCCCTTGTTGCTACAAGCAAAATTTATTTTGCAACAGTTGTGGATATCAAAAATAGGCTGGGACGAAGAACCAGATTCTTCTATCATCGACTCTTGGAACAAACTTCGTTCTGAATTCCCGCTTCTTTCCAATTTTCAATTACCCCGACAAATCAAACTGTCAAAAACCAATACCTGTCAAATCATCGGCTTCTGTGACGCTTCAATTAGAGGCTACGCAGGCGTCGTATATTTTCGTGTAGAAGAGGAAAACAATATATCTGTTTCTCTCATATCTGCAAAATCTAGGGTCGCGCCTATAAAGTCACAAACTTTGGCTAGGCTAGAACTCCTAGGCGCATTTCTTTTAAGCGAATTAATTGACTTCGTTTTATCTAGCTATGAAGGAAAAATAACTTTTACAAATATCGTTACTTTCTGCGATTCGCAAGTCGTATTGCATTGGCTTTCATCCCCTCCTAATCGCTGGCAAACCTTTGTTGGAAATCGAGTCAGTAGAATCCAAGAAATCATTCCCTCAAACTCATGGCGCTACATTCCTTCTGCTTTAAATGCAGCCGATATTGCGTCACGAGGGGCCACCCCTTCACAGCTCATGTCACATGACATGTGGTGGAACGCACCGTCGTTTTTGTGGTCTCCCGAAAACGAATGGCCCGATTTTCATAAATCAAAAATGCCGATTGATTTCGGAGATATCAATCTGGAGGAAAAGCCAAAGGTCTGTTGCAATGCGATAATTGATGTCAACTTCTTAGATCAGCTTCTTATCAAATATTCATCTATATCAAAAATTCAACGTATCATTTGTTATGTCCTTCGAATAGTTAACCTTTTTCAAAACCATTCCTATCAAAAACCCACTAAGCCGCCGGACCAAAATGTTATTTTTGAGAATATTGTTTTTCCTACCACCGGTGAGATGCAAAGTGCGTTATACCTTCTTATCAAACGCGTTCAAGGTTCTTGTTTTTCTGAGCTTTTTTCCGCGTTATCTAAGGATAAACCAATACCGAAACCTTTCCGAAAACTTTCACCTTTTCTTGATGAAAATAATATTATTAGAGTCGGTGGCAGATTACAAAAATCTGACTTTTTGTCTTATTCTGCAAAACACCCCGTCTTACTTTCGAGTAACCATCGTTTAACTACTCTTCTTATCGAGTCCGCTCATCGACAATACCTTCATCCTGGGTTTAAAACATTACATAATCTGCTTTTACAGCAATTTTGGATATTATCTGCCAGACGGGCAATTCAAAGAACCATATCCAAGTGCTTGCAATGTTTTAGAATCAACCCTAAACCCTATAGACCGCCCATAATGAGTTCACTTCCCGCTCATCGAATTAATCAACTTAAACCTTTTTCGAGTGTAGCTATCGACTTTTGTGGACCTTTCTTTGTGATTCCTCATCGTTACCGTGGTTGTAAAGCTTTCAAATCGTATGTCTGTGTGTTTGTCTGTACGGCCACACATTGCATGCATTTGGAATTAACCATGGAACTGTCCACTGAAGGGTTCGTAGGTGCATTCCATCGATTCATTTCCGGACGCGGAAGCGTGACGCAATGCTGGTCAGATCAAGGCAGTAATTTTATAGGGTTTCTAACCAATTACTTGACTACGCAAGAAGTGCTGCCACCAGACTTTCTATTCGTTGGCATCTGGGACCTCCTCTCAGTCCACATTTCAATGGCCTGGCAGAAGCTGGCGTCAAAAGTTTTAAAACTCACTTTGTTCGAGTTGTCGGCGACCAGAAGTTGTCTATCATGGAGATGTCCACCCTTACCTGTCGCATAGAAGCCGTACTTAATAGTCGCCCGTTATCTCCTGCCTCTTCAGACCCACACGATCTTCAAACTCTTACCCCTGGGCATTTTTTGACACTTGAACCCCTTAATTCAGAAATTCCGGAGTCAGATTTGTCCGAGGTTCCCCTAAATCGGCTCTCGAGATGGCAACTAATCCAAAAACTACATAATGATTTTTGGAAACGGTATTCTATAGAGTATTTGCATACGCTACAACAGCGACACAAGTGGGCTGATTCGTTCCCAAATATCAAATTAAATGATTAGGTTATCATAACAAGTGATCACATTCAATCACCTTTGAAATGGCCGGTCGGTCGGGTCATCGAACTGCATCCCGGCGGGGACGGTCAGGTGCGTGTTGCGACGGTACAAACGGTTACCGGTGTTTATAAGCGGCCAGTTGTAAAACTGTGCCTCTTGCCAAATTAAAAGTAATTTTAATTTTTCTACCTTTTACCGGGTATTACAATAGGTTTTCTTTATTTTTATTTTTTTGAATTTTTTGTTTGTTTGTTTTGCCTTTTTCGGGATTTCGTTATCTCTAAATAAACTTACGATACTTATCTGTTTTCATTCATTTATATTTATCGGTCGATCATTTTTCTTATATCTATATCTCTCCGGTTGAGATTCTAAAATTGTGTGTTTTGGAGGGCAGTTATGTTAGCTCCCGCTAAATTTCGCGGTTGTTTATATATTTTTAAAACCACACAATTGTATGAAGGACAGAGTGCATTTCGCGCTGTACATGCGCACCAACAATCAGGAGAGATCCTTTGTCAATCGCCTCGAGAAATGGCGTGTTAATGAAAGTGCTCGATTTTGGTGTACTGAAGCATAGAACTAGAAACTTCAGCCCTTCAGCTACGTGGTGACATCATTAGATCCAATCAGGGGCCCCTTAGAAGTGGAGAATTTGGCTGCAAACTGGGAGTGCCTTTGTTTCTGATTGCCGTTGTGTGGCACCAATATTTTACCTATGGACGTTTGATTATTTCGTAATTTCATATCAATATATTTATGTTTGTTCGCGCTTCATTTACTTAAAATATTTACAGTCCATTGCAGTTATCGTTTTTCTTACTGCGGGCATAAAATACTATACTATAGTAGTGTGAGCTATGGTGATCCTAATTTTTTCGAGAAAAAAAAAGTTGCTCTGATTTCAAAAATGTTTATATATCTTTGCGTTTCAGATGATTTTGAAACTTTCTGTCGCGCCGTCTGTCTGTCTGTCTGTATATCTGTAACGACCAACGCGCATAACTCAAAAACCGCTTGCCCGATTTCAATGAAATTTGGTACCTAGCCTGGGTCTTGGGTCGAGATGGTCCCATTTAAAAATGAACAAAAGCCATGTAAAAGGGAGGGGGCAGATTTCAAAAATTAGAGTTTATGTGAAAATATGGCGTGTGTGATATTAAACGAAAGGTAATTGAATGTGGAGTTAAACAAAATAAATTTTAGTTAAAAAAAAAGGGTGGGGGTAGATTTAAAAAATTAGAGTTTACGTGAAAATATGGCGTGTGTGATATCAAACGAAAGGTAATTGAGTCTGTAGTTGAACAAAATACATTAGATTTTTTTTAAAGGGGGGGGAGTTTCAAAAATTTGAGTTTAAGTCAAAACATGGCTTGTGTGGTATCAAACGAGAGGTAATTTAGTCTGGAGTTGAATAACATATATTACAGTTTTTAGCTATGTTAGCTCACACGTACACTATAATTATAGTACCTAGTGTGAGCTTAGGGACCCATATATTGGCAGAGTATTTTATTCAGAAAGGATTGCTCTATAGAATAGCAATTTTGTTTAATCTGTAACTTATCCCACTTTGACACAATTTTGCTGATTATTTAATTTAATTTTCAGGTATGGCGTTCGTTGTCCAAACTTTCCTATACGTAATCGTAGATGTGATGAAGAAATGGGGAGGCCGTCCATTCTTCTACCCAGGTATGAACGCGATCGCCCTCTATATCGGCCACGAAATTTTCCGACAAACCTTCCCATTCGGCTGGAAACCGACCACTGAAACGCACGCCATCTATTTATTCATGAATCTCTGGGGTACTGCCTTGTGGGTGTCTGTCGCCATCTATTTATACAAGCATGATACGTTCTTTACTCTGTAAATTTAATAAAATTACCATTTTATGTAGCATGGCCTTTTGCGTGTCTGTAGACTTTAAACTTGATGATAGTCCCACAGTTGGTATAGTTGTTCTGGTGTGTCGATATTTTTTTCTAAATATTTTTAACACTTGTTTAGGCCTTCTAGTCCTCATAAAGTTAACATCGTACCGTACAGCCTTGTGGGTGTTTGACGCCATCTATTTATACAATCATAATACGTTTTTTACTCTGTAAATTTAATAATAAAATTGAGATCTCACAGACTCTAACCTTGTGTGTCTCAGGATCTCCTGCTAAACATTTATGTTTTACTTAGCACTTATTCAGGCCTTAACAGTTATTCAGCCCTTCGAGTTGTCATAAAGTTGTAAAATTATTTGAAAACGTTGTCAAAATTGTCGCGGTTGTCATATCTATCATCATATCTGTCTCTATCTGCCACGAAATTTTCCGACAAACTCTCCCATTCAGATGGAAGTCGACCACCGAAACGCACGCCATCTATTTAGTCATGAATCTCTGGGGTATAGCCTTGTGAGTGTCTGTCGCCATCTATTTATACAAGCATGATACGTTTTTTACTCTGTAAATTTAGGAAAATTGAAATTTTACGTGTCTGTAGACTCTACCTTGGATAGTCTCACACTTGGTATAGTTGTACTAGTATCCCAGTATCTCTTCCATAATATTTTTGTTTTACTTAACACTGTTTCAGGCCTTTTAGTTGTTATAAAAAAAGCGTCACAAAATTGACGCGATGGTCCTCTCTATCGGCTACGAAATATTCCGGCAAACTTTCCGATTCGGCTGAAAATGGACCATCGAAACTCACGCCTGTTATCATCTATTTATAGAAGCTTAATACATTTTTTACTCTGTAAATTTAATAAAATTCACAGTTTATAGGCCTTTTGCGTGCCTGGAGACTCTAACCTGGATGATAGTCCTACAGTTGACAAAGTTGTACTGGTGTCTCAGTATCTCTTTTTAAACATTTCTGTTTAACTTAACACTTATTCAGGCCTTTTAGTTGTCATAGTTATAAAATTATTTTCAAAAATTGTTACTTCTTCACTGCGTCAAAACTAAATTTTTAAAAGAAGTCGGTGTTTTATGGTAACCAAATATTTTATTTATTTGGTTCCGCCACAAGAACAGTCCACTCAACAGGATTGCTTAATAGGATTGCTCAATCTAATAAGACGTACGCTAGTTCTCGAGGTCTACGGCTGACGTCACCTCCAAATAGCGAAGACTTTTTGCGTGCACATGGTAAACACTTTCAGTTGATTAAGCAATCCTATTTTGTGGACTGTTCGTGAGTCCACACAATAGGATTGACCCAGGGTTCCCTCCAAAATTGTAATTTCAGATTCCCTGACATCAATGAAAAATTTCGCTCACATTAAAAAAAAATTGTTTTTAACTACGGTTTTTTAAAATATATTTGAATATCTTGTCGGAATATGAAAAAATCCATAATTTAGTACAGTTAATTCTACTTGCATTGAACTGACGACTTGTGAACTGGAAACATGATTTTAAAAAGTGGCACACTTTTGTTCACGCTATTCAGGGAGCTATTTGTGTTCACATTGGCATCAAAACATCAGTGTCAGAACTGAAGAATTTTGATGATGCAGTATTTGCTGGTTCTTTTTTCTTTATTTACATGGTGTTTGTGACAGTTTTGTAACTGATTTGTCACAGTTTAGACAACTTTTTATTGGAAACTGACTTAGGATCGCATTTCTTCCCATATTACTTAAATTTACGTTTTTTATATATATTGAACAACGAAATGATCACCAAGTACAGACAAAATCATGCTTGGGAATTCAACAGCCCAATTTTCTTGAAAATATGTTTTTTGTACACGCGGCGACATTTTTCACATATACATACGTAGTAAAACTACATCACAACTACAACTAAAATTATAATGTTCAAAATGAAGAAACATGTTTTGTTTTGATCATTTTTCGATAAAAATCGCAGAAGAACAAACACAAATCTCAAGCAACAACAACAAGAAAAAGTCCAGGTTAGTGATAAGATTTGTTTATGCGAAAAAGCCATGTGATCTGCTATATCACGATCTGCTCCGTATCGGAAACGATCACATTTAAAACAAGCCATGCACGTGAGTGATACAAGCAAAGTTTATAAGCACATGTCAAATTAGAAGCGTAAGTTCAGTTCCCAGAAACGGCTATAATGAGTAATTAATCTATGCTTATGGTGGTCTGCACCAAATAAGTTGACTGAGATTAATTAAATTCCAGTTACTATAAAAGAATACAATAATAGTGATTCGTTTAAGGACACATTTTAAAATCAAGAAATTTTGTAGACGTTTCTCACCAATTCCCTGACACATTTTGTCATTCCCTGATTTTCCAGAGAAGTGGGAACCCTTTGATCACCCTAGTAAGACAAACAGTTCTCGAGCCGAGGTCCGCGTAACAAAACATGGCAGACACTTTCAGTTGATTAAGCAATCCTGTTGGGTGGACTGTTCTTGATTCCGCCATTTTTCCAAACATTGTTTATTAGAGTATTTTTGTTTAAACATCAATTTATTAACATTGCATTGTAAAGTGCAATCTTTTAAAGTGTTTAAAATGTTTATTACTAATTAGACCTATATTCAATAATTATTGTTAAGTGGTTTTTTTTAGGAAATTTAGCTTTATTTGGATAAAAACAAAAAGACTTACATGGGATGATCCCACATCAACCCAATACGCCTTTTATGTTTTTACAGAAATAAGAATTTGCTCAGTTATTTTTTCGTTTCTGCTGATCACAGTTCTACTACGTTTTACCTCGCTTGTCAAAACGCACTATATAACGATTTTTTTGTATGAAAATGATTCTTTGGACTATTTTTAGTCGATTTGGATACGGGAAATTAAACAAAAAAGTTTGGTTTTCTTTAACATAATTTTTTAAAAAAACGTTACATAGGGATTTTCTTCGACTTGTTTTGGTTGAAAAAAATCAACTTCTATCATTGCATCATCAAATTTTCGACAAAAATTTGTAAATTAGCTTAGGATTAATTATTTTACAGTTTTAAATTAATTACTCAGAGTAATAACATATAAAGAGAAGTAGTAGCCCCGGTTTCGGCGGTCATTCATTCATTTGTTGGTAAACAATGTAGCTTTTCCGCTGTTGCCGCCTCCTCTGCCTCTGTAAAATTTTATAAATAATAAGTAAGGTTCAACTTCTTACCTTACCAAAATATATAGTGCTTTGAGTTGGTTAGGCTATTCAAACCGTGCGATAATTTGTCATGCGCTTATTAGCCCGCGTCGCGTCGTTTTATGCTGTGTATTTCTTATTACAATCTGCGATAAAAACTCATTTAGACGACATAATTTATGAACGGCCCCTTTTCCCACATTTTTTTCAGGACGTGGCAACAGGTGTATGACATCATATTACGGATTTCGTGTTAGCAGGGCCGGGTTTCGTTTTGAGCTACTTGGACTATATCCCCAGATAAAAAGGGATTCTTTTTTCCTATAGTAGAGGACGATTAACTATTAGTCATTGTTCCAACAGTTTTAACCGGTATTAAGAATGTTCTATTTTATTATTTTAAAATGCGGCTTTTCTGTTTGGAGAGTTGAAGCACTATTAACCATTCAAACGAAAATATCATAGAATTGTTTTAATTTTCTCTAAGTATTTAGTAGTTTTGTAGTTTTTTCTGTGTGAAACCACACCTTAAGGAAAACAAGCGTCTTGGAATTAAATAAATGGATCCATGACAGATCTGATACCTTTCTAGCCCATTAGCACACTCCACGTTATATCAACCTTGAAAACAGTTTTTTGTAAATATCTCAGAAATGAAAGCTCCTACGAACTTTTCGGTTATAACATAATTTTTTTCAAAAAACGCGCGCTACTATATTCCGAAAACCGCATATTGATGCGACGTTCCATTAAAATGTTAGAATTTCTTAAACTATTTAACTGTCAAAAAACTGTCATTAGCATTCACGAATTTTGACTAAAAACTAATCAGCACGTTGCAGTATCGAGTACTATTTTACCTGAAAATTTCATGTAAATCGGTTAAGCGGTTTAGGAGCTATCGCGTTACGGACAGATATACATACATACACACACAACACAGACAGACATCACGACGATATTGCTAGGGTAGGTCAAAATACACCCAAATAACACATTTTCGGTGTTATCTGAAAAAAATTTTTTGTCGAAAACAATACCTTCTCTAGCCGTTGCTGTGCGGGCTAGGAAGGTAAAAACGGGGCGGTCCGACTGCACACCAAGTAGTATAAGTAGTAGCCTTTAGACTGGATTGTTTAGTTTACACTTGAAAACGGTTAGATCATGGTTAGATATACTTACTTACTGAAACGTCCTGTTTAAAATTAATCAACAAAATTCATGTAAAAAAGAGACAAGTACGCGAAAATGGCATTCCGTAAAAAGAATTGAGATAAAAGTAAGGCCAAGTTCTCCAATACAAATTTCATAATGAAAGATTTTTACTAGTTGGAAATGTTTTTCTTAACTTTGCTATTACAGCCAAACTTCTTTATGTTCAATTTAGCACTGTGCCTAAGAGTCATTTACACCCGTAATAGCCAAGTTTAGAAAAACATTTCCAAATTAGTTAATTACTTTCATTTTGAAATTTTTATTGGAGAACTTGACTTTACTTTTATCTCAATTCTTTTTACGGAATGCCGCGTACTTGGCTTTTTTTACATGAAATGTTTTTGTTATGATTTCACTTCTTTTTTTTAAGGAATTGGATAACATTTAATTTTTAAAATAGTAAAATATACAGAATATTGTTCAAAACTTTTGCAATGCCTTACTTAAAATTTTGAGGTCTTTTAATTTTTTCTCATGGTTTTATCATAGCTGCTATCAGCCTTCCAAAGCTCAGCTCTCTAGCGTTTCTGAAAGTGGACAATGTTACTTTTGCATAACTTTACATGTATAGGGGAGGGAAGTAAATTAAAACTTTTCGTGTTTTTAAATTTTTTCCTATAGTTTTATCATAGTTCCTATCAGTCTTCCAATGCTCAGCTCTCTAGCGTTTTTAGAAGTGCGACACTGACAGTAACAGTGTTTGGCCGTGGGCTCGGCATATTGAATTTTTGGTGTTTTTTTTTGTGTGCTGAGTTTTATTTTTGTAAAAAAGAACTTAGTTGGACGTAAAAATAAACAAGTGCTATGTTTCTGAAAATACTGTGAAAATTCAGCCCAGTGTGGTTTTTTCGAGATGATTCCAGTGACGCAGCTATGTTGCTATCGCCGGGGATTCTGCAAATTCTAAGTTTGCAGGAATGACCGCCACGAATAGGGAAAATTTACACGGGGCCGCGGTTAACTTCTTTATATTATTATTACTCTAAGATTAATTACACACCTAGTTTTTTCGTGTTTTTTAGCGTTTTTTTCACATATTTTTTAAAATTTGTACAGTTGACACTTCTCACAGATATTTTGACACATTGACAGATATTTTTTTTCCTGGGCCGACTGTTTCTAGGGCATTCGGCCATATCATATTTCCCAATTCGATGTGCTTACTTACTGACACCCTCAGACGCACCGTAAGCACTTTAGCGCGATCATGGGTTTAATCGCGATTAAGTCCTTGTTGCTCACATACAAAACAACAAAGAGGGAGAATGGATTAGCAAAGTCTTGCATCTGGGGGTTAAAGGCGCTGATTACAAGAAATTATTTATTTGGAAGTATTCTTGCTGATTGCTTGTGCAGTACGGTTTAGTTCGGTTTCGTTCGGTTTGGTTCGGTTCGGTTTGGTTTAGTTCGGTGCGGTTTGGTTTAGTTCGGTTCGGTTCAGTTAAGTTCGGTTCGGTTTGGTTTTAGGTTAGGTTTGTTGTGTCTTAACAGCAGCAGCCGACTCCTGCTGAATTACTTTAATACCCTGTTTCCACAAATGCATGCCCACCCCGATTCAAAAAACGCATCACGTGATGGCCCATGGATTTGCACCGGTTTTAAATGCAGCGTCACCTGATGCGTGATCAGGGTGGGCATGCATAGGTGGAAACCGGGTGTAAGACACAACAAACCTAATCTAAGATCGACCCGAACCAAACCAAACTGCTGAATTTCTGTTCTTGTGATTTACTTTATGTAAGGTGAGGTTAGGCTGATAAGAATATTTGGCTTTGCTGAACTTCACTAAATCATCATTATTATAAATTACACATTACTATAACTTTCTGCATCATTTTTTTCATTATAAATGCTCAATAGACGATTTTGGACGATTTTACGGAGTCAAAAATGCGCGACAAATTCAAATGTTGGGGCAAGATGTTAGAACGTTAGATTTCAAAAATATGGTGTACCCATTTTTCTATGCGTAAATACATTTCTAAGAAACTTTTTATCGCCCCTAGCCAGACAGTTGGTCAACTTATTTTTGGCTAAATGACCATTTATTTAAAGCTCAGTCGATTGTGAGCCGTCCTTCTCTATCTCGACATAACAAACGTCAAATAAATTCTTTCTATAGCAATTTGTATGAATTTTTACTAATTTTGAAATGTCTAAAAAAATGCGAAAAATACGCATTTTTTTGTCTTGAAAACAGTATAAAACGACCTAAACTTATTATTAAAAAAAGAAACAAGCATTTTCGAGGTAAAACGTAGTAGACCCCTAATCACCATAGACTTAGTTGTGTTAGCTCTTGCCTGAATTTGTATATGCAGTTTTTCTATAGTGGTCATTTTTACGCAAATTTGTCAAAAAATTTCTGTTTTGGCAATTATTGTCAAAATAATTTTTGCTAATTTTTGTAAGAAAATGTAACTATTTTCTACGTTACCACTTTAAGAATCATGCAGAAACTTTAATCTGGGCCCGTAACCTGTAGCAGAGTTGTCGACTCTTAATAACAACTAATGAAATCAGGTATATCAGTCATAACACATAATATACAGTATGTATTCCAACAAGAATTAAAATTTTTGAGTTAGGTTTGGGTGTTTTATCGCGAAATTAGAACTGATCCTTTTAGATTTTAAAATTTGATAATTATTATAGGAATATAATTGTGATCTATCGTTAAACAATTCATATAATTTGTAATAAAGTATATTATTAGAGTTAAAACGTATTAATTTTTGCAACTGAAAACAAACACGTGAAATCTAAAAATACTGTGATCAAAATTAATTTGAACGAATTTCTGGCATCAAATCAAACTGCATAAATGCAATCTTACAATGACCAGAATACAAACCAATTTTGTAAAAATTATGTTACGTTTTTCAAAAAAAAAGGATAATTTTGATGTCAAAATTCTACTAGCAGAGGAGGCAGTAAATTTTTTTTGAAACTTATTTTCTTAGTGGGTGTATATGAATAAGTATTTTCTGTTAATGATAATAATCAACAATTTTTCAGTCTGGTAATAATTTTCTGATGGGTTAAAAAGATTATGGAATGATGTGTCGATGTCGACTTATTTCTTTAGTTCTAAATTTTTTACACTAAGAAGTTGAGATCATGAACATCATGAGAAAAGCAATCTGGCTCATCTCAAGTGGTGGAAAATATGTCTAGCTAAAAATTTGCAGTTCCAAAAATTTGACTAATTTTTGCCCTTATTTTCGATCTTGAAACTGAACGTATAAACTAATGTTATAATACACTAGTAGAACTAAAAATAAGTCTGGCTAATTTACAAAGTTGAAAAATACATCTGGCCGTGTCTTCAAAATTGGAAAATTAGGAAGATATTTTCTTAGTTTTGAAATTTTTTCACTTGATAGATTATAGTGTATGTATATGAAAAAAATTAGTCTGGCTGTTATTTACAATCACGAAAGCTTCACCAGACTGTCTAAGATTAGCTAAAGCTAAAAATAGTAAATTAATTTTTTGTTCGTTAACGATCGCAGATACGAAAATACTGCAAGAAACCAAACCGTTTCTAGATAAAACAAGATATTTATTCTGCTTAGATACACAGAGGAAGGGAAAAAAGTAGCACTCCTGCTGAGAAAATATTTTGTTGTAGATTCTAATTATTGGCATACCTAGTGACGTATACCCTGTAGCTTAATTAAGGTTTTAGGTTTGAGCTAAAGATCTTAAAAACTGCGAGTGCTATAACCGAAAAATGTGGGTAAGTAAATCGGCAACGAAGCGTTTGTGAACCTATGTACATGGGAACTTTTAGGCTCAAAATAAGCCAAATACTCCTTCTTATTTGTACGTGCGTCTAAAAAACATTACCATAATCGAATATTTGTCAAATTGAAGGCATCATATAAGTCTGGCAAGGCTTTGGGGCTTTTAAATAACAGCCAGATTGTATTTTTAGCTTTTGTTATAATGCAGCCTATCATCTCATAAACTTTCAGAACTAAGTAAATAAAGGCACTCATTTCATATCCTTTTTCACTTGCCAGAAATACTGGCTATCATTATAGATTGGCCAGAATATTAGCTCACACTACTACTATACTGTAGTAGTGTGAGCTATAGTGATCCTAATTTTTTCGAGAAAAAAAAAGTTGCTCCGATTTCAAAAATTTTTATATATCTTTGCATTTCAGATAATTTTGAAACTTTTTTGTTTCGCCGTCTGTCTGTATGTCTGTCTGTCTGTAACGACCAACGCGCATAACTCAAAAACCGCTTGCCCGATTTTAATGAAATTTGGTACCTACGCTGGGTTTTGGGTTGAGATGGTCCCATTTAAAAATGAACAAAATCCACGAAACAAGCCAAATAAAAGGGTGGGGGTATATTTCAAAAATTAGAGTTTATGTAAAAATATGGCGTGTGTGATATCAAACGAAAGGTAATTGCGTCTGGAGTTAAATAAAATACATTTTACTTTTAAAAAAAGGGTGGGGGTAAATTAAAAAAATTAGTGTTTATGTGGAAATATGGCGTGTGTTATATCAAACGAAAGGTAATTGAGTCTGGAGTTAAACAAAATACATTTTAGTTTAAAAAAAAAAGGTGGGGTAGATTTGAAAAATTAAAGTTTAAGTCAAAACATGGCTTGTGTGGTATCAAACGAACGGTAATTGAGTCTGGAGTTCAATAAAATATATTTTAGTTTTTAGTTATATAAGCTCACACGTACACTATAACTATAGTACCTAGTGTGAGCTTAGGTGCCCATAGATTGGCTGAGTATTTTTTTAGTTAAGTATACCCTTTACTAGAGCAACTAGTTTTGTGAGAAAATAAGTTCCTCATATTCATATCTTTTTTTGCATTTTGCATTCATATAACATTATAAGTTCCCAAAATCTTCAATGCCTCCCTATATATACCAGAGTATCTACGTAAAAATTGTAGGAAAATATAACTTGGCGACCGAGCAAGGGACTATCTGTTTGAAATTTCTTTTCATACTGACCTTTCCGATTGTCTAAGAGCGAGGAACAAACATATGTGACTTTTAGCTCCTTTCGTTATTGATTTCTTACACCTCATGCTCCATAGCATTATTTATTTCACCTGAATGATAGTTTTGAAACCAGAACTAAATATTCTGTCCGTCTAGAGAGGTGGACTAAAAAAAACTTAATGTTATGGGAGTCTCTAAAATTAAGCTACTTAATTTATTTTTTATTTATCTTTCTAAAACAAGAGGGAAACCATAATAAAGCCCCGTTTTCACTAACAAGTAACTTGCAAAAGCAGTTTAAGATAAAAGAAATAGATTTTTATTAATGGAGATAACAAAAATCACTTGTGTTTTAGAAACTCGCATAGGCATTTCATTTCTTTTCTTTTAACAGTAAAAAAGCCATATTTATTTTTCGCATTTTATAAGTACTTTTTGGACACAAATTATTATTTAAAACAATGTGAAACTTATTTGGGAAAAAATGCAGCACTGGTGCGCACTAGTGCAATTTTCGTATTATTTTGGGGAAACTAGTGCAATTTTTTTATTCGATTTAGTAACTGACAAACCCAGACTCAATGTACATTATTTAAAACAATGTGAAAATTAATGAGTAAAGGTTAAGCCAATTCTTTTGGGAAAAAAATGCAGCACTGGTGCGCCACTAGTGCAATTTTTGCATTATTTTGGGAAAACTGGTGCAATTTTTTGTATTCGATTAAGCAACTGACAAACCCAGTGATGCACTCAATGCACATTTTTAGGCACAGGCTCTCCGAGTTCATGTTGCACTGGTGCATTGTTTTTTTTTTTAATTAAAACTGCACAGGGACAATTTTTTGACAGCACTGATTTCCTCAAAAGAATTCGCTAGTATAATGTTGATAGATAATATTTTTCTAGTGCAGAGCTAATTGTCGACATTTCAGAATACAAAGGCGTCAATACGCTCGAGAACTGTCAAAAGTCAAAATGATTACAATTTGCTCATGTACGCGGGATATCCTGCGGACTATTTATTGCAGAAAATATTTTATAATTTTTATGTCAATATTTTTGAAAGTCTTTACCTGACAGTATTTGATAAAACGGTCATTTTTACGTTTATTAATTATCGATAATTGGCACTCGTGTAAATTATGATAATTTTCACACGTGCTAATCGCCATAATTTCTTTTTAACTGCAACGATTTTTGTATCAATATTTTCTAAAGGAAATAAATAGTCTCGTATAATATACAGGGTGTTATTTTAAGTATTTGGCCAGACTCCAAGGAGTGCTCTTTGATGATTTTAAGAAGAAAAGTTCATATACATGGGTCCGTAAATGCATAGTCTTAAGATACAATTTTTCCATACAGTAATGGACAAAAGTATAGATACAAATGGAAAGTTAACTAAAAGTAATTAGTAAATTTATTTAAAATATGCATAAAAATAAATAATATGTACACCGATAAACTATATTATATGACAATATATTTATCTTCTTTTAATATCTTATTCACCAAAAATTGATAATGTTCAGCTAAAAATCAAATAATTGAGTTGTTCAAAAATGGACTTCGCCAAGTAAATATTTAAAAAATATTTAATATAAAGCAAATGCAACCCTATGAGTAATAACTAGTTTTAATACAAAAAGAGGAACCCTAGGTACAAAAATGCGTAGTGGTCGTCCTAGAAGTCTTAAAGATAGAGCTCTCAGAAATGTTAAAACTATTTTATCCAACGATCGTTTTAAGACACCTTCACAAATACAACACGATCGACAATAACAGAGATTACCAGATGAGTCAACAAATACTCTAAAACGAAGGAACTCTTCTGAAACTATTTGCTTGCCTCCTAAAAGTCCTTTAACTTATAAGAAAAACTGGAAAGCCCATTTGGAGTTTGGTTGTCAGGGACTGTATTGAAGTTTTAATTAATGAAAAAGGATTTGTTTTAGTGTCGAGTATGTTTTGATCTGATAGTATTTGGTGTGTAGACATCCCAGTAGCAAAAACTTTAAGTACACTTTACCAACAGTTACGCAATATGGTGGATCTGCCGTGCTTCGAGCTTGAGTTTCTGGTTATTAGATGAATCCAATTAGTCGAATTGAAGGCATTATGAAACGATTTTTTAATGGAAACATATTAAAACATAATATACCTACCTATATGGAGGGTATAATTTCCTTAGGTTTTGCTTAAAGCGAGATAGTGACACTAAGCATTCCTTTAAGCTGATAAAATAATTTGTTAAAGATGAGACAATATCAGTTTTAAAATGAATATTCATAATCTCCTGCCCTAAAGCCCTATGAAGAACTCAGACTTCTTGGAAAAAGTATTAGAGCTTAAAAAACTTAAATAGGGATGAACTTTTTGAGCTTTTAAAGAAAAATTAAAAATATGGATACCGCTTTCATTAATTTGCTTCTTGTATATATGTAACGCAGGTTTTAAGCTGTTATTAATAACAATGGCTGTACCACAAAATGATAAACCCATACACAAAAGATAAAATTAAAGTATTAAATATGTTCGTTCATGACATTTTTAGTTTTTTTGCTATATTAAACTTTCAGGAATATCAATATATTTGAGATTTTTTTAAAACTATTTGTCTATATACTTTTGTACATTACTGTAGTCTTTAAGATACAAGTTTTATTGTTATCTAAGCTAAATAAGAAAAAACTTAAAAGAAGTTGTTGCTTATTAAAAAAAATACAAAAATTAGAAAAAAAACAGTTATTCACATTTTTTTGCACATTGCACAATAATTTTAATATAATTAGGGCTAAATCATTACTACGAACATCACTGCCAAATTTAAACAAAATCAAAAGTATTAAGATATTTACAAAAAACCGATTTCTTTTTAAATGTGACCTTAAAAACTATGCATTTTTATATGAACTTTTCTTAGAATCACTCAAAGAAGCACCCTTTGGAGTGTGGCCACATACAGTACCACCCTGTATAAGCACAGTTCTTATAAAGAAAAGCAAACAATTTTCACAGTCAAGGTTTAGAATATCAAAAAGCTAATTTACTTTACTTACGGGATAGCTCAAAAATTTGTTCATATTTGTCAAGAATTTGTCGCCGAACAGGAGTAAAAAGTATTCTAATCGCTTAGAAGCCTTCATGCAGTTTTTGGGTTTTGCCGCCTACTCACCTAATTTGCCCCCGCGCAACTTTTGCTAGCGCCCACCTAATTTGCTGTCGACCCGAATTGCCGCCGCGTCACCTTGCCGCCGTGACAACTCGCCGCCGGCCGCCGTAGTTTCAGTTTGCAATTTAGTCAGATGTTTAGGGTTCCGGTAACAACGCAATTTAATATTTTCTTTCCACAAAAAAAAGCAAAATGACGGATCCAAAATGGCGAACTTTCTTATTTACATATCTATGAGCCGATATGGCCGGTGTGTTCAAGGTCGCTAATTTGATTGAAGTTGATTTTTATATTAAACTTGAAATTGATTAAAATGGAGAGTTTAAAATGGAGGAGCTTTGCATTTATGTTCATAAAGGAAAAAATCCGCCAATTTAGATTGGCCATTTTTAAATTAATTTAAAAATCATAATTAGCTACCTTAAACACCGCAAACTTGAAAAATAATACATATCGGTTCATAAATAAAAAAGTCCGCCATTTTGAAGTTTAAATTAAAAATCATAATTAGCGACATTAAACATCACAAAGTTTCAATTCCGTTTTAGGTTTAATTCAAAAATCACAATCAGCAATATTTAAGACAATGTTTAAGACCCATAATTTATTAAATATCTGTTTTTAAATTAAATATTAAAATCATAATTAGCGGTCTTAAACTGCAATTACATTGTATTTTTACATTTTATGTTATAAATAAGTAAATAAACATCCCAAGTTTTAAATTTAAAATATACCAGTTTAGAAATGGAAAATTCCACAATTTTGGAAGCGCCATTTTGTTTTCTTTTTAGGTTTGAGTCAAAAAATGATAGTAGCCTTAACACCGTACAGTTTCAAAATTTGAGACAAATTGGTTTATAAAAAAAACTCTATACTAAATTGGATGGATGGATATTAAATTGCATTGTGTAAGGGAACTCTATACACCTGTCAAATATAAAATCTGTAGCTCATCGGAAAGTAGTTGAAAAAGCTCTGTCGCTTTAATAAACAAAAAGGGAAAACTAAAACTACGGTGGCGCGCGGCGGTTGCCTCGGCAGCAAGTTGGCCTTGTAGGTAATCGAGTCTGTTGCGATTGAGCTGGGCGCCGAATCGGGGCGGCGGCGAGTCAGTGGTGGCGAATTGTCCTAAAACCTGACCTATTTGATTTGGGAGGGGAAATTATCCGCCCCCCCCCCGTAGATCCGCGCCTGGCACAATTGGTTACTGAAGAAGTTATAAAACTTTCGATCCAGTGGGAAAAAGCTAAAGGAGATGTAAATAGTAAACGTTTTTAAAACAACATTCCGGTTCATATTTGATTTACCCTTCTTAAATATATCCCCTTTCAACCACTGGTGTCCAATTTCCATTAACACAAACAGTGCATTAAGGCCTCCAAGCGACTAGAGTAATGGTTGAGTTGGTTTTAAAAAACATTTTAATATTTTTCTAATTTGTGTCCTATTTCTCCTAACATTTTTTATAGTTCAAACAAATAGGAACAAATTTTTGTACCTCCTTGCAAAACAATACTATATAAAAAATCTATATTCATATCACAGGGCAACTCTTTTGGAACAAAGGAACCATAAAAAACTTGTTTCTATTTATATTTGTTGAGAAATTAACTTTAAAAATTAGTAAATAACTTTCCTAAGTCTAAAAGTCCACAGTACTATTTTTACCTTCCTAGCTCGAGCACCAATGCAATGGCTAGAAAAGTTATTGTTTTCGACGATTTTTTTTTCTGAGCTAACGCCTAAAATTTGTTATCTGGGTGTATTTTGACCTATCATAGCGATATCGTCGTGACGTCTGTCCGTGTGTGTGTATGTCGGTCCGTAGCACAATAGATCCTAAACCGCTAAACCAATTTTCTGAATATTTTCAGGAAAAATAATGTAAAATACTGTAAAGAGCTGATTAGATTTTGATAAAAATCCAATGACAGTTTTCTTGACAGTTTAAAAATATGCTTCTGAACGGAGCATCGCATCAATAGGGGGCTTCCGAATATAGTGGAAAACGTTTTTCTCAATAATTCAAGACATTTACAAAAACTGAATAAACGTGGAGTGAGCTAATGGGCTAGGAAGGTATCAGATCCACCATGGAGCCATTTATTTAAGTAATGAGTAACAGGCTGAAGTTTCGTAAATCATTTTGTCGAAAGGACCAACTTTTTCCTCTGCGAAAAAATCTTGGAAGTGACATCTTTCCAGCTTCGAACTTAAAACAAGCATGCGATTTGTAGGACAATGGTGCCATGTACTTTCAAACATATTTTTTAATCAACAAAAAAAATCCGGTTAAAAATTCTTTACTGATACTTTTTTCATCTCGTTATTTTGAGATATTTGGGGTGGGGGACACGGCCGTCAAAACCTTCAATGTGTAGAACAAACGTTTTTTCATATTTTATATAACAAAATCTTTAGATTTAAGCAAAAAATTAATTGTTACTACTTAACGCACCTGCGCACTCTGTTAGAAATCACTTTCAAGAATTTCCGCACAAAAAAAAGTAGGACAATCAAACAAAACAAGACCATTTACGAAAATTTAGCCTTATCACTTACTCATCAACTAAAATATAGACTGGTGTACTGTGGATTATAGCTTTAGCCTCAAGTCAAGATAAACTACATGTTATGCGCACATTTTTTATTGCTTTCGTTATTCTTTTTAGAACTTAAGCTTGATCAGTCAGATCAATATAGTTTTTATAATGGTTTTTTAATAATTCGGTTAAGGCTTTTAAACACCAGCGGGATTTACCAACACTAGTTATGAAATTTTGATTAATGAAACCTACCCTCTTGAATTGTTACGAAAATATGTTAAATTCGATTCGATTCGTATCTTTATTTGTTTTGGAAATATTTTTATTTTGTCCTTTTTTTCCAATAGAAGAAAGATTTCTTATGAAATAGTAGTAGATTCCTTATAGAGTAGTAGGCATCAAATAAGCCAACAGCATATTCGCCATTTAAAAAAAAAACCCCTTAGTTACTCCCGCTTGCTCCTTTGTTCTATATCTAGTTACGCTGTGGAATTATGATTGTCAAGAGTTAAAAATAGTTTATTTGACTAGCACATAAAATGTAAAAAGTTTGTAGACATATAATATTATTAATAAGTTTTAAACATCACAACCGCAGATAATATATCATTCATAAGCTAAAGTTTTGCTGGGTATCGGGTAAAATAATTTTGTTTCTCTTGTGATTATTAATGTGAGAAAAATATGCCTGCCAAGTGAATACCCTAAAAGTGACGCCATCTGCCAAATCCAGGGAGAAACTGTGTTAATATCAAAATATTTTTAGCAGAATACTAATTGAGAATATAATCCATAAATTGTAGATTCTTTGCTTAAATTTAAAAAAAAAGATTTATAAATTCGTTCGTACCGTTACATATCCATTGCTGCGTCTATAAGAGCAACAGCAATAGCAACAATGGTAACCCACTGTGGAAAAAATAAGTAAAACTAAGATTATGAGATAGGCTAAAAGCTGCAGATAGCGGGACGGAGACCACAGAACTGTAAATTGTAATTCGTTGGATTCTGTAAAAAAAAAATTAAATATTCGGTTATACAAAATGTTATATTGAATAGCCACTGTGGAAAAAAGAATTAAGACTATGACGCGGCCTTGTCAAAATGGCGGAGACTGTCAGTTGTTGCTATTTTTCTCGAAAAAAAAAAATTCTCGGACCTTCCCCACTTTAATGAAAAAAGTAATGTTGTAAGACACTGATCAGTTAGATTTTATCCCAAATTTAATAAAAAAAACTGGAAACACAAATAAATAAAAACAGCAGTTGACAAACAAAGCCAGGCGGCGGCTATTTTGGATTTGCCACTTGGTCAAATCCAATCCCTTTATGTTCAATAATGGTCCACGAACACTTACCGATTATCGCGTAACCAAAGCCGATCTTACTCGTTCCCATTCGATACGAACAGGTCGGAATCATAATCTCGTACATGTCAGTCACGCCTAGAGTATACTTAAAAATTCTGGTGTTTTCTGGCATCACGGGCGTGATCTGATAGGCTTGTCTCAACAAGGCGTCCGTTGAGATTATCATAGATTTGTGCTCGTGCGCTGAGAATATCAGCTGAGGCATGATTTTGTTGATAACCTAAAAATGTGCATCTTTAATTTTTTCTTCCCCGTAAATTGGGAATTTATGTAAATAGATAATGTTTAAAAATTACGTTAAGCAGATAGCGGCCATTTTCCTCTTGTCATTTATTTTCTGCACATATCCTGGGGGATTCTGTTAAGTTCAACATGCCCAAATATCAATTTTTCAAGGGTTCTGAACTTGTTCTGTAAACCTATACACAGAAGATTTAGTTTATACTATAGAAAACAAGGGCGGATCCAGATGTGCTTCTCGGGGGGGGGGGGCACTTTAGGTAATATTTTCGGTTAGTAAAAAATGGTATATATTTTTTTAAGCAGCATTTTATTGAATGAGTCGGTGGTTTTAATTTCGATGATAATAAAAATAGACACTTTCTTGTGCCGCAAGCCAAAATTTTGAATTTTTCTTAGAAAAAAATTACTTTTTACTCATTTTTTGTATATTCAAGTGCCCCCCCCCCTGGGTCCGCCACTGATAGAAAATTTGAAAAACGAGAACTTCGTTTTGGTTCCCCAAGTCTGTTATAGATGGCCGCATAGGTAACGCGGGCCGCTCGGATTTCGTATTTCAATATTTTGCATGTTGCTTACCCGATAGATAACAGCAAATATATACCATAAAAAACTATCTCTTTTTTTTGTAGGCACAAATAAAAATATACCAGTTTAGGAACACCTAAGCTCTTAGTAGCAAGTAGTAGTTTTAATTTTAATACAACCCCCTATTCGCCACGCAGGTCGCGTCTATTGGAGATTTCCCCCCTCCCATTGTAGCACCACTGAACAAAACAAACTATTTCAAGAAAGTTGACGTCCTTACATTTTACGGTAAGGAAGGGTCAGCGGGGAATAAACAAACTATTATGTATTGTGAAACCAACAGAAACAACTACTTCGAGGGAAAATACCCTACCCCTGATGGCTTGATGCTTTCGTTGGGAACTTGTTAATTTTTATTTTATTTTTTTACGGTTAAGCGCACTCGCAAGGAGGTCCCTATCACGCTCGAGAAGCGGCCAGTGCGCGGAAATGTTGGTGTGTGTTGGTTTTGAAACGGTTCAGGTTGTAACCTGCAGGGAAAACTGTCGCAGGGAGTTTATTCCACAGCGATGCTGTTCTCCAGAGATATGAATTCTGATATAATGAGGTTCTTGGTGCCTCTATTTTGACAGTAAATTGATGGTTACCGTCTGTTTGACGTGTTCGCCTAGTAGGTGCTACTCCCGGGGGGATCATACGTGCCAACTCTTCAGAGCATTTTCCGTGATAATACCTGTAGAAGAGAGATAGATCGCCCACAGTTCTTCGATGTTCGAGACTATCCAAACTACGGGTAAGTGCGGGGTCATTGATCAGCTTGATAGCTCATTTTTGCACGGTGTTCAAAAGCATTAAGGTATGTTTGGGTGCCGCACTCCATATATGTGAGCAGTACTCCATAGTTGGTCGAATCTGGGCTTTGTAGAGTGTCAGCAGGTGGCTTGGTGTATACAGATGTCTTGTACGAAATAGCACCCCAAGCTTTTGGGACGCCCTTTTAGCTATATCTGCCACGTGACTGTGCCAAGACATGTTGGTCTCTGCAGTGACTCCTAAGATGTTCAACTGGCTCTGCAATGTGACAGCACTTCCAGATAGCATGATGTTTGGCTCACCGGTGCTGGTCTTTTTTGAAAACAGGGCTGCTTGGGTTTTCTGCGCGTTGAACTGTACAAGGTTTTTGTTGCCCCAGTCCTCTATTATCTCCAGGTCGTTATTTATCTGCGATATTTGAGTTTGTCTAAGATGATGGAATTCACGTGCGGATAGACACTGAGTGGGTGGTATGACTGAGGAGACTACATTGCCATCATCTGCAAAGCAATAAAGTGGATTTACTGTTTTATCTATGAGGTCATTTATGTAAATCAGAAAAAGTGTTGGCGAAAGGATTGCTCCCTGTGGCACACCAGCATTTATTTGGTAAGAGTTGGAGTTCCGGCCATCCACTGCAACATAAATGGATCTATCCTTAAGGTAACTTTCAAACCAAGTGCAAAGTTTCGGCGACAATCCCATTGCTTTAAGCTTGTTGAGCAGATTTTCATGCCAGACTTTATCGAATGCTTTTGATATATCTAAGGCAATTGTTCTTGTTTCGCCCCGTAACTCAATCGCTTTTTGCCATAAATGAGTGACGTATGTAAGTAAATCGCCAGTTGACCTATATTTTCGAAATCCGTATTGCTTGTCGTTGATAAGTTTGTACTTTTCCAAGTACTTGGTTAGGTGATTGTTCACAACTCTTTCCATTACTTTTGATATCACCGGAAGTAGAGCAATTGGTCTATAGTTTAACGGATCTGTCTTTTTTCCTTTCTTTGGAATAGGTTGTACTGCGGCAGACTTCCATGATGATGGATATACTCCTTGCCTGTAAGATAAATTGAATAATTTAGCGAAAGTTGGGGTGAGTTCGTTAGCACAATTTTTGAGTACTATCGCGGGAATGCCATCTGGACCCATTGCTTTGTTTGTATCCAACTTTTTAAGGGATTTTCGTATTTCTCTGTGACAAAAGGGTACCTCTGGCATACTGTGGGAAACCCTTTCAATGAACGGTGGAGTTTTTCCATTTGGCACTGTTAGGTTTGAGTTGGAGGAAAAGATTTTGGCCAGCATATTGGCTTTTTCCTCTGATGTTGTGGCTGAGTGAGTATTTTTATCTGTAAGTGGTGGTATGGATGACTTGGTGAAGTTTGATCCAACGGCTTTTGCAAGTGACCAAAAGGACCTAGAACTACTTGGACAATTCAGCAACCTGTTTTTTATTCTTTGATTGTATGTTTCTTTGGCGGCGTCAATAGTAATTTTGCAACTATTTCTGGCTTTTATAAATTCTGTGTGGTTTTGAGCGGTTTGTTGTCGTTTCCAAAGGTTATATGCTCTGTGTTTTTTCTGTACAGCCGTTTGACACTGGCTGTTGAACCAAGGTTTTGCATTAGCTCTGCTTTTTATTGTATGTGGGATATATGCATCCATTCCAGATAAGATTACTTTTGTTATTTCATTACTGCAAATAGTGGGATCAGCTGTTTTAAAGCAAACTTCTTGCCATGGAAAATCCAGGTAAAACTGTTTAAGGTCATTCCATTTTGCCGATTTATAGTGCCACATTTTACGAGGAAGTGATTGTTGGCTTGGCGGTATGAACATTTCGCACTTTGTTCTTATAAGTTTATGATCGGATGAACCAAGTGGGGGATCTACTTGAATTGTGTACAAGTCAGGATTTGTAGTTAGGAACAAGTCTAAAAGCGCTGCAAATTCACCCCTTTCTGAGATACGGGTAGGTTCATCGACAAGCTGCGTTAGACCACAACTTATGGCAAAAGCTTCTGCTTCCCTGCCTTCATTATCTGTTTTGTTGTGGTGTTTTAGCCAGAGTATATTGTGGACGTTGAAATCGCCTAAAAAAACAATTTCCGCATGTGGATAGTTAGACTGTATATTATCACAGTTTTCGGATAATGTCGCAAAAAAGTTTTGATACTCGGTGTTACTTGGCGGTCGGTAGAGGCAGCAAATGAACTTGGTCGATGACTTTGAGGTGAATTTCAGCCATATGATATCGAGGTTCGCTGGTTCTAGCTTCTCCTCTCGATGACATGAAAGGTTATTTTTAATGTACACACAGATCCCAAAATTATGTCGAAATCGGTGGTGTAGGTCATAGCCGGGATAAAGATAGTTCACAATAGGTGTTGCAAATTGTTTGGTTTTTCACTATCTCCAACGTTGATCACAAGGATACGAGTGATCCCCGTCTGAAACACGTCGTGACAATCAGGAACAAGTGATCCATCCCAAGCCACTACCGGACCGCTTTCGACCTCTTGAGCCATCCTCAGGTGAATGTAGGCGATAGCTCCGTGTAGAAAATAAGTTTTGTGACAACAACAGAAACAACTACTCCGCGGGAAAATACCCCTACCAGCATTGAATTATACTGATGGCTTGACGCTTTCGTTGGGAACTTGTTAAAACTCTTTGGTTTTTCACTATCTCCAACGTCGATCGATTTTTTTAACTTCATGCACAATTACTTTTAATATAGTAACATACAAGTAATATTTTTCACAGAACTCTAATTTTATAAATCTGTTCGGTGGATTTTATTCAATTTTAAAAGGGATGTTGGTCGTTACAGACAGACATACAGACAGACAGAAGGCACGACCAAAAAGTTTTAAAATCATCTGAAACGCAAAGATATATAAAATTTTTGGAAATCAATGCAACTTTTTTTATCTAATTTTTGACATGATAGTATACTTATAGTATACGTGTGAGCTAATAATAAAAATGTATTATATGACCTGCCAATTAAAAAATTAAAAACAAACTAAGAGTATAAGAATTATACAACGAGCAGAGCGCACAGTTAAATAGGGTCAATGCATCCTGGAAGTGTGGCGTCTCCAGGAGTAGCGATAAGCTCACATGATCTGCCTCGGAAATTCCATGGGCGACTAGTCAAATTACCATTACCTCGCAATATATAGAGTACCTACACGCAAGTTTTCTACAATTTTGTAAGTTGACCTCGAAGTTATTAGAGTACCTATAATGGCATGCTATTTTTCTAGCATTTTATAAATCGATTTCGGAATTTTTAGACTACCTACAGTATGTAAAAAATACTCTGCCAATATATGGGCACCTAAGCTCACACTAGGTAGGTAGTTATAGAGTACGTGTGAGCTAATATCGCTAAAAACTGAAATATATTTTATTCAACTCCAGACTCAATTAACTTTCGTTTGATACCACACAAGCCATGTTTTGACTTAAACTCTAATTTTTGAAATCTACCCCCACCCTTTTTTTTAAACTAAAATATATTTTTTTTAACTCCAGACTCAATTACCTTTCGTTTGATATCACACACGCCATATTTTTATTAAACTCTAATTTTTTTAATCTACCCCCCTTTTTTTTAACCAAAATTTATTTTGTTTAACTCCAGACTCAATTGCCTTTCGTTTGATATCACACAAGCCATATTTTCACATAAACTCTAACTTTTGAAATCTACCCCCACCCTTTTATTTGGCTTCGGTGAATTTTGTTCTTTTTTAAATGGGACCATCTCGACCCAAGACCCAACCTAGGTACCAAATTTCATTAAAATCGGGCAAGCGGTTTTTGAGTTATGCGCGTTGGTCGTTACAGACAGACAGACCGACGGCGCAACAAAAAAGTTTCAAAATCATCTGAAACTCAAAAATATATAAAAATTTTTGAAATCGTAGCAACTTTTTTTTTATCGAAAAAATTAGGATCACCATAGCTCACACTACTATAATAGTATAGTAGTAGTGTGAGCTAATAAATATTAAAAGACCAGCCTTCATGCTTATATTTTCAATTTTTCTCCAACTTTGATTTTTAAAAAGTAAATTAATACAAAAAAATTACAAAACAATTTAATGCATACCATTTTACTTTCCTACAATGATCAAAATACTCTGCCAATATATGGGCCCCTAAGCTCACACTAGGTACTATAGTTATAGTGTATGTGTGAACTAAAAACTGAAATATATTTTATTCAACTCCAGACTAAATTACCTTTCGTTTGATACCACACAAGCCATGTTTTTACTTAAACTCAAATTTTTGAAATCTACCCCCACCCTTAAAAAAAACAAAAATTAAAATGTATTTTGTTTAACTCCGAACTCAATTACCTTTCGTTTGATATCACACACGCCATATTTTTACGTAAAATCTAATTTTTTTAATCTACCCCCACCCTTTTTTTTAACAAAAATCTATTTTGTTTAACTCCAGACTCAATTACCTTTCGTTTAATATCACACACGCCATATTTTCACATAAACTCTAATTTTTGAAGTCTACCCCCACCCTTGTATTTGGCTTGTGTTCGGTGGATTTTGTTCATTTTTAAATGGGACCATCTCGACCCAAGTCCCAGCCTAGGCACCAAATTTCATTGAAATCGGACAAGCGGTTTTTGAGTTATGTGCGTTGGTCGTTACAGATATACAGACATACAGACGGCGCAACAAAAAAGTTTCAAAATCATCTGAAACTCAAAAATATATAAAAAATTTTGAAATCGTAGCAACTTTTTTTTATCGAAAAAATTAGGATCACCATAGCTCACACTACTATAATAGTATAGTAGTAGTGTGAGCTAATAAATATTAAAAGACCAGCCTTCATGCTTATATTTTCAATTTTTCTCCAACTTTTATTTTTAAAAAGTAAATTAATACAAAAAAATTACAAAACAATTTAATTCATACCATTTTACTTTCCTACAATTATCAAAATACTCTGCCAATATATGGGCCCCTAAGTTCACACTAGGTACTATAGTTATAGTGTATGTGTGAGCTAATATTACTAAAAACTGAAATATATTTTATTCAACTCCAGACTAAATTACCTTTCGTTTGATACTACACAAGCCATGTTTTTACTTAAACTCAAATTTTTAAAATCTACCCCCACCCTTAAAAAAACAAAAATTAAAATGTATTTTGTTTAACTCCGAACTCAATTACCTTTCGTTTGATATCACACACGCCATATTTTTACGTAAACTCTAATTTTTTTAATCTACCCCCACCCTTTTTTTAAATAAAAATCTATTTTGTTTAACTCCAGACTCAATTACCTTTCGTTTGATATCACACACGCCATATTTTCACATAAACTCTAATTTTTGAAGTCTACCCCCACCCTTGTATTTGGCTTGTGTTCGTGGATTTTGTTCATTTTTAAATGGGACCGTCTCGACCCAAGACCCAGCCTAGGCATCAAATTTCATTGAAATCGGGCAAGCGGTTTTTGAGTTATACGCGTTGGTCGTTACAGACAGACAGACAGACGGCGCGACAAAAAAGTTTCAAAATCATCTGAAACGCAAAGATATATAAAAATTTTTGAAATCGGAGCAACTTTTTTTTTTGAAAAAATTAGGATCACTATAGCTCACACTACTATAGTATAGTATATGTGTGAGCTAAAAATTATTTCTTAGGATTACTATGTGAACTTTATGCAAAAACATTTTTTTTTTAATATTTCAAAACTTTAACATTTTGATCCATATTGGAAGTTATTTGATTTAAAACAAACACAAAGTATCTTTTCTTTTATAAGTTCTTTAGATTTGCGATCAAATACGATCTTTCATAAATCTAATGGGGAAAAAGTTATATGTTTTGTCTGGTACATGGACAGTTTTGTTTTTAAAGAATTGTTCATAAATGTCAATTTCACGGATTCAAACAGATCTTTTATAGAGCTAAACTTAACCAAATTTAAAAAATAATAGAACAAATTGTTTATTTTTATTTGTAATTTGTAAAATAAAGGCATCAAACCTAAGCAAACCTAACTTATTTAAATATATATACTAAAAAAATTTGGTGCTTTTTCCAAAACAATTCTTTTTTATTTAAACCATGTCCGTAAACAATTTTGGGCGAAGAGCTGATCAAAACATGAGGACCTGTACAAAATCTCGACAAGACTTTTAAGGACCACTCAGGACTTGACAAGACTAGTAACGATTAGGACCTGGCAGGACCCATAAGAACCTCGAACGTTTGGTTAGGTTTTGTTAGGCGTTATTTTTTGTTGATCATCACTTTATACCATAACAGGAACAAGGAACAATAAGGAGTAGGACTGACATGATATACGTAAGGACCTGTACAGAATTTTTGTTATTGATCACCACTTCTAGTTAAAATTTAAAACCAAATTAAAAACATGATTTGTATTTTTCATATTTTATAAGTATTTTAATGTTATTTAAAGTTTTTTCTTTTTTAAGGCTTTTGTTAAGGCAGGCCTTTGGGTAGATTAGGTTAGGATTAGGATGATTGAAAAAATTTTTTCTGCCAGTCACTTGCCAGTATTTATCCATAAGATACGCTTAAGATTTTAGTTTTTTTACAGAAAATAGATACATCAAACTTTTGTTTGTCCATGTTTTAAACTGCTATGGGCTCGTCAACAATAAAACACGTACACCAGTCTAATTCGGGAGCGCACCCAGGTCACGGGGCCGTGTGAACATACCGAATCGAAACTACCTAGAACCGATACGCACCCGTGTGTCAAGTTACGTCAATGACGCAAACAACCATAACCCAACTAATAATCAAAATAAACAGAAAAAACACACGAGTCGTTAAATACCGAGATGAATTCCAAGACGTGCGCAAGCGTTGATCTGTCACTTTTGCCAACCAATCAACTGAGAGATATTTCAGTATGGTTCACCACGACCTGTGGTCGTGTATGGTTTTATACAGCAAAACTTTAATAATTCCCAGTTCTTTTTGATGAAAATTCGTCGTTTTTGTTCTGTGAAAATGCCGGTGACGTGCAAGTTGTGTGACAAATTATTTAGTGCCCAATTTAATTTGAATGAACACTGTCATCAGTCATTTTTTTTTAAGATTTAGCGTATTTAAATTTGTCAATACTCCCATGGCAAAACAAAATAAACGTGAAATGCATATAGAAGAAATACTGCATATACCTCAAAAAATATTAATCGCAACACATAGATATTGTATATGTTTAAAATCAAAAAGAAAAGACGAATCTTACACCCTATACAGGGTGTCCCAAATTCGTTGTTTTTTTGTGGTGTCGGATATTTCTAGGGGAGAAAGAAAAAAACTGAGCGACGCTCAAATTTTAAGAGAAGCCTAAAGGTGAAAACTACATTTAGATATAGCAAGCCGTTTTTAAGCTACGGAGTGTTTTTGTCTGCATTTTGCTTTTGTGTAAATAGCTTTCTTATAGATCTTTTCTTGAAGAATTGACAGATGTCAACGGTTTTTATTTATCTCTTTTGGTTTTTAAAATATTGCATAAAGTTGTTAATTTTCTTACAGAATAACTCTAAAACTCTCTCTAAAATTTCCTTTAAAATGATGTATCACATTCAATATTTTAATTTTAAATTTTTTTTATTGTTTTCTTTATTCTTATTTTTTAATCACCTCTTTATTATTTTTTTATTTTTATAATTTTATAATATTGAAATATTTTAAACCCATTAAGCAAACTATAATATGTGGTAAAAATAAAAAAAAAACAAAAATATAAAGAAATCCCACTAATCCCATAAAGAAAAATTAATTTTATGTGATATCTCAAAAACTAAACGTGACAAATGAAATTTAATTTAACAGTTGAATTCCTCTTAAAAAAGTGTCTAAAGAATGTTTTCACAGAAATAAAAATATTAATAAATAAACAAGTTATAGACCCCTTCCCAAAATGTAGACTTTTTAAAAACACCCCGTAGTTTAAAAACGGCTTGCTATATCAAAATGCGATTTTCACCTTTAAGCTTCTTTTGAAATTTGAGTGTCGCAAAGGGGGATCAGGTTTATTTAGCCCCTCTAGAAATACCCGAAACCTCCCAAAAACATCGAATTTGGGACACCCTGTACATGGTGACGGATAGAAAAAAATTATGTTGGCTTTTAAAGTTGTCATAATTAACCAAAAAAATCTACAATTTATTATAGCCCTTTATTTTCAATGATAAAGTTGCTGAGTGCTCAGGTTATAAAAAACCACCCGATACCTACATAAAATCATACCTAAAAATTAGAATTGACCATTATTTTATACCTTGAATTTTTTATTATACGTTAAGCTTTTTGATCTCGCGCCAATCCCGGTATTCGCGCCAATAATTTAAATTAGACATTTTGACGTTAATTTTGGCGCATGCTCCTTTGATGGAATTCATCTCGGTATTTAACGACTCGTTGCCTGTAGGGATGGCCGGAGCAGTAAATTTGCCGGAACAGGTCTGACCTGTTCCGATTTTTATTATGACCTGTTCCGAAACATCTGCTCCTGCTCCGGACTTTTCAAGGGAAATAAATTGCAACTGTTCCGCATTTTATAAAAGGAACAATTTGTTCCTGCACTGCAGGAACAGATGTGCTGCATGAAATCTAACTATGCGTGTGCTCTGTTATTGGTGTTACAAGGTATATAAATGAGGTACAGGGTGTTAACCGCTATATCTGGTTGTCGCTTATAACAATTTTATTTTTTTAAATAGAAAAATAAATGCAATTTTTACAAAACGCATCACTTTTTGCTATTTTCCTTATTTCACGTAAATTTTATTGGATTAAAGGTTTTTTATATTCAATTTCAAACATTTTTATTGTTTCCTACTTCCTTGCTTTGAACGAAAGAAAACCCGGCAAGAAACGCCACTGTTAAAGATAATCTGCCGTGCGTCACACCGCACCCCGCCAACCCTAACACCATGCGTGTTGTCTATCTATCAGCAATTTCTACGAGTTGCCCCAGTGCGGACTAAGTGTATCTCTGTCGTTTTTCAAAACAATAATTTAGAAAAGGACGAGATACACCCAGTGTGTGTCTCATAAAGGTTACATAGCGAGCCTGAGAAAGATGCAGCTAGCTGAAGTGTAGACTCGAAACAGGCGTAAAAGCAGGGAGCAAGTTGTTTCTGTTATGTTCTGGCTCTCTCGAAGTTTCCTTGTCACTTCTGCTCCGGCCGAACAACTTGTTCCGGAAATTCATACCTGTTCCGACTTGCTCCGGGCACAGACCTGTTCCGAAAAGAACAGGTACTGCTCCGGAGTGCCATCCCTACTTGCCTGAGCAAAATAAGAAGAAAAAAACTCTTGATGTTATTAATAAATTTCCTGTATCACCATTAATTCCTGACTCTGATGATAAGGATGAGTGGGAACTGGTGACCAACAAAAGGCGTTGGCGTGCACGTCAACAGCCTTCACCAACTGCCGCGAAAAGGCCCACTCCAATTAGGGATGAGCATGAAGTTAGCGAAGCACCCATCGCAGATCGAATCGTGACTAGGTGGATAATTTGCCGTTAATTAGTCGTGAATTAGTTGTGGAAAAATTAATTTTGTCGCTCTTATTTTTAACCGTTTTTGAGGGTGCTTCGCTAACTTCATATGAAGTTAGCGAAGCACCCTCGTAAAAATGGCTTTTATCAAAATCGAATATGGTGGATAATTTGCCGCTAATTGGTCGTGAATTAGTTGTGGAAAAATTAATTTTGTCGCTCTTATTTTTGACCGTTTTTGAGGGTGCTTCGCTAAATTAATGATAATCTGAGAAATATGCGAGGCAGATTACAAACACTTAGTATCCTTAATAAACAAAATCACATTCTTGTTCCTAAAAAAAACAGCAATATAGGAGGGAGTTGGCTAATTCCAAAAAAGCTGCCCATGACAGCTTCATTAATAATTCTTCTAACAAATCGCAAGCAATAAGGAAAATCATAAAATCTCATAGGAACTCTCCCTCACCTCCTGCGGAAACCCAACTTAGTGATCACGTTTTTAATAGTTTTTTTGTATCAGTAGCTGATGAAATAATCAAAACCCTCCCCACTACCAATTGTTCTTATAATGACTACCTAACACATCAATATACTGGTAACAGCTTTAAGTTTTATGAAGTTAGTCAATCTATGGTTTTAGATAAGATTTCTGGCTTGAAAAATAGTGGGAGCCGAGACTGCTATGATATAAACTCAAAAATTATCAAATATCTTAAAAACATATTATGCAAACCTCTTACTGACATGTTTAATCAGTGTGTTAGTGTTGGGGAATTTCCTTCTCCTCTTAAATTAGCGAAGGTTATACCGATCTTCAAGAATAAAGGTGACCCAGAAGACCAAACAAACTACAGGCCTATATCATTGTTGCCTATAATTTCTAAAGTTTATGAATCACTGTTGAAGGACCAAATAAATGACTATTTTGAGAACAATAATATCTTTACACCAAACCAATATGGTTTTCATAACAAAAAAAGCCCTACTTTAGCCATCAACCGTTTAACAGAATTTGTATCTGAAGGTTTTGAAAACAAGGAGAACACCTATGCTACCTTCTTGGACTTGACAAAGGCGTTCGACTGTATATCTTTTGAAATCCTTTATAAAAAACTTTTTTACTACAACTTTCACCACAGTAGTGTGGCTCTTGTCAGGTCCTACTTGGAGGGGAGGGATCAATATGTTTTCTTCAATAATGAGGAATCAAAAAACCAGAGGATTCAGCATGGTGTTCCTCAGGGCTCCGTCCTGGCTCCTCTGTTATTTCTCATTTATATAAATGACTTGCCCAACTTCACCAATATCATTACTTTGCTTATCATTTTGTTTGCAGATGACACCACCTCTTTATTGCGCTATCACCCCTCAGACCCTATTTCGCAATGGATACCAAATAAAGAGGAACTGATAAAAAACTGGTTCCTAGCCAATAAACTAAGTCTTAACATAAGTAAGACCCAAAATATCAACTTTACTCTCCAGACTTCTCCATCGAACCTAGAGAGTCAGGAATCAGTTAAATTTGTAGGGGTGTACCTGGATGCGGGGTTAACATGGGAGGTGCATGTCAAACACCTAAGCTCCAAACTGTCAAAAATAACTTTTTTAATCAGAAGTCTATCAAAATGTGTTTCCAGAAGTACACTACTGACGGCTTACCATGGGTACTTTAACTCCAATCTATCCTATGCAATTTTAAACTGGGGTCATTCCCCCAATTCGAAACAAGTTTTCAAATTACAACGTCGGTGTGTCAGAATTATTGCTGGCTTGGGGTTCCGCGATTGCTGTAGGAATAGCTTTATCGAATTAGGTCTCCTTACACTTCCATGCACCTTCATTTTGCACTGCCTTATTTTCATCAGAGAAAATCTGGATAATTTTAGATCACATAGTGAAATTCATCCCTACTCAACAAGGAACGGGGGAAATTTGGTTCCCAGCTACCATAGGCTGCAACGCACTAGAAGAGGCACTGATTATTATGGCATTCAATTCTTTAATCCTCTGCCCACAGAGATTAAAACTCTGAGTTTTCCTCAATTTAAAGTTAAAAAATTCCTCATAAAAAGTGCCTTCTATTCCTTCGAGGAGTATCTTGAAAGCAATTTTATTATTTAAATTTTTTTATTCAGTAATGTTTGGATTCCAAAATGTACTTTATGTTGTTATATTTTTGTAATTGTCCATATTTACTAAATTACTTAAAGTATTGTCATTTTAAATAAGTGTATTGACTATTTGTATTGATTTTTTTTTACTTTTGACTTTCAACTATACTAAACTAAATAAAAGACAGCTTTAGAACGTTTAAAAGACATAAAATAATTGAAATATAAAAGGAATTTTTCGAGGTGTAGTCAAAGACTAAATAAATTAATTTTCATGACATATGTTTCCGCCTTGTGAGGGTTCATCAGTACGGTGCAACCCGAGGTGCAACCAGTATAGAAGTCAATGGGTGCAACCAAAATGGATGGACACGGAATGAAATGAAGATGATAAAAACTGAAAAGGAAAAATGAACCCACTTTAGAAAACCAACTACTAATCTCAATCGCAGGTCTGACAAAAAATCTAACATCACTACGGAGACAGCTAAAGTCAATCGTAGTAGGAATCCTAAACCCAGGTTTAATATAAAATATAAAAGGAATTTTTCGAGGTGTAGTCAAAGACCAAATAAATTAATTTTCGAGCTAGTCCTCAGAAAGGGGTCATGGTAGCCGCAGACATATGTTTTCGCCTTGTTAGTGTTCATTAGTACGGTGCAACCAAAATGGATGGACAGGGAATAAAATGAAGATGATGAAAACTGAAAAGGAAAAATGAAATGTGGATACCCACTTTAGAAAACCAACTGCCAATTTGCAGTATCAGCTAGCGTAGTCTCAGGTCTGAGACAAAAACCTAAAGTCACTACGGAGACAGCTAAAGTCAATCGTAGTAGGTATCCTAAGCCCAGGTTTAATATGAACTATAAAAGGAATTTTTCGAGGTGTAGTCAAAGACTAAATAAATTAATTTTGGGGCTAGTCCTCAGAAAGGGGTCATGGTAGCCGCAGACATGCAACCAAAATGTATGGACAGGGAATGAAATGAAGATAATGAAAACTGAAAAGGAACAATTAAATGTGGAGGCGTGGTCACTCTAGTCGTCAAAACAGTTAGTTTTATGTATTTTTTATTGGTTTCATTGTCAACCAACTTGGGTAAAACTTGATTTTTTTTGGACACCGTAAAAAAATAATAGTAGGTATTTTGTAACCTGGAACGACAGTACCACTTTTAACAAACTAAATCGCTTTAGTCGAGAAAATTTCGTATCAAATTTCTTGAAGATGAAACAAACTAGGGAACAAAGAATAAAGCTTGTTTTTACTTTGAGACGGACACTAATAAATCCGTCAAAGATATCTACAAAAAGCAGCTTGCAGACTACCGAAAATGATGCAATAAACAGAATGTCGAAAATTTTACTCACGAAAAGAGGATTCCTGGTTTACATCCTGGGGAAGTCTAGAAGGTTTATCTGGGGCAATATTCTATGCCAAGGGCTACAATAATAATCGAAACGGCAAGCTTGAAGCAACAGAATATTCATTATCGTATACCTTGATTACTTTATGTTTTTTTGTATTGGTTTAATAAAATGATCCAAAAACCCTATATTTTGCCTTAATAATTTTAAGGAATTTACTATTAATCACTGGGGATTAAAAATGCTACCTGAATCTCTGAAAAAGGACACTTTTATTCCCTAAAGTGCATAAAGAAATTTTTTAAATGATACAAAATCCAACATAACAGTTTTCTATATTTTATATTATACACAGGGTGTCCCATAACTAAGGGGCCATAGGCCAACAGGTGATAGAGGAGGTCATGCCTGATAAAAAAGTTCCTAGAATGCATGGGTCAAAACTCTTTCTTTGTCGAGATATAGAGCATCAAAGTAGGCAATTTTTTAAATTTTTTTGATAACTTTTTTTAAAAACGCAGTAAACATATGAAATTGGATAAAGTCGTGTATTAGAACAAGAGCAATAATTTGAAGTTAAAATAATTAAAAAAAAAATATATGCGGTCAATCTTTTATAGAAAAAAAACTGTTTTTTTGGTGTAAACTTTTATGAATGCTATATTAAACGCAATGTTTTTTTTAAATATTTTTTGTTAATAAAAACAACCCTGTAGCGAGGCATATTAATAAAATATTATTCATATTTTTTAAAAGAATAAGTAAGCAAAAATTATTTCTATTTTTTTTTAATAATTATTTTTTATACATTTTTGGAGGTTACTTTGACAGCCTACACAACTTGTTATTTTATCAAAAAAGGAATATTACATTTTTTAAATCACAATTAGCTGAGTATTTAGCTGACTGTGATAGATTTTCCTTTTTTTCGGATGTGTGTTTACCCCCATGTTTTTTTTTCTCCGAAAATAACCTCCTCTGTCACCTGCTGCACTATGGCCCCTAAATTATGGGACACCCTGTATAAAACATGTAATATTTTTGTTTTTTTGCCCTGTATGGGTCCTAATAAATATTGAAATCATTAAAAACTTAGCTTTTATATTCAACAATCTGAAAAAGCAATATTTTAATGGTTTCTTTATTTGGACAGTCTAAATATATATACCGGGTGTGACGGACAGTCCTTTATGCAACATTTGTAAACCATTTTATTTTTTTGAGCATAAAAAAAGCAACGCTCTTAACAATGTCAGATTCTTCATATCAACAAAAATAATTAGCTGTCGTGTCGCTGCCCAAAGAAGACGAAGTTTTCATGATGCAGTGACCCTAGTTTTGAAAAATTTTAAGAGCTTGTCTTGCACGTGTCACATCTATTTTTGTGGTTCAAAATCTGTTTTTGTTGTCAAAATAAAGCATTTCCTAAGCTAAAATTTTAAAAACATCAAATCTGTTTTGTTTTTAGTGTCAAAATTTGAAGTTTCTTCTTACCTATTGGATATGGCACTGGGCCCATTATTTAAGGCGTTCATCAGATTTCGTTTATATTATAATATGCTATTCTCCTCTTTCAAACAAGCATTTTTTGTAAATGATATTTTTGTGTGAGCCTTCTGAGTAAACCAGAAATCGGCTTCAAAGTATTACCTTTTTAATATACACATCAGTGGTTTTTACCGTACGGTCATTGTTTATGTTAAATAATGCGTCAGTTAGTACCCTTAAACCACAGTATACTAATTATTTATAGTAAGGAAAGCACCCCGGTCTTGTCATGATACTGTTATACATACCCCCTGTATACATTAGTTCGGAATACAAAGTTCGAGAGGCGCTTATTACAGACCGTCGCCCCTGGTATAAAAATATTATGTACAGACTCCTGTGCTGTCGCCATGGACATTAACCGCTACTCTCGGTATATGTTTTTGATTATGACTGACATTGGCAAAACAGATAAAAATATGACGTAAATGTAATTCGGCATTTTTCATTTGTGGTTGCAGTTTTTCATGATTTTTCGACTTTTTACCTTATTTTTAAAAGTGTTTTTTGCTAAATTGTGGCCTATCGGCAATTTTGTGTTCGTGGGTGCGAAGACTATGTTAGCATTCCCAAACGGAACCTAAAAAAATACTTCGGCAAAAAAACTAACTTTGACGAAAGACGAAATTCACAAATATATAGTGTGTGATGGACACGTTGAACCTGGACGGAGTTTTAAATGTTTAGTTTTAAATGTTAACATTTGGAAAAAACATAGATTATTTCACTATACTTATATCCAGGGTCCGGCAGCATGATCTCCCACAATAAAAACGCCATTGTGCAGTAACTCTAAAGCGATATTCCTGTAATTTCTTGGTGTATTGCTGCTTTCAATTCGTCAATGGTTCGGGAATAGTGTTCAGATATTCCCAAAGTATCTGGAACTAAAATATGTCTACCAAGTGCGAAGTGAGTACGAAAAGTTCTTTGTGTCGTAATCACAGATTCGTTACCTACTTTTGCTTAATGTCTCGATAACCAAGCTACCAACCAACTACGCTAAGCTTCCCCTCTCTTCAGTGATTCAGGCACAGTGGCAGTGCAAAATGTGGGAGATCATTATGCCGGATCCTGTTTAATTAAATGAATAACCAGCAATATTCACTTTACTTTAAAAGGCTTACGTTACATTTTTTTATTTTTCATGAAAAAACAATTAAAAATGTTTCCGTTTATAGAAACCTATATTTGCAACATTATTATGTATAAAGCATTGTAAAAGTATACATTATTAATTTAAGTTAATGTAGAATGTGTAAATATTTTCTATGCACTAATAAAAAGGAAATTACTGTAGAATATTCGTCAAAAAGCCTTTTTTTAACTAGAAAATTAGCCTCTCAAGGAAATTTATGTACCTAAACAAACTTTTAAACCTTATAGATAGAATAAAAATTTAACTTTTTCTTATTGCTAGTAGTCATTAATTTAAACATTCTTTGATGAAGCTTCCTTATTGATTGGTGATAGAGTCTTTTTAAGCAAATTGAGCTTTGACACAAAATAACTCATTCTTATCAGCGCGCATCGTTTAAATTTAAATCTATGTAATTGACCAGTAGAATGAGTTTTTTAGTGTTAAAATTTAATTTGATAAAAACTGTTCAAAACACTATATTAAAAGATGTAGCTTGATTGGAGAACGATTTCATTGATGGCTACGAGCATCCGGTATACAATAATTTGAAAAGCCATCCTGTAGCTTAGAGACAAACTGCGCAAGCGTTATATTGTTTCAAATCCCCCTGTAAATGTTTAGTACGGTGCACAAAGTTGGAGAGGCGCTGATTCGTGCACGACACCCCGGTATACTGCGCCAATTTAGTAATACAACTCCCACCGTGTAAGTGTCTGGTCTATCTCTGTCATTCGTCTATGCCTTAAACTTTCAGAATATATTGACATTGACAATTTGATTTATTATAAAGGTTACAGAGCGTTATAGCAAAACGTCGTGAATTGCCATTGTGTTTGTGTTGAAAAAAATATAGTAGGGACTTATTGCAATAAATCCAGGCAGTAATAGTGCGGGGCATTATTCTGACAGTTTCGCACTATAAGAACAGCTATTTTCTTTCAAAATGAGGCCTTTGTGTATTATAAGAGCCAGAATTAATTGTGCCGCCATTATTGATGGAAAATAAACGACTGGTTTTTTAAATTCGACTTTGCTATGTCAATTTTGAAAGATCAACTGTCACTTGTCAATGAAAAACGGTCAGAAGAGTGCCCGGCAATATTACTGCCTGGCCTAATTGCAATAAGTCCCTAATATTCGCACTATCGCTTGCACTTTATTGTAATCAACAGTTGATTTTTTACTGTAGTACATGTTCTGTCCACATATTATGACTATCCAATCAGGACACACCAGTATCTACGAGCTACCCCTATAGTCCATACCCTACATGAATTTATACGGCGTTTTGTGATAAAAGCAAACCACTTCGTACAAACATTTATTGGACCCATACAAACATTTTAAGAAGGGGAGTCATCCGCTCCCCCCCCCCTAGCAGGGGGGGGGAACCACCTCTAAAGGTACATTTTTTCAGTTTTTTGCATTTTTCTCAAAAACTATAGACTCTATCGAAAAAGTTGCGCTATGATTTTTTGTAAAGCATAAAATTCTCTATCGATTTTATTGTCGTTCCATATTTTTGCTAACTCCCAAAATATAACCTCAAACTCGATCGATACTTTAAAAGTACAAAAAAACGTCTTTTTGTAAAGGATATTTTTAACAAAACACTACTACATTAACCAAACAGGATGCTTAACTTATTTAGACAAAATTTAAAAAAAAACTTAATAGAAAAAAAAATGTTTTTCCCCTCATTTATGTTAAAATTTTAGTCAGATGCTAAACCTTCAATAAAACAGGCTTTTGTGATAAGAGCAAGCCTAGGAGCAAAGCATTTGGCACACACGCTTGGTGAAGCAATATAGGAGCATTTTGAAAAAGAAAGGTGAAATCTTCCTCCCCCCCCCTCTTCTTTGAGTGGTGGTGCCCTTGGTAATTTGTGTGATAGTAAACAACAAGGAATCATATAATATTTCGTGATTTTAGAGTAGTAGTACTTTTTTTTCTTTATAGTTCTTCGGATTCAAACAGTTCATCCTAGGTGGACCTAAAAAACGCAAGAAGAGTTAATTTTAAGTAGGTACTTTCCTACATAATTTTTAGGTACTTACATATAATTAGTACAGGACTCCTTGCAATTCCTGCACAAAAGCGTACATCTCATATTTGAGGCCTTGCATGAACATTTTGTAGAAGAACATCCTGCCCTACAGTTGCACTTTGTCAGCTCTTCTAATGTTTCATACACCACGGGCTTGGTAGTCCATATCGGCAACCAACGATCATTCCATTTCCAGCCCCAGTGTTTTGGAGATGGTATGTTACATGCAATGTTTAAGTTGCCCCACAAATGTCCGGCTTGCAAACATGCTCTTTGTGCTGGTATAAATTTTTTATGTGTTGAATGAACGAACCATAGCGTATCCAAAGCTCTCTTAAGCCTTCTCTTTACAAGAAAAGAAAAATGACTAATGCATAAGACAACTACATCTGAATCAACGGTTGTGACCAAAATTGTCCGTTTGCCCTGTTTTACTTAATCATAAGCATGTATAATTCGACCATCGGCTTCCTCCAGAAGTGTGCTCTTTCCAACTAGGTCTGATTGACCTGAACCAGAACTGAAAACATCCTTGTTTATATTGGTAACTAGTTGTATATCAAAATTTTTAGCACAAATTTCGCAATAAGGTTAAACAGCGCCTCTTTGTTTTCTGTGCATTTCAGAAAATCTTGCCAGTTATAGAGTTGACTCACCGACGTCCAAAATGTTGATTAAAGAGTTTACTAGAATATGGAAAGATGTCGCTACAAGTATCATGTATGGTATTTTTAAGCTGTTTTTATAGGGTCAAAGTCAACTTGTAAATTATATGAGGGGGGGGGAAGGAGTTAAACGATAATTCTGAACTCTTTAAAAAATGCGTAACTGCGTCATTTTTTATAGTTTCTTTTTAAATAAAATGCACTAAAAAAATCCGACAACAAAAGGTACAAATTTGCCTTCTGGAGAGGGAGGTGGAGGGGGAGGTAGGTGGTGGCTACTTCCCCCACTCCGACAATAAACGTTTAAGTTTAATTAACAATTGCGTTAAATGGATTTTTCCAAACATCTATACATAAGGTAAAATAACCACCTAACTTATAGGACTTTTAAATATTAAATAAAATTAAATATATTGGGAACTATCATCTTAAGAAGCTAGGCATCTTTTTTAGTAAGATTGATAGTGTTTTGGTCAAGTAACTAAAAGTTGGTATTTGGTGTAATTTTAAAATATTGGTTAAATTTGAGGTTATGTTTTAGGAGTTAGACATGAGATAGAACGACAAGTGGTACATGAAATCGACAGAGAATTTTATGCTCTACAAAAAAGCATACCACAACTTTTTCGATAAAGTCTATAGTTTTTGCGTAAAATGCAAAAAACTGAAACAATGCACCTTTAGAGGTGGCTCCCTCCACACCAAGGCAAGGCAAGTCCGTCGCAACAAGGGAGAGGCGACGAGTTGTTCCATTGGCTGGAAAATTAAACGGTTTCAAATAACTTTTTTGACAGAATGAGAATGGCAGCCGATTTTTGAAAATAACACGTATCATGGAATCTTTACAAATGTGAAATGTTTGTGAAACTTCAGTAATGTCTTGTTTGGTAACGTTTATGCAAATCCATAATTGGTTTCAAAAACTTTTAAAATCCGTCTGACCCATCTGACTGTCAAAACCATCATCCCGGTACTTTGCACTGTTACTCAGACAAGGCCAACACAAAAGAGGCCACGACCCTGAAAAAATCAGCTGTTCTCCGGGGGCTGAATTTTACATTAAGTCTTATGGGAGGTAAGACGTTTTTTTATGATATTTTCCAAATGGCACTACAGATTTCCGCGAAATTTCAGTGAAATATTTTCAGACACCATCCCGATATTCCACCAAAGTTTTGTAAGGAAGCAACATGATTAAAAGGTTAAAATCTTGCATTCCTTATCTTGAATTCAAATTACCCGCCATGTACCACATGCCAACTGTTATATTTGACATGTGTTTGACTTTGTCATATGTGATTGTCACATTCGCTTCTGCTTTAAATTTAATTTTTGTGTAAGCTAATGAAGCGGCTCTGAAAAATTAAGGATTACTATAGATTTTAAAAAAATTGTTCTGAAAGAATATAGTAAAAACAATCTCAAAACGGGATTTATTTTTTTAAAAATCAAATATTCATAAACCGTCATTCCATCTTCAATATTTTAAAGACAATCAGCTGTGTCGTAACGTGACCATTAAAAAAAATCAGCCCCGGATGTGACGTCAACAAAGTGGAGGATCGTGGCCCGTTCGTTTTGATAGCCCTGACTCGGATTGCATTCTAAATACACGTGTTAAAAGTTGTAGGATGTTTCTCTGTATATAGATCTATCAAAAACTTGACAATTTGTCAGAAAAACGTTAGAGAAATATACAGTAGCGTTAAGCTAACCATATATGGCACTGATCTATACATCAAAAATGTTAATACTTTGAAGCCGATTCCTGGTTTACTCAGAAGGCTTACAAAAAAATATCATTTACAAAAAATGCTTGTTTAAAAGAGGAGAATGGGCCCAGTGCCACATCCTTATAAAAACGTCAAAAATATGTCCAGGGAAATAACACAAGCTGCGTTCGGTATTTGCATCTCAGACGCGACGGATTTTTGGTCACGTGATTACAGATTAGTCTGAGCAAATTGGAATTACTGAACGATCCGGATCAAATCGATCAAATTTTTATAAATGGTTATAACCCTAAATATAACCAAAAATATTATGTACATATTGCAACTTACGACCAGCTGTAATTTTATCAAAATTTTCCTGTGATGTCGGAAATTTATATAATTTGTTGTCTTCAACATCAAATAATTCAATTTCAATCTTTTTACATAAAATATATTTTTCTAAACAACAAACATGACGTCACAATCTCGGATCAATCTGTTTCGTCGGTCAAAATCCACGGAGCAACCAGATTTACGTCCGACTAGTCTGAGCAGAATTACCGAACGATTCAGATCTACCTCCCCTAGATCTAGATGGAATAAACGAGCGATTCTGATCAAAAAGATTATCCGAAGTAAATACCGAACGCAACTACAGAAAAAGAAAGGTTAGCTTTTATCTTCGAAAATCAGTTTTGTCAGAAAGAGACAAGTATAACTTAATAAACCCATCCGTCAAATGTCTCCAAGGTCTCTGCTGACGACCAATGACAAATACGGAGAGTTTCGTATGTTGTTATACACTGGGAGCCTACTTCTTGACATGTATACATAAACAAAATTTGATTTAAAAAAACTTACTTTATCGACGAAAGGTGACGGCCTAAACATCATGGGTATGTGCGTCAAGCCGATAAACAGATTACTGGTATCGTAAAACTCCCTCTCGAACTTGTACACCGGCACGCTAGATGTCAGTCGGTTGATCTTGAAGAAGGTGACGTTTTTCACGGGAATAAAGTCAGGTTGTTCGAAGGCCTTGTCGAATCTAGCGACTTTTTCTGCCGTGACAACGGTGTCTTCGCCTCCTATGTCGTTGTCGCCTGGCAACCAGATGTGCTAAAAATATACTATTTCAAGTGATTTGTTAGACAAAATAGATTAAAACAAAATGAAATTTTTAAATACTTTTCCAAAATGCAAACTTATGAAAAACCTGTAGCTCGAAAACAGCTTGACGCATGATGATGTATCTATTATTCGTAGCTTTTAATATCTCTTAAGTTTTTCGTCATCTCCCCTAGAAGTAGGTTAAACTTTCCAAAGGTGCCTAATTTGGATCACCCTTACATACTTACTTTTACATGCTTTTCCGAGGTGCCTTCGGTTTCCAAAAATACATAAAAAAGTCTCCTGATGTACTGGTGGAAATCTTCATCGTTGGCTATGTGCGATTCGTCAGTGAGATCACCCAAAAATAGAATTACGTCTGGTTTGACGAAATTGTAGGCATATGAAAAAGTTTTTTTGAGATACCTAAAAAAATGAAATGACAGTTATACAACTCCTAAATATGAAACCCAAAAAACTTAATAACAGCAGCAGACAGATGGCTCTGCCGTATATTCATGTAGTTCCAATGATGACACGGTATATATCATATATGCTAAATGGGTCGGGTTGGGTAAAGGAAAGCTGAAGTAAGGGTCGGATAAGGTTGGAAATGGTTGCATTCGACTCGCCATGGTCGAAATATGCAGAAATTATATTTTGCACTTCGGTTTACGGCTAACTTGATTTTTTTTTAATTAATTTTTTCTTATGGGCCCAAAATAATATGTTCAAAATTTCAAGGCGCTACCCAAAAGCGCAGTATCAAAACTTGTATTTACCAAACTAAGACTCGAAAATGGCTTAACTAGATATTAACAAACCACATGTTTTTAAAATCAGGGAAATGAGGTCTTTTTTGTTACGGAAAATTTACAGGGTGTTCCGTTTCACTTAAGAAAGTTGTTGCCCAAATAGCTCAAAAGTTCACCTACATTAACCCCTGCAAAAGGTAAATATAACCAATGACTCTGTACAGAGAATGGATGAGAGAGAGGAAGGAAAATAATGAACTAGGGACCTGCAGGAAGGAGAGTAAGAGGGAGACCACGATGACATTAAGAATATGGAAATGGCGAAAAATCTAAGCAGAGAGGGCATAATGGAAGGCTCTGGTTAATCGAGCCATCGGGGGTTTTAATGCCACTAGAAGGAAAAAATTGAATGATGTACGCCAATCGCCAACTTTCTTTCCGGCTCCGCAGAAAATCATTTATTTTTTGTATAACAGTAAACGGTCCTAATAAAGAATTTAAATTTGCCTCCAAATTCGATATTGGGGCCAATTCTAATACCACTTCCTTAACAGTTAGCGCCAATGAAAATTAGCTTCCAGATGAGTTTGGTTTAGTGTGGTGATAAGTTCAGATGCACCTCTGCAAATTAACCGTATTTCATTTTGTCAAAGACACTGAAATCTGTCAGTATTTTGTTTGACGGCAAGGTGTGTTTTAAACTAAAGTAATTATTAGTAACACAATGCATTATTTTATTTGTTTAAACATGTCTAATTGCATATTATCAAAAAAAAAAAAATATTATCCCCTGCCCTGGCAATATTTGCCTAGGGCTAAATGTAAACATACTTTTGAGGTAAATGTAAACACACATGGGGTAATTGTAAACAGCTGAAATAAGTTGAACACTATAACTGATGTGCAAAACAGTAATAAAACATATCGTGAAGCTCAAGGTTTCTACAATGTTCCAATATCTGTTATATTCCATCGGCTCAATGGTCGAACGACTTCCTTAGATTCCACTGGTCCCGGTCGCAAAATGGCGTTTAATGCAGATGTGGAATTCAAAATCGTAGACTGCTTACTGGCCAGGGCCAGATATCCGTGCGACAAAGATGAGCTAAAATACCAGTTTACATTTACCCCGGTTTGTTGGGGTAAATGTAAATATATGACAGTTTTTTAAACAATTTTTTTTCTTAAAAGCGCTTTTGTTTGTTTTTTTAATTTCAAATCTGAAATTCCTAAAATGGTCAAAATCGTTTACATTTACCCCGGTCGACCCTACCACCTGCAAATCAATAATTTGATAAACATTTTAAAGTTTTCTCTGCGTATGTAAGTTTTCTCAGCATATATTGTAATAATCGGGAGTGGACCTCCCAAACATGCAATTTGAATTTTTTTAGCTAATAAAAGCTTTGTATTTTATTTTATAAAATATTTTGTACACTATTATTCGCCATTTTTAAAAAATTGCGCAATACAAACCCCAGCGGGAGATAAAGGAACGGAAAGCATAGCGCGCGACCGACCTTACCTGGGCTGTAGCCAGGCGAACGGTAAAACGTAATGCTATGTAGTATTATAAGTCGCGTCTTACCTATCACTATCCGTAACACTAAACGGCGTAATAAAATGAGGTAATTCGTTCAAGTTCCCGATGACCTGTGGGTCAGCAACCAATAAAATTTTCACGCAATCTTTTTCGTTTTTGCAGTCCATGTGCAGCCATCTCTTCGAATTCAGATAATAGGTCAAAAATTCTCCGTGAATTAGGAAAATAACTACAGTTACCGTCCAGAATATGTAAAAGTTTTTTCTTTTTGCGATTCTGTAAATTTAAAAAAAAATTAGACTAAACGTAAACTTTTTTCTTTATTTTGTGAGTTTTAAGGCTCTTATACTCTATTCGCTTAGAGGCCTTCATGCACTTTTCGTGCAATGCGAAGTTGACTCCGGTCGAAAGGCCGTACCTTTGAGAACACAAATGCCAAATACTATATGGCAGGTCAAACATGGAAAATAAAAGAATTTTAAAAAACTCACAACTTTTTTTTTAATTCATTTTATTTTATTTGAATTATAGTGCACTTTTATAAAAACTCTTAATTTTTGCATTTTTAATGTTTCTATGTCTCAAAAATAATATATTCCTCAACATCTTGTATTTTTTCGTGTTTTTTGCGTTTTATAGAGAAAACGCTGATTTTACAAAAAAGCACAGGACACAAAAAAGATGTGCCTTGACAAGTTGTATCCATACTGAGTTTTATTTTTACAATAAATTAAAAAGTTTTCGAGTTATGCTCAAAAAACAACGAAATTGACCTGAGGGTACCTAGACACCAAAATTTCACTTTTTCGTGAGAGTTTCAAAAGTGGAAAAAATGCATCAAAAATTAAAAGGTTCTACCATTCTAAATAACGTGAGCGATTTTGCACTAATGTTTCCCTGACTATTTTTGATACCTTAGAGTAGCCTCTAGAAACCTAAAAGGCACATCGGTAGAAAGCGTATTTAAAGTTCTATAAAAAACAACAGCTTTCGTCAAAAATCTAAAAAATCAGTTTACAAATGACAAAATTGTTCTTCTTTTCATTTTTGAGGCGCCATCTTGTATTTGGCATTAGCCTAACATATGTCCAATAGGTCGAATTGTATTTTAAAAAGCAAGGGCTTTCAGCCTCTGACGTCAAATTGGCATTTACACGCAAAAATAACGGAGGTCACCAAGCGACTAGATTGTAATATATGATATAATAAAGTTCTTTAGATTTTTGACGAAAGTTTTAAATTTAAGAGGAAAGTGGTTTAGTAGTTTTTTGTAGAGCTTTAAATTACCTTGCACCTACCGTGCAAATCTTATGTCGGACATATTTAAACCGTCATATTTGACAAAATATAGACTAAAAAAAATAAAGCCTAAAAATTAGCCTTCGTTATTTAGAATGGCCTTTTAATTTTTGAAGCATTTTTCCACTTTTGAAACTTTCATGAAAAAGTACATTTTTGGTGTCTAGGGGTACCTTAAGGCCAATTTCGCAGTTTTTTGAGCACAACTTGAAAACTTTTTAACTTATGGTGAAAATGATACTATGGATACAACTTGTCAATACTTTTTGTATCTTCTGATATTTTGTAAAATCAGCAGTTTCTCAATAAAAAAAAAACAAAAAAAAACATGATGTTGATGAATATATTTTTTTGAAACACAAAAACCTTAAAAATACAACTTCTTAATAGTTTTTATAAACGTGCACTATAATCCAAATAAAATAAAATTAGTCTGAAAGAAATTAAAAATAAAAAAGTTGTGACTTTTCCAAAATTCTTCTGTCGTTCATGTTTGAGCTGCCATATTGTATTTGGCTTGAGATTGACAGATGTCCAATAAACGTCATGACTTTCAAGCTCTGAAGTCAACTTTGCATTAACACGATAAGTGCATGAAGGCCTTTAAGCAAATAGTTTCCCGAAAATCTGAAAACACCCAGTGACGGCTCGTCAAATAAAGTAGGTAAAGGGGCTTTCCACCAAGATAAAAAATAAATACATAGCATTTTGGGAGGGTTTTTTTTATTTATGAAAAGGAGCAAGCACACCTTAAATGGGATATTAAAGAATCCACGATTTTAATGAAATTGTAGTATGTTGTAGATCTCTATCCCCTGATCAAAAGTTCTCATGGGGTCAAAGCGCTCCTATGAATCGTTTCCAAGATACATTGGCGGGTATGGGGCTCCCCAACATACGAATAAATTAAAATATATTTAATTCATACTTTTATTTAAATAAATGGATCCATTAGCACAGTCCCCGCTATATCAGCCTTAAAAAAAGATTTTGTACATATCTCAGAAACGGAGGATCCTACAACTAATGAGAAAAACGTTCAACGATATTCCGAAAACCGCAAAAGGAAGCGATGTTAAAAAGCAAATTTTCAATTTTTAAACTGTTAAAAAAATTGTCATTAGCCTTAATGCATTTCGACCATAAGCTAATCAGCTCTTTACAGTTTTGTACACTATTTTACCTAAAAATTTCATGAAAATCGGTTCAGCGATTTAGAAGCTATCGTGGACCGGACAGATATAGACACACACGGTCAGATGTCATGACGATATTGCTAAGGTAGGTCAACATACATCCAAATAGCACATTTTCGGTGCGGGCTAGGAAGGTAAAAAACGGACATTCACTAGAACAATTAACGCCAATTAAAGGGTATCTACTAAATTGAAAGCAGTTGATCGTATTTATTAAGTATTTTGCAAAATCAAAGTGAACTGACCATTTAATGAAAACAAACTTGTCTTTGTTTTCATGGAGATTCAGAAACCGCATAATTTAAACGTGTGCGTGCTAACGGGCCTGGAAGGTATCAGATCCATCATGGATCCATTTATTTAAATAAAAGTATGAATTAAATAGTTGAACTTTTTGGGTACCCCATAAAAATCGAAAATGTCACGTTACATCTAGCATTGTTATCAAAAGTTTAAGTTTTACAAAAAAATGCAGTATATTCGTATTTTGGGGGAGCCCCATAACCGCCTGTGTATCTCGGAAACCAGTCATAGGATCGTTTTGAGCTCATGAAATCTTTTGATCAGGAAATCGAGATCTACAACATACTAAAATTTCATCAATATCGTAGATTTTTTAAAATCCCATTTAAGGTGTACTTCTTGTACAGAAAATCTTCTAACAAAATGCCGGATGAGAAATGTTTAAAATTGTAACATATTACTTTTTAAACGTTTCTTGGATAAAGTGTGGCTTTTTTTATTATGTTTTATATATTTATTTAGACATATTAATGTCACTAAAAGAAGCAGGTACAAAAACGTTACATTCTGTTCAAAAATTAAACTACTAAACTACCACTTTTTTGTAAAGTACGAAGAAATTTTTGACGACTTTGTCTGAATTTTTCGGCAGTTGTAATAGCCCTTGTAGAAACTTGGTTTGCATTCATTTCGCAGCATTTTTATTCGTGTAGCATAACTTGAGCCAAAGTAATAATTTCTTCAGGATTTTTTCTCTTTATTCCTGACTCAAGTATTTTACTTGGCCCTTCTCTGCTGCCATTTGTTTCTCCTCTTCAATTTTCTGATTTTCATCAAGTTCTTCTGCTAGTTCTTTAAGTGTGTTCGCGCTTTTTATTAAACAAGAGTTTTTCTTCTTCTTTTCTCTGGTCTTTATTTTATTTCTCTCGTTAATAGCTTCTATTAGCATTTGTAACTAGCAAAACTAATTCTTTTGACATCAGCATAGGTGAAGGGTTACTTTGAAATTTTTTCATACCAGATATAACATTTAATCTAGCATTTATAACTCTTTCGTTCATTTAGATCTTATCTTTTCTTAGTAACAATCCAGAAGTAGAGAATCTACGCTCTATAGTTGCATTGCCATGTAAAAGTGAAAAAATTGTTTTTACCACGTTTGCTATTGTAGTTTTTATATCGAATATGAATAAATGATATTCGTCAATAGAACTAACCTCTTTAGGGATGTTTTCTTCATAACGTAAAATTGTCCACTCCTTAGAGAGCTGGCTAAAATCAACTTGAAGCGGCGGTTGTTTACTGGGCGCCAAGAGCGACTCACTTTCGATAAATTTAAATTTTGTCGTTATTTAAGCATCTCAGATTTTTAAGAATATTGTTCTCATCATCTAAATTAAGTTGCTTGCGAGATAATTCGCATTAGCTGGATTTTACATCATTGGGAAAAATTTTCAAAATGCTCTGAATAGCCCCAAAAAAGGGTCTTAGGGATCAAATCCCAAAAAAGGTACTTTAAGGGAGCTTCGAAAAAACAGACTTTAGGGGAAAAAGGGACCTCACTAAAAGCCCTGAAGTTAGTATTTTGCCTATGGAAAGGTCACCTCTTTTTATTCAATTTTTGAAATCAGCGTGAAATTTCCTTTAAAATGACATAAATACATTTTTTATATTTTTATTTTTTAAACTTTGTATTTATTTGGTATTTAGTTTTTAATTTGGTAATTTTTAAGTATTTTTAAACTTCTTAATAAATTAAAATATAAAATAAACACAAAAAATATAAAAAAAAACTAATATTGTAAATAAACAAAGGGGTCTTTTTCCATAAATTGAGTCTTTATAAAAAAATCTATAGAAAAGCAGTTTACCCCAAAATGAAATTTTCATAGATAAAAAAGTTATACACCCGCTCCCAAAGTGCAGTTTATAAAAACTCATAAACATAAGGTTTTTATCTTTAAACTTTTCTTCAAAATCGAGCCTCGCTCGCCTTAATTTTTTTCTATTTTGTCTGAACCTTAAATCCCCCAAAAGTGCCGAAATTGGGACACCCTGTTCAACCATCTATAAGGCTTAGTCGTTCCAGGTGTAGACGTAGCTTTATTTTTGTTGAAAATGAAATTTTCAATTAATTTGTGAAGATTACGTTACACTAGCTGCTGCCGTTTTTTTTTTAATTGAGATTTTTTTTAACCTTTTTATACCTCAAAAATCGTGTCTCTGACAAACTATGACGTTACGACAAATTTCGTTAAAAAATATACTTATCGAACTTTCAAAACGTGGTTGTGCTAGCTGCGGAGTTTCTCAAAATATGACTTTTAAAAATATTTCTTACTCCTTACAGCCCCCACCCCCACCAAAATAACTTATTTTCAATGAAAATAAAAAGGTTAAGCTTTGACGATCGAACGCTTAGACGCGTTTAACCCAGAGACAAAAAAGAGACTGCCGAAAAGATAGGGCCGCGCAGCCAACAAGACGTTAAATACCTGGGGTTAGTTTTCGACAAGAAACTAACCTGGAACGACCAGGTATCAAACGCATTTCAAAAAGCAAGGGGAGCCCACAGTAGGCTATACCCCTTGTTAAATGCCAGGAGCACTCTACACCGGAGAGTAAAATTACAAATATGGAGGCAAGTCGTTCGCCCCATACTAACGTATGCAGCCCCATGCTGGAATAAGGTATGCAAAACACAAATGGGAAGGCTACAAAGCTTTCAAAATATAGTCGTAAGACAAATAGCGGGAGCCCCTTGGTTTGTGCGTAACGTACAAATCAAGAGGGAGCTCAACATGGAGGATATCTCAGAAACGATCCAGGAGCAGAAGGATCGTTTCATGAGACGGGTCGAGGGGCATCAAAACCCCGTGGTACAGGATGCGTTCCTGTACCGGCCCGGAGACAGGCCAGGGACCTACAAAAGGCCCCTGGATGTCTAACAAAGTTGCGCCACAAGGGCGCCAAATTGAGGTTTTTGAAGCTTAGGTAAATCCACATGGAAAAGTACAGACTAAAAATGAAAGAGGTACATACCTATCATGCACAAGCATTAGTATCTTAGTAGTAGTAGTAGCCAACAAGTTCCAGTAGCGCACAGCGCTGCAATCGCGGACTATGTTTCTATTTGTATTTAAAACTAATTTTATTCTGTTCGATTGGGGTCGTTCATAAATTACGTAAAACTTTGAGAAAATTGTCTATCACATAACGCTTAGTATTTTCCTAATGTTATTTGTTGTTAGAAATGGTTTACTATGTTGAATTGAATTGAATAAATCTTTATTAGCAAATCATGCTATTTCAAATTACAAACATAAATATAAAAAATACATTTAAATGTTAATACATACACCAGTATTTCTATAACAAAACAAATCCAAACTTATAATACTGTGGCCTTAAAAAAAGTTAAAAAATATTTGGGCGCCAATTTGTGGCCTATTAAAATGCGTTGTATGACATTTGTGGCAGCTTAAAGACGTTGCCGCCATTTTGTGACACTGAAACCCACTGAATAATTAAACAAATATCTGGAAGCAGAACTGTATTTTCCAGCTAGGTAAAACATTGATATGCCCGGTAACTTTTATACAGTGGAGAAGGGGGGGTTCAGAAATAAGAAAATTTTAAGTGCGCCACATTATTTAATACCAATGTTTTACAAAGAAGATCTTAAATAAAATACAGTTCAACCCAAACGTTGCAGCCAAACAATGAAATTCTACTTACTTCCGAGGCTTCCAGAGTATTTGTGTAATTAAGAATAACCAAAAAAAAAAAAAATAAACAGAATAAAATTCTAAAAGATTGAATTCAGATGACAAAACAGAAATACTTTACAGGTAGATGGACTCCTTTAACAGGTCATAGTGTACCTACATCTGAGTCAGTAGCGTAGGACTCAATTATATGAATGATTATTAAAAAAAATATATATACTTCCAAAATCGTTCCATCATAGGGGAGATCTAGACTAAATATCTGCTGTCATCATTCTACGTTGGGTAGAATGAGACAGACAGCAACCCAGTCCGAGATCCACCCCATGAGGTAAAAATGTGTGACGAAACCGCTAGAAACAAAATATAATCTCATCTCTCTTTTGTCTCCGCAAAGTTGGCTCACTGGATTGTACAAATAACAAAGAAATTTAGTTCATCTTGTATATTTTGATTGTAAAACTTGAGAAAAATACCAAACAAGTCAGGGCCAAAATAGCAAGGCACTTTAAATAGGGCCAAAATAGCAAGGCACTTTAAATTCGACAGTAAAATTATCTTAAATAAATGAAATGAAGGAAAACAAGTCGATGTAGTAAATATGCCGCAAAACCAGGGTTATGACGTCATACCTTATCTTGCGTTTACAAGAAATGTTGAAATTATACTGTGAAAACTTATATATGAAAAGATTACATCTAAATTATATTAAAAAAAATTATATATGAGGAAAAAATTATAGTTAAGGCTTGCTCCTACCTTGGTCCTTGATTATTTTGTGTATAAATGTGTTTTATTTTGTAAGCCTGGATGTGTTGTACCAGACATCTTCTGCTACTCCACCGGTCCCAGTTCTGCCGCGCCTTCCCTGCTGACTAACTAGCACATGGTACTAGTGCAGCACATCGTGGACAAAATGTTGTTGGTTTCTTGCCCGAGCATAAAAAGGTTGTGGGATTCTTGCCCGAGCGTAGAAACCCTGTGGAAAATGAAATGTTTCAGTTTCCTGGAATTCGTCAATTTTGCACGAAGTTCCCCTACACAGTAACTTAAATCGAGAATCCCATGTCGACTCAATAAAACAAAGCAGATTTAAACAGATGAACTAAAATAACCCTACGTACCTTTCCCAGGGTTAGAACTGGCCCGTCCGGCTTCCCACCAGCGTCCAGCCCAACTGTCCCGTCGCTGGAATTGACAGGGCTGTAGACAAAGGAGAAAAACAATATATAGTTTTTATCCAACACGTGGTTAAAAGAAAAATATAAAAACGCCAACAATTCCCCACGTCCTTTGTCAAAAAAAGTACATTTCCCACGAAAAATAATTACAATTTGGGAGGCAATTATTATCTTGAAGAGTCCTCAAATAATAAAAAAAAAATGAAAAAATAAAATCGAACTTACCGATGCTCTTTCCGTACAAATGGCGTAGGCCGACTTAATTTCCCCTCAAAAGGGTGCGAGCGTCACTTCCGATTACGCTGAAAACACGACGGCTCACTCCTCACAGTCTCTGGGATATCTCCTACAATTCGCTGCAGTGCCAAACCAAAAACAATGGCGATCCCAGAGCCTGTTGCCGACCCAGCCAAAATTTGTTAGCAAAAAGAGACCAACCACTTCGTCGAGAATACCAGAATAATGAAGTCGCCGGAAACCGTTTTGTAAATTTGGTGCGGAGTGGGGACAGTAAAACGCAATACCAACCAACCAGAAAAACCCGCGATTTTCAAACTAACCAATGAGGTACAGCAATAGTTCTATACAGGTATATAGGGGCAGCACCGACCAAGTGGACATTGCAATTAGGTAAAACGTACATTGAGGTGTTGTCGGATCTATTTCCACGGTTGGAATTTTTATAACAAGGACGTCGAGACACCCTCCATACACACACCGAACATTTGCCTACCGGACCCCCGCCAACATATCAAGTAAGAGGAAAATAACCAGACGGACTCTAAGAAGCTCAGCATTGAAACCATCAATTGTAAATTCAATTACTGGAGATTCGAGCATGTATCAAACCCAGGAATATTTGAACATTCAACCAATTCCCATATGAGTAAAGCTATACTAAGTGTAGAATTTAGAACAAGAAGTTTCCTTTGCCCTTTATAAATGTTTTCTCTAAGATTCATATGGTTTGACGCCATTTTTGTAAAACATTTCTACATTAATAAAGTTGTTTCTGAACCTGAACCTAAAAATACACACTGAACTACTGCTAAGAAGCTCGGCACAAGAGTGTTCAGATGTTAACTCACACGATTTCGTTTATTCCCCAGTCTTGGTTTTTTATCCCTCGTCCATCTCCCATTTACAAAAGTGCATAACTCGTATTTATTTTATCCTTTCCCTATCAAACCAATAAAGATATCAAAGTGGCGGAGCCTCGGTTGTTCCTGGTCGACCCAAATATGTTTTCGTACTATCAAAACTAGTTAATCCGTGAAGGATATGAGGTTCGGATTGTCCCAATATCCTCGAAATAAACGTAAGGGAATGAAATGTTCATCTAAATGTTTCCTTCCTGTTACTGAATCCATTTGTGATGCGGCAACGCCGCCACTCCCCAGCATAACAGCTGTTTAACTTTATGTACGTCAAGTAAACGACGAAACTGCAGAAATAAACAAAACAACCAAAAGTTTTATGTGATTTTCCCGAAACCTGTGATCCTAAATTCCAATTACGATGTCCAGATAATGCGATGTGCGTAGTGTCCACAGTAATTCGATGGAATGCCTCCTTTTAAGGTAACTTCCTAGACACTATATAACCTCCAAACCTATCTCTATAAAATACCCTTTGTGTACAGAAAGACGAATCAAAGAGCCTTGATTATTTACCTAAATAAACAAATATGTAACGTTGTCTTAAACGTAAAAATGACACGTTACATAATCCCCCCCCAACTTCAAGACGATTAACCTAAAAAGGTTAATCGGAGAGGTCCGCTGCCGACTTAAGGTCTTTGGCATGCCAACTCCCTGGCAGTACTTTACCCGATGGTTCCTGAAGCTCAAATATCCATGGAGAAATTTTATTCCTAATCACATAAGGACCAACGAATTTCGGTGCTAACTTCTTCGAGAAAAACTTCGCAGCATCTGACAAAACATAATTTTTCTTCCAAACACGCTGACCCACAGCAAAATGTTGGGTACCCTTGTACGCAAATTATACTGAACTACGTTTTTCTCTCCAGCCACCTCTAACCTTCTCTTAACATCAGCATAGAGCTTCCGGAAACCTTCGTTCTTACTTTCAGCTGCGGATTGTACACCATTCTCTTCAGATAACAAAACTGGGTTGGAGTAATCTTTACCTGATAAACACATATTCCTACCAAAATTAACAAAGAAAGGAGACATCCTGGTTGTCTCATGGGTTGCAGTACGAATCGCGCAGGCAAGTTTATGTATTTGTTCGTCCCACTCCCTGTGGTTGTCTTTCACATAACAACATAACATGGTTTTTAACGTGCGATTCGTCCTTTCTGTTGGATTTGCTCTGGGGTGATAATACGGATTATACTGAATTTTAACCTGATAACTCTCAGCAAAACGCTTAAACTCCTTACTTTTGTACTGAGGGGCATTATCACAAAGTATCAAACGGGGCACTCCGAAGACCATAAATACTTGCTCCTCAAGATGCTTAACAACAGCTTGAGTAGGGGCTGTTCGCATTGGAAAAACTAAGGAAAACTTACTCAAATAGTCCGTAACGACGAGAATCCAGCAATTACCCTTTGTTGAACGAGGTAGAGGTCCACATAAATCAGTCGAAATAATTTCCCAAGGACGAGTTGGTTTTGGGTGAGATATCATCTGATCAGATACACCTTGTGTATCACCTTTATGAGCTGCACAGACAAAGCATTTCTTTACAAAAGTTGCCACGTCCTGGCGCATTTTTGGCCAATAATATTTTTCTGCCAGTCTGTGGAAGGTTTTATACACACCCATATGTCCTGCGGTAGGAGGATCGTGAGCTTCTCCAATAATTCTACGCCTATGATCTTTGGGGACTACCTCTTTCCAATATTCGTTAGATGGTGAAAGTTGAGGGTATTCTTGTTTGACATATTTATACAACTTATTATCAGTGTATCTCCAGTTCATAAATTTTAACGGTGATTCTACGACCCTCTTTACCATCTTTTGGTACCATCGATCTTTAATTGCTGTTGAAACATCTCTGGGCTGCGAAATTGTATCAATCATAGGTACTGTACGAGACAACATGTCCGGGGCAACTAAATCTTTCCCTTTCCGATGGATTACTTCAAAATCATATTGCTGCAGTTTTACAGACCAACGAGCAAGTCTTCCACTGGGCTCTTTTAAGCTATGAAGCCATTTTAAACTAAAATGATCTGTTATGACCTTAAATGAGATCCCCTCAATATAAGGCCGGAGCTTCTCTATCGCCCAAACCAATGCCAAACATTCTCGCTCGGTGGTCGTGTAAACACGTTCTTGCTTAGTCAAAGATCGACTCAAATAGCATATGACTTTGTCTCCTTCAGGATAAGGCTGCGTTAAACATGCTCCTATTCCATATCCTGATGCGTCTGTTTGAATGACAAATTCTTTGGTATAATCTGGACATGTAAGAATCGGTGCAGTCACTAAAAGTTCCTTAATCTTAATAAATGCTTTTTCGCAGTCTGGAGTCCAATCGAACTTTTGATTTTTCTTAGTTAGAGCTGTAATCGGAGCTATTATCGCTGAAAAATTCTCTATGAAACGTCTGTACCAGGATATTGTACCTACAACTCTACGAACTTCTCTGACAGTTCTTGGCCTCTGGAGCTCTAACATGGCTCTAATTTTATTAGGGTCAACTCGGATGCCTCGACGGTCCACTACGAAACCTAAATAAGTCATTTCTGGCCTACACAGTTGGCATTTCTCCCAACTTACCGTTATCTTTGCATTCTGCAATCTTCGTAGGACTTCCTCAAGAATTCTAAGATGTTCAGAAAAGCTCTGTGACAATTACGAGGTCATCGAGATATACGTACACGTAGGGGTCTAAATCGTTTCCTATGATGCTATCTATGAGTCTCTGCCAAGTTGCAGGTGCATTATGAAGACCAAATGGTAACCGCTTAAATTGGAAGAGACCTCGTCGACAGATGAATGCTGTTAGTGGCTTCGATGATTCTTCCATTGGTACTTGCCAATAAGCGCTTTTGATATCTAAAGTTGACAAGTATTTAGCATCTTTCAACTTGTCAAGAGTCTCGGATACGAGTGGTAAAGGATAACTATCACGCGCCGTCACTGAGTTCAATTTGCGGTAGTCTACGCAGAACCGATATTTCTTTGTGTTTTTCTTTTGTACCATTACCACTGGTGAAGCCCATGAACTACTACTACGTTCTATCACATCCATTTTCAGCATTTCGTCGATTTCGTCATCAATAAGTTTTTGAATGACCGGTGAGACCTTATATGAACGTTGTCTTATCGGTGCTGCATCTGTTGTAATCTTATGCTCTACCCTGTCTGTACATCCTAGTGAGTCACCCATAATAGTCTTATATTTATCGACCAATTCCTCTAGTCGTTCTGATTCATAAGGCGAAAGAGTAGTTTGTTGGTCTGGTGTTTCTAAAGAACAAATCACATCTTTACTATCGGCAAAGTGCCACTCATTAGTACTTAAGTTCGGTACTATCCCCATTGAAATCCAAAAATCTAATCCTAAAATCAAAGTGTGCGGCAACTCAGGAACGACGACGACCTCGATTAACCTAAATTTATCCTGAACTCGCATAGGAAGCTGCACTGTCCCAATACTACTCGTGCTTTGACCATTTGCCACAATACAACTCGTCTTCTTTGTCGTGTCAAGTGAAAAACCAAACCTCTCGATGATTGACCAACCATGATTCCCTAAAAAGGTACGTGAAGCCCCGGAATCCAACAAACCTAATAACTTATTTCCGAGCACATCCACTTCTAAATAAGGCCTCTCATCTTTGCGAGCATGACTTATCACATAATCTAAAACGTACGTTAGCCTATCGGTCGATGCTTGTTCAGGCTGACTCGAAGGTCGACCACCTACGAGCGCCTGGGTCCGTTTCCCTGACGATTACAATTACGACATTCTCTTACTGTAACCCCTGCTTGACCACACGAATAGCACTGTTTGCCTCTAGGTAATGCGCACCCGATTGCCATGTGCCCTGTTTGGTTGCATCTATAACATACCACGTCACTATTCGCCCTACCAGGTCTAACACCTTGTGGTGGTTGTTCATCTCTGTCATTTACACTAGACTGACCACTAGCTGGTTGCTGTCTATCTCTATCAGCCCTAACATCAAAATTGTTTGCTGGCTGCTGCCTATTTCTGTCGAATCTATTAGCAGGATGATTTAAATTCTGTTGGTTTGATGTCCCAGCACCTGATATTTGAATTGCATCAACCCCTGTTGAAAAATCGTCACTGTCGCTCTCTACGTCAACGTAGGCCAAGTCAGGTTCAATAGATTGGTTTTTCCTAGGTGTAAAATTTTCCTCCTCTAAACCATATCTCTGGTCTATTCTACGACACAGATCCTTTAAATGTGATAGGCTATTGACCTCAGTAGCAATTAACCCATTTTTATAGATGTCCGCGATATTTCTGAAGACGATAGCTAATTTCGCCTCTTCGGAAACAGGACAGCCAAGTCTTTGGAAATATGTGTTCATGACAGCAATATAGGTCCCTATAGACTCTCCAGGGCCTTGTTTACGTTTTTGAATCTCCTTCAATAGCTTCTCGCCATATGAAGAAGGAAGATATTCTGCCATGAACCTCTGTTCCAGCTGTTCCCACGTATGGACTTCTCTTCGAACATCTTTGTAAAAAGTATAAGCTGACTTTTCAAAAAGATCAATGCCCGAATTCAGTAAAACCTTTTTGCTGACTCCTCTCGCCTGACTTAACTCGTCCACTCTCTCAAAAAATGCGGTGACGGAGATCGTACCCCTCTCGCCTGTAAACTTAAGGTTCCATTTATGCGGAGGTACAGGTGCAACGTGATATGAGGTACCAGGATCACTTGACATTGGTACTGGCGACGAACATGAAAATGGTCGTGACTGAGCAATTGGTGCAATGCTACTTTGGAGGGCAGCTAAACTCAAAGGAACGGTAGACGGTTGTTGATAATGAAAAGCTGATGCACGGTCATTCTGAATTTGCATTGGGGGTGGTGCCTGTATTGGTGCTTGAGTTGGGTTCGCTAGCATTTGCATTTGCACTGGAGCAATGACCGACGGTTGGTTCGTGGGCTGTTGTGTGCTCGAGTGCTGTGGTTGTGGTAGTTGGGACTGGCTGGGAAAGTTGCCAACATTTGTCGATTGGTCTGAGCCTCGACTCGTTGAATGGGTTTCAGATGCTTCATGATCATCTGAGGCAACGCCAACTCTCAATAAATCTGTTGCTTGGCTCTGCAACCTCCCAATCAAACTCAAGGTTTCCGCAACCAGTATGCCTTTGGTTTGACTTTCTTCAAAGTTAGACGGATTCATGTTATTTATCCTGGCTAACACATGTTCCAACCTTACAGCGATTTTTCTAAACTCTCCCCCTTTACTCGTACCAGAGAACTTCTCTACCAGCGGTACCAGACTATCAAGCTTCTTCATGCAGCTAAAAGCATCTTGGCCAAATTTAAAGGGATACGGAGGGTATCTCATACTTGCATCAGTCTTTTCTCTTTGTTTGATCAACATAAGCTGTTGTTTCATCTCTTCCACCGATCCAATAGCTATGCCTCTCCATGTTAACTCATAGATTAATTCGTCCTTGACTAAGTACCTTACGTCAGACAACCGACTCAAAGAAATAGCCATAGTGCCTTTTATCTTCAAACTTTAAACTTTAATTAAAACTGTTAATTATACCTCCTAATTATAAAAACTAAACCACGCAATAACAAACACAAAGTTCACTTTAAATTCACCAGTGAAAATCACTATAAATTTTCTCACAAATGTAGAAAATATAAAACTTAAATACGGGCAGACGCGAACAAAACCGAAAAACACCGGAGCAGTAAGAAAATAAAATTTATTTGCATTTAAAAATGTAATCATAATTTATATTAAGTATTTGTACAACCAACTATGACGTCCAACCCTGCAGAGAGAAATAACTACTTAAATCCTAAATTAGAATTAACAAGTAGCCATAAAAAAGTTAAAAAAAATAAAAGAGAGACAAGAGTTTTGGCAGTGTTTAGGTCTTATGTTCCACTCCTGCGTGAGTAAAACCAAAAAAAAATAATTGCGCTTATCCTAGCTGAACTGGATAAAAATTAAAGTTAAGTGATGTTTGTTTACCTCAGCAACCGAATAGGTAAATTTATCCCTAAATGGAACGTATAACAGACTACCTATAACAAAAATCCCAAAGCTGTTGTACACAGTTAACGCTAGGGTATACTCCTGCTATTACAGAACGGCTCCACTAATAACTCCTCAAAAAAAACCCAAATCGCCGTATACAATGATTTTTCTAAAAAGAATAAATCAAAACCCACTTTAACCTGCTTACCTACTCTGAGTTTACACGAAACATGCATTGCTTAAGGTCACATCATCCCTTAATATATAAGTGAACGCAATAAACATCGGAACAGATGTTCATGTTATAGAAATCGTAAAATATGCTCAATTAAAAAAAAAACCGCTCGCTGAAATTTCGTCGAATTAGACTAGTAAGGATGTTGTGTGTAATAAAAAAAAATTTAAAGAAAATTAAAAAAAAAAAATTACCGATGGTAATAAAAAATTTACACAAATAACGTCTTGGTAGGACTGCAACTCTCTAATAATCGTTAAAATGAAATTCCCAATACTTTAACTAAATTGATGCAAACCATGGTCAAGAAGACCCTAGGATCGTACCGAAAGGTGTCCAAAAAAAAATTAAAAAAAAAAATTTTTGGTGTCGACCACAGTAGTCCAATAGTCAAAAAAAATTAATTAGTGACTCACTAAAATTTTCAAAAATTACTCCACTCTGATAGGTGGTTTGGAGTAGGGAGAAGAAAAAAAAATTTAAAACAAATGATGATAGGTTGTTAAAACGTGAGGGTTCGAAATAAAATTATATTTTAATTCAGAAAAAAAAATATTTAAATAAACTGGTAGAACCATTGTAGGGACAAGGTACTACTATGCACCAAGGAAAAAAATGTCCAACAAGAAAATCAAGTTTCCCTTTTAAAAACAAATATTTAAAGAAAAATATTTAAAAAACACTTTCAAAAAAAAAATTAAAAATGCCTAAGTGGGGTTGCAGCTCCCATTAGTGAACCTTAAAATTTTTTTTTATAAAACCAACACCAGAAAAATCTTATCCGAGTCGTCATGCAACAGTTTTTGTTCTTTTCCTTAAAAAAACAGTTGTCAATTCCCTTTCCTCTCCCAAAACTGTGTGAATGTGAAAAGTAAATGAGCTAGAAAAATTAATTTACTATACAAAAAAATGTTGAAAATTAAATTTACTTAAGAATCATAAGGTATAAAAATCGTAATTGCAAAAAAACCAATCAGTTTAGGAAAAGTAAAAAAAAATATTTATGTTCAAAAAAACAAACGATGTTAGTATATTTGTTCAAAATTATCACTAAAGGAAATAAACAACGTGAGTACTTATTTACTATACCACTATAATAGTGTGAACCTAAGTTTTAAACTTTGCACTCAACTCCGTAAAGAATTATCTTGTGTGTACTTTCAAAAAACAAATATGAAAACAATTTCAAGGTTCACCTATAACGTTGTAAAACTAAATCTGCCTACTCAAGTGTCTTTACACACAACATCTAATCAAAAAAAAAAAAATTTACTGCTTAATGCATTCTCAGATCCTTATTCCTGGTGTTCACGAGATATAAAATTAAGTTGGGCCCTTTCCACAACTATCAGTCAAAGCAAAACTACCAAATGTCCAAGGGCTAATGAGACCCTATCACCAACAAATAATATTTTGAAATGAAACAGTTGGGAATAATCCTGCGTAAAACCCAGAAAACAAAAATCAAGAAGCCAAAACTATTACATTAATTTTAAAAGAGCACAATAAAACTCCCGGCCCCAATTAAATTTTTGTTATCTCAACAAAACTCGGCCTAAAACCAAAAAACTTTTTATTAGACATTTCCCCTATTCCCTAAGTATAATGTCAATAAAACCCAAAAACTTGTGATTTCCATTCCAATCCCATCTGTACCCTATATATTTTTAACCGGCCAAACACCCACAGGCGAAACGATATCTTACTTCCAAGAAATGGTGAAGATATTTTGAAGCACCCTGTGAAAATAGGACACTATTATGGAAAACTGTTCAGATCAGTGTTCTTACTACTTTTTAACCTAAATATATCTAGTTCCCTCATGTGCATGTTACTATTTTAATTCCTATCATAACTAAACAGATCACAAAAATTGTCTTTCTCCGCAAATCTGCAAGGTCCTGGAAAATGCGAGATTCAGCCTGTAGGCCAAATTTGGATGTATTTTAATTTAGCGAAAACCGAAGTTGCGAAATCCTAAAAAGATTAGCAGGAAGTCCTCGTTCCTCGATTTCTACACTCCGAACCAAACATTTCTTCCATTTCCACCCAGCTCGCGGGAGGGAAACCCCTAATTATGGCAATACAAAAGGTACTACTATCATATTATGCATAACAAAAAAAAAGTATATGCCCTCATCATTGTTTAGTCTCATCAAAGAAAACCTATTGTTTTTAAATTTATTCTTAGATTGAAATCTTTTTTTAACCTGAACACTTTCCCATTTATTCCACAAAAGTGTATTGTAATTTAAAAATTTGCTTTATTATTTGAGGTCACCAGTATGAAACTATTTTAAAATTAAAAAAAAATGAAATAAAAAAAATTATTTCCCGATTGTCCACAACTTCCAAGTTTTCATCCCTAAATACCTAGGTACTATCTCAGTCTAACACCATCCATCGTTATCCAACATAACGCTTTAATTTCAGAAGCAACAAAACGAAGATTAAGTGAAAAGCTAAGCAAGTATGTTGGAAGTTGCTTTACAATGGGCGCAGATGTAAGGCCCCTTTAAGTACACGCCACTGTCCTGAACTGCAAACTAACAAAAAAACTGAAGACTAGCATATCTGCCGTCAAACAACATTTGGCATGAAATTAAAATAATTTCATATCATACCAGTATCCTCCAAAAACAAAACGTTTTTATTTATAAGACCCAAACACTTAACCAATAAATCTTGTTATTTAAAATTATGATTCGGAAGTAAAAAGATTTATTTATTCCTGCCTGATCAACTAAGACAAAAAAAAAGTTCACCTTTTGTAACTCAAGAAATTCCTGTTTGGTCCCCCAAAAAAAAATATAACCTGTCTGGTCACCCTTTAAAACTAAGACCACTATACAAACCGTTTTGACCGAAACAAGAATTCGAGAAGTTATGTTAACAGAAAGGAAATAATTTTTTACGAAAAATCAAACTATTTAAAAAAAAAGTAAAATTTGGAAATATTTTTACCAATTACCTCCGCCTAGCATTTATATTTAGTTGAAAGTCTCTCTTAAATTCACTGACCAATTTCACGGCCTCACAATGATATTACTTAAAAAAATTACTGAACTTTACAAATGAACTAAAAAAAAGATCAAAACTTATATCTATATCTGTCTCAGCTAAACATTTCTTTTGTGGTATTATATCTAGTTGGGCTTCAAATTCATTTTCCCTGTATTCAATCCGGAGCAGGTAAAACTTCCCAAGGCTCAAACATAAATGTTTGCTCTCCAATGGCCATGACCAAGCTATGACCTGAACGCAGAAAAAAATACAGAAAAAAATAATTGTGAACCAGAAAACTTTAATTGATAGAAATACCCGTAGGTCATTTTTAAAAAATGCACTCCAAAGCCCAACGCTGTATTTTCTACCAAAAAAATTTGACCAGTCACGAAACACAACTAGACAACTAAACTGGCAACCAAAGACCTAAAAAACTGCTCCAAAAAAATACCCCAAAAAAAAATGTCAACTGGACTTTTGGCATTGATCTTCAGCCAATATGTCGCTCTAGGGTTTTAGCCTTGTGTTTCCTAACTTCCCGAGCCGACACTAGTAGTAGTACCCTCCTCTGACCCGATGTAACTGAGTGACGTAAGATCTTAATTGTCATCCAACAGTTACCACCAAAAAAAAGAAGAAAAGAAAATGACAAAGCAAAATAAACTCATTTTCCTTTTCTTTCATTACTAATTAATACTTTCAACTAAACAAAGCTACCATCTGTTAAGCTATATTTACTTTAAACAACCCAGCCAAGAAAAATTTGTGTGACACCCTGTAAAAATATTCCAACTTCCAAGTAGTGATATCCCACAAAAAATTAAAATCACCAAAAAAACTTGTTGACCTAAATAAATTGACTGTACTAAACAATAATCTGTGAAACAATTTCTATCTTATCACAAGCAGGAAATAATAAAATATAAATAAATGAACCTGCAAAAAAAAATTGTTAGAAAAAAGCACACTACTTCTGGCATATATTTAAACCTAAAAAGACTATGTCTGGAGGTCCATCCACCTATAAATCAACAAAAAAAATTGAAGTAAATTTACATTGTTGTATTTATTTTTCTTAAAAAAAAAAATTAAAAAACTAAAACATGTTTTTCCTACAAAAACTTTAAAGAATTAAGAACATGAGTTGGACTCTGTTCAATAAAAACTCCCATGCTTTTTTATCCACTCATTCCTCCTTAATAAACAAAAATGAATCTTTTATTTTCCAAGAAAAAACTTGTGAAGATAAGCTAATAAAAAACTAAGAGGATTACTAAAACAACAAACCGAGTTCCAAATCAACGTTCAAATATTACTAAAAAAAATATTTAAAAAAATGTTATTTCCAAAAACCAATGATCTTGTTTTTTATGAAAAAAAATGATTGAGTGTCAAAACCACCCACAGCCACTGAAAGCCTTTAACCTGGCTTTGGCTGTACCATAAAAAAATTTCTCAAAAAAAAAATTTAAAAATAATTTTGTCTCTTTTTTTCCAAATTCAAAAAAAACCAAAAAAAATTACATCAGATGTTAAAAAACTAGCCAAAACACACGTAGGGCGCCAATTTGTGGCCTTAAAAAAAGTTAAAAAATATTTGGGCGCCAATTTGTGGCCTATTAAAATGCGTTGTATGACATTTGTGGCAGCTTAAAGACGTTGCCGCCATTTTATGACACTGAAACCCACTGAATAATTAAACAAATATCTGGAAGCAGAACTGTATTTTCCAGCTAGGTAAAACATTGATATGCCCGGTAACTTTTATACAGTGGAGAAGGGGGGGTTCAGAAATAAGAAAATTTTAAGTGCGCCACATTATTTAATACCAATGTTTTACAAAGAAGATCTTAAATAAAATACAGTTCAACCCAAACGTTGCAGCCAAACAATGAAATTCTACTTACTTCCGAGGCTTCCAGAGTATTTGTGTAATTAAGAATAACCAAAAAAAACAGAATAAAATTCTAAAAGATTGAATTCAGATGACAAAACAGAAATACTTTACAGGTAGATGGACTCCTTTAACAGGTCATAGTGTACCTACATCTGAGTCAGTAGCGTAGGACTCAATTATATGAATGATTATTAAAAAAAATATATATACTTCCAAAATCGTTCCATCATAGGGGAGATCTAGACCAAATATCTGCTGTCATCATTCTACGTTGGGTAGAATGAGACAGACAGCAACCCAGTCCGAGATCCACCCCATGAGGTAAAAATGTGTGACGAAACCGCTAGAAACAAAATATAATCTCATCTCTCTTTTGTCTCCGCAAAGTTGGCTCACTGGATTGTACAAATAACAAAGAAATTTAGTTCATCTTGTATATTTTGATTGTAAAACTTGAGAAAAATACCAAACAAGTCAGGGCCAAAATAGCAAGGCACTTTAAATAGGGCCAAAATAGCAAGGCACTTTAAATTCGACAGTAAAATTATCTTAAATAAATGAAATGAAGGAAAACAAGTCGATGTAGTAAATATGCCGCAAAACCAGGGTTATGACGTCATACCTTATCTTGCGTTTACAAGAAATGTTGAAATTATACTGTGAAAACTTATATATGAAAAGATTACATCTAAATTATATTAAAAAAAATTATATATGAGGAAAAAATTATAGTTAAGGCTTGCTCCTACCTTGGTCCTTGATTATTTTGTGTATAAATAAATGTGTTTTATAAGCCTGGATGTGTTGTACCAGACATCTTCTGCTACTCCACCGGTCCCAGTTCTGCCGCGCCTTCCCTGCTGACTAACTAGCACATGGTACTAGTGCAGCACATCGTGGACAAAATGTTGTTGGTTTCTTGCCCGAGCATAAAAAGGTTGTGGGATTCTTGCCCGAGCGTAGAAACCCTGTGGAAAATGAAATGTTTCAGTTTCCTGGAATTCGTCAATTTTGCACGAAGTTCCCCTACACAGTAACTTAAATCGAGAATCCCATGTCGACTCAATAAAACAAAGCAGATTTAAACAGATGAACTAAAATAACCCTACGTACCTTTCCCAGGGTTAGAACTGGCCCGTCCGGCTTCCCACCAGCGTCCAGCCCAACTGTCCCGTCGCTGGAATTGACAGGGCTGTAGACAAAGGAGAAAAACAATATATAGTTTTTATCCAACACGTGGTTAAAAGAAAAATATAAAAACGCCAACAATTCCCCACGTCCTTTGTCAAAAAAAGTACATTTCCCACGAAAAATAATTACAATTTGGGAGGCAATTATTATCTTGAAGAGTCCTCAAATAATAAAAAAAAATGAAAAAATAAAATCGAACTTACCGATGCTCTTTCCGTACAAATGGCGTAGGCCGACTTAATTTCCCCTCAAAAGGGTGCGAGCGTCACTTCCGATTACGCCGAAAACACGACGGCTCACTCCTCACAGTCTCTGGGATATCTCCTACAATTCGCTGCAGTGCCAAACCAAAAACAATGGCGATCCCAGAGCCTGTTGCCGACCCAGCCAAAATTTGTTAGCAAAAAGAGACCAACCACTTCGTCGAGAATACCAGAATAATGAAGTCGCCGGAAACCGTTTTGTAAATTTGGTGGGGAGTGGGGACAGTAAAACGCAATACCAACCAACCAGAAAAACCCGCGATTTTCAAACTAACCAATGAGGTACAGCAATAGTTCTATACAGGTATATAGGGGCAGCACCGACCAAGTGGACATTGCAATTAGGTAAAACGTACATTGAGGTGTTGTCGGATCTATTTCCACGGTTGGAATTTTTATAACAAGGACGTCGAGACACCCTCCATACACACACCGAAGATTTGCCTACCGGACCCCCGCCAACATATCAAGTAAGAGGAAAATAACCAGACGGACTCTAAGAAGCTCAGCATTGAAACCATCAATTGTAAATTCAATTACTGGAGATTCGAGCATGTATCAAACCCAGGAATATTTGAACATTCAACCAATTCCCATATGAGTAAAGCTATACTAAGTATAGAATTTAGAACAAGAAGTTTCCTTTGCCCTTTATAAATGTTTTCTCTAAGATTCATATGGTTTGACGCCATTTTTGTAAAACATTTCTACATTAATAAAGTTGTTTCTGAACCTGAACCTAAAAATACACACTGAACTACTGCTAAGAAGCTCGGCACAAGAGTGTTCAGATGTTAACTCACACGATTTCGTTTATTCCCCAGTCTTGGTTTTTTATCCCTCGTCCATCTCCCATTTACAAAAGTGCATAACTCGTATTTATTTTATCCTTTCCCTATCAAACCAATAAAGATATCAAAGTGGCGGAGCCTCGGTTGTTCCTGGTCGACCCAAATATGTTTTCGTACTATCAAAACTAGTTAATCCGTGAAGGATATGAGGTTCGGATTGTCCCAATATCCTCGAAATAAACGTAAGGGAATGAAATGTTCATCTAAATGTTTCCTTCCTGTTACTGAATCCATTTGTGATGCGGCAACGCCGCCACTCCCCAGCATAACAGCTGTTTAACTTTATGTACGTCAAGTAAACGACGAAACTGCAGAAATAAACAAAACAACCAAAAGTTTTATGTGATTTTCCCGAAACCTGTGATCCTAAATTCCAATTACGATGTCCAGATAATGCGATGTGCGTAGTGTCCACAGTAATTCGATGGAATGCCTCCTTTTAAGGTAACTTCCTAGACACTATATAACCTCCAAACCTATCTCTATAAAATACCCTTACTTTGTGTACAGAAAGACGAATCAAAGAGCCTTGATTATTTACCTAAATAAACAAATATGTAACGTTGTCTTAAACGTAAAAATGACACGTTACAATACTAATAACTATTTACTTCTTATTATTACATAATGGATAATATATCTCTGGAGAACAGCATCGCTGTGGAATAAGCTTCCTGTGACACTTTTCCCTGCAGGTTACAATCTGAACCTTTTCAAAACCAACATACACCAACATTTCCGCGCACTTGCCGCTTCTCGAGCGTAATAGGGATCTCCTTGCGAGTGCGCACCGTAAAAAAAAATTATTGAAATAAAGCCAGGTTAAATAACAGCAATTTTTATTCAACTGAATTAGGATATAAGTCATTGTTTTATAAAGGAATCAGATTGTATAACAAATTACCATTAGACATTAAAAATTGCAAATCAAATAATATGTTTAAGAGAAAACTTAAGAACTACTTGTTGCCTAGTCAGCCTGATTGTTTATGTAAACCACCCTTGGTACTATATTATATTATATTATATTTTATTATTTTAGTCTCCATATTATTTTTTTGGTGTGTTTTAGTATAGTGACCTTGATAGGATTAAAAACATTTTACAGTACAGTATAAGTACTTGATAAAGCTGTGTGTTACTAGATTATTCTTTTAGTAGGTAGGTGATCCGTGGTATAGGTATAGTTCTGTTGGGAATGATACAGGAATGTGCTTGTAATGGTTTTTCGGTATTATTAGAGAATTATTAAAATATAGCCAGGCTATAATTGTGCCAGGCACAATTTTGACACCTTCACATTGTAATATCAGCTGTGATCTTTCAACACATGGCCTTTGTTTACTATATGAACCGGAATAAATAGTGCCTTCTTTTATTAATTGAAAATAAACGACGATAGTTTTAAATTCGACTTTGGTATGAATTTTGAACGATTAACTGTCAGTTTTCAATGTAAATGTGTTAAAATAGTGCCTGGCACAATTATAGCCTGGCTATATTTCTCTAATAATACCGAAAAATCATTACAAGCATTCCTGTATCATTCCCAACAGAACTAACTATACCTACCTACTAAAAGAATAATCTAGTAACACACAGCTTTCTCAAGTACTTACACTGTACTGTAAAATGTTTTTAATCCTATCCTTAAAAAAACATTGCTACCATATTTCTTTATAAGAAAAGGTTACTATACTATAATACACCAAAAAAATAATATAGAGACTAAAATAAAAAAATATAATATAATATAATATAATATGATACCAAGGGTTTACTTAAACAATCAGGCTGACCAGTGGCGTATATATGCCCGCCCCCCCCCCCCCCCGAAGCTAAGATTTTTTTAGATATTTTTCCACATATTTCATAAATACAAATATAAAATAGTATAAAATACGTCTTTATAAGGTCTGGGCCCCCCCGAAACTTTTTTCTATATACGCCACTGAGGCTGACTAGGCAACAAGTACTTCTTTTTTTTCTCTTAAACATATTATTTGATTTGCAATTTTTAATGTCTAATGGTAATTTGTTATACAATCTGATTCCTTTATAAAACAATGACTTATATCCTAATTCAGTATTTATACTGTTTAAATAAAAATTGCTGTTATTCGTTGTTGCATAGGTATGAACATCTGTAACATTCATCAATCAATGTTAATAGAAGTTGCAACCAAAAAAATAAATAAATAATACAGGTATTCTACCCATATTACAAATTGCAAGTCATTTTTAAAAGCAAGTTACAAGTATATTGCAAACGCAGTCGAGTCAAACCTAACCTCAAATTCTTGGTTTGTTTTTCTGGAATTTTCGGATGCAAAAATTTTGCTACGAAATAACTTTTTCACTACAAAGGAGATCTGTTTTGTGTTAAAGCGCGTGTTATCAGACAAAACTGGTCTTGTTTTGTGACTAAGACAAGGTAAGAAAGATAATTTATGTTATTGAAGTTAGGGTCGATTTATATACTTGTTATACATATTGACACTGAACATATACATTGGTTTTAGATAAAATGTGTCAACTTAGTATTGGTGTATTGTGTGTTCGGGAGGGGTGATCATCTGACCACAGCAGGTATACAAATTTTTTTAACAAGACTGTGTAGGACTCCACAGGACACTAAAATACACTACAGGACCAATAATTTATTTGAGTCCTGTAGGATGGTGTACAAATTTTTTTCAGCTCTTCACCCCTCAGTTATGGCAGGGGTGGATCTAGGAGCTTTATTTAGGGGGGGGGTAGATATCATAATAAATATTGCATAAAACAGTTTTGCATTGTGACCAGGATGTGTATTCTGTATGTAAAAACTTAATATAGTTTGAGATTTGGGGGGGGGGGGGAGAATTTCCCCTCCCGTAGATCCGCACCTTCTTATGGGTCATTGTCTATATAATTTTATTATTATTGATGTATAGCCTTTTCGGCATTTTCCATTTTTAGTTTTAGTAGATATTTTAGTCAGTAGTGCACCCAAGAATAGGTCTTTGGGGGACCCGAGACACAGTTATGCCATATCTTCACTTATTTAATTTTTTTATTCATGAAATATGTGGAAAATGTCTAAAAATCCTTAGGCTTCTGTCTTTTAGTTTAGTGTTTGAACATAATTCTAGCTAGTGCTTTTACTTTTTAGGTACACAGACATTATGGAATTGTATGGATCATTACAATCACATTGAGTACACACTGCTTGGTTGCAAATGTTTTTTCATTTAGGTAAGTAATAGAGAAATATTGGTTAATAAGTTCTGTCTCTTTCCACACCCATACTAGGGCCTATTCTTAAAATACATAATGCCATTTAACATAATAATTATATGTTCAAAATTAATGCTCAAAGGCAGTGTTTGGCCTTGTATTACACATAACTTTTTTTTAATGTAATTTGTTTCTTGAAAATTCTGTACAGAGGGTGGAGGTGGGTCAATTACATAATTTAAGAATAGGCCCAAAGTGTACTTAGGGCAGAGCTTCAAGAGCTAAGCTCCCCCTTAAAAATTTAAACACATATTTCAGACAGAGTCGACACGAAAGCTTATTGGGGTGGTGGAGGCAACAGCCACCTTTCCTCAGAAACTTTTTGATCTTCTGCAATTTTTTGTAACTCTAACTGTTTCCAAGAAAAGACAAAAAAGGAAAATTTGTACTCTGCATTATTTTAATTTTCTGCGAGTTTTATGTAATTTCTAAATAGCAATTGAAGATACAAGTTATTTTATTTTGTTTTTTTTTTCTGAAAAATAGTTAGAGATAAAAATATTGCAGATCAAAAAATTTCTGAATAAAACAAGGAATTCATTGTACATTTTTAAATCTGCCAATAACTTATTGCAAAAAAATTCTGGAGAAAAAAGGGGGCATGACCGCGAAAAAAATATCACCCTGTAGTTTTTCCCAATATTTGACATGCTTAATGATGTATGCCTTGTAACAAAACAACAACAACATGTTCCAGATTTGAGCTAAATATCTCAAAAACTGCACGAGTTATAAATAAAAAGCAAACAAAAAACTAATATCTTAATAACCCATATCTCAAAAACTAAGCATGGTTATACAAAGTTTTTTTTCTTAAAATCACTCAAGATAATCCTCTGAAGTTTGGCGACATACTTTATTAACACCTGTATAAAATACCTACTATTGCTTGCTTTTTAGTTATCCATTGCAACAATCAACAATGGGATAACATCATTATGTGGCCACCTTTATTATTAAAAAATGGATTGGAGAATGGATATTGTGAAGAATATATGAAAATTACATTACAACATTTGAGCAATTCGACATAAACCTAGAAATTAGAAAATTGAAGACTGTAAAAGTGTGTTCTTATTTTTTTTAAATATTGGTTTTATTAAGGATTATTAGGTGGTACATGTTTAACTATTTTTAAGTTTTCTAAAAATCCACAGTTTTTTGTAATATAAATACCTAGTTTATACATTTAAGAAAAAACATTATATTTGTTAAATATTTTTAGATTTTTCTAAAACAGTACTCATTTTTAAAAAAATAAATATTACATTTTTTAAAAAACATAGTTTTTTATTTAAGTATTACATTTTCGAGGTCATGCTGTGGCCTATTAAAATGCGTTGGATGCCATTTGGGGCAGCTTAAAGACGTTGCCGCCATTTTGTGACACTGTAATTAGAATAATGACAATTTGCCAACTTGTGACATAACAAAACCCCTGAATAATTAAACAAATATCTGGAAGCAGAACTGTATTTTCCAGCTAGGTAAAACATTGATATGCCCGGTAACTTTTATACAGTGGAGAAGGGGGGGTTCAGAAATAAGAAAAATTTTAAGTGCGCCACATTATTTAATACCAATGTTTTACAAAGAAGTTCTTAAATAAAATACAGTTCAACCCAAACGTTGTAGCCAAACAATGAAATTCTACCTACTTCCGAGGCTTCCAGAGTATTTGTGTAATTAAAAAAACAAAAAAATTGACTAATAAACAGAATAAAATTCTAAAAGATTGAATTAAGATGACAAAAATAGAAGCACTTTACAGGTAGATGGACTCCTTTAACAGGTCATAGTGTATCTACATCTGAGTCAGTAGCGTAGGACTCAATTATATGAATGATTGTTAAGAAAAAATATATACACTTCCAAAATTATCCCGTCATAGGGGAGATCTGGACCAAATATCTGCTGTCATCATTCTACGTTAGGTAGAATGAGACAGACAGCAACCCAGTCCGAGATCTACCCCATGAGGCAAAACAATGTAAGGAACCGCTAAAAAAAATATAATCTCATCTCTCTTTTAGTCTCTGCAAAGTCAGTCACTGGGTTGTACAAATAACGCAAAGATTTAGTTCATCATGTTTATTATAAAGGTTGAAGTTGAAGTTAATATTGGAAACATGCTTAAAATAAATGAGTGTAACAAGGAAACCAAGTCAGAGCCAGAATGGCACGCAATAGCAATTTAAACTTAGCTTAATTATGCCGCAAAACTGGGGTTATGACGTCATACCTTATCCTGCGTTTACAAAAAATGTTGAAATTATATGGTGAAAATTATATATATATATATAAAAACAAATATTATATCTAAGGGTGTACTTGCTCCTACCTTGGTCCTGGTTTATGGAATGAGTAAATAAAAAAAAGACTTATTTTATTTTGTAAACCTGGAGTCCTGTTGTCCAGACATCTCCTCACCACTGCACCGGGTCCTGTCCTATTCTCGCCCACCCTGAGGATCTCCTAGCACATGATGCTAGGGCAGCACATGGTGGTCAAACGGTTGTTGATTCTTGCCCGAGCATAAAACCCTGTGGAAAATGAAATGTTTCAGTTTCCTGGAATTCGTCTATTTTGCACGAAGTTCCCCTACACCGAGTAATTTAAATCGAGAACCCCATGTCGACTCAATAAAATAAAGTAGATTTAAACAGATGAACTAAAATAACCCTAACGTACCTTTCCCAGGGTTACAACTGGCTACACCAGCGTCCAGCCCAACTGTCCCGTCGATGGAATTGACAGGGCTGTAGACAAAGGAGAAAAACAATATATAGATTTTATCCAAAAACGTGGTCTTAAAGAAAAATAAAAAAACTCAAAAAATTCCCCATGTCTCTTGTCGAAAAGTACATTTTACACGAAAAATAATTACAATTTGGGAGGCAAATATTATCTTGAAGAGTCCTCGAATAATAAAAAAAATTAAAAAAATAAAATCGAACTTACCTCTGCTCTTTCCGTAGAAACGGCGTAGGCCGACTTAAATCCCCTTCAAAAGGGTATGAGCGTCACTTCAGGATTCGCCTAAACACGACGGACTCACTTCTACAGTTTCTGGGATATCTCCTACAATCGCTGCAGTGCCAATAACCAAAAACAAAGGCGATCTCAGAAACTGTTGTCGACCCAGCCAAAATTCGTTAGCAAGAGACCAGGCACTCCGTCGAGAACACCCAAATAATGAAGCCACCGGAAACCGTTCGTAGATTTGGTGGGGACGGTAAAACGCAATAGTACCAACCTAATCTTCCCGGTTAAATTCAAATAAAGGATGCAAACCTATTTATAAAAAAAACTTTTTCGCCAAAAAATCTCTACCTTCGGTTGCAAGACTGGAAGAAAAACCCGCGGTTTTCAAACTAACCAATGAGGAAATACACCAATAGTTCCATACCGGTATATAGGGGCCAGCACCGACCAAGGGGACATTGAAAATAGGTAAAACGCGCATTGAGGTGTTGTCGGATCTATTTCCACGGTTGAAATTTTTATAACAAGGACGTCGAGACACCCTCCATACATAGACCGAACATTTGCCTACCGGACCCCTGCCAACATATCAAGTAGGAGGAAAATAACCAGACGGACTATAAGAAGCTCAGCATTGAAACCATCAACTGTAAAATCAATTACTGGAGATCAGAGCTTGCATCAAACCCAGAAATATTCGAACACTCAATCAATTCCCATATGAGTAAAGCTATACTAAGTGTAGAATTTAGTTGTATTTTAGTTACAGTTTTAGTCAAAAGTTTCCTTTGCTCTTTATAAATGTTTTCTCTAATATTCATCTGGTTTAACGCCATTTTTGTAAAACATTTCTACAGTAATAAAGTTGTTTCTGAACCTGAACCTAAAAATACACACTGAACTACTGCTTAAACTCGGCACAAGAGTGTTCAGATGTTAACTCACACGATTTCGTTTATTCTTTTAGTCTTGGTTTTTATCCCTCGTTTATCTCCCATTTACAAAAGTGCGTAACTCGTATTTATTTTATCCTTTCCCTATCAAATTAATAAAGATATCAAAGTGGGCGGAGCCTCGGTTGTTACTGGTCAAACCGTGGACCTAAATATGTTTTCGTGCTATCACAACTAGCTATGAGGTTCGGATTGTCCCAATATCCTAGAGAATAAACGTAAGGGAATGAAATGTTCATCTAAATGTTTCCTTCATGTTACCGAAACCATTTGTGATGCGGCAACGCCGCCATTCCCCAGCTGTTTAATTTCATAAACGTCAAAGAGAATTACGAAGTGCAGATAAACAAAACAATCGAAAGTTTTTATGTGATTTTTAAAGAACTGTGATCTTAAATACCAATTACGATGTCCAGATAATGCGATGTGCGTAGTGTCCACAGTAATTCGATGGAATGCCTCCTTCTAAGGTAACTTCCTAGACACTATATAACCTCCAAACCTAGCTCTATAAAATACCCTTAATTTGTGTACAGAAAGACGAGTCGAAGAGCCTTGATTATTTACCTGAATAAACAAATATGTAACGTTGCCTTAAACGTAAAAATGACACGTTACAATGCAAATTTTTATGTATGCGGAAAAAGTTTGGATATCTTACAGGATTACATGACTAAAATTAATATATTTTTGATATCCAAATTCTTTTCGCATACATGAAATTAGCCTGACCTCAAAAATAGCACCTTTACTAAGAAAAAAATCATTTAAAAAGCCCGCCGAGCCCGCCCGCGCATTCTTAATTCTTCCAGTAGCCAAGGGTGGCGCTAGCGTAAACTTGTTGCCGCTTTTGAACCATAGAATTAAGCACTCTTTTATTATTTTCTCTATGGTTTAAGCTGTAGTAAGTATGAGGCAAGAGCCATAGATAAACGACCGCGGTTCAGTCCCGTTAGTCAAAAGCAAGTGAAAAGCCAGTCAAATGCCTTGGCTTTTCACCGATGCGATGGATAAGTGACGTCAGCTTCGCTAGATGCTGCAGCACGCGAAACCGCCTGTAAAATGTACATTCAGAAAAAGGGCAATTTAAAAATTGACTAATCTGCTTCTGCTTCTACATCATAATTTTGGTGTCGCGGTATTTAGTTATCATTGCTGGTCTTTTGCGGTGTTTACTGTATGATCTGATAATTTTCCTTTCATTTAATTAACTTAGTGTAATCAAAAGTGTAACAGTATTTTTTGTGTGTGTTGTTGTAAAAATCAACCCAATTAATGACTTAAATGTGTAATTTGTTTAAAACTTTAGTTAAAAATGGTTCCAAAAACTAATTGCACATTTTGAAAATGGACTCTTTCCTGACTTCAGAGCCATATTCATATAAATCCTAGCTGATCCCCTTCTCGAAATGTTATCAATTTTTTGCCTTTTTTCTAGTTAGTCTAGTCGCTGGCTCCTGTCACGTGTGACCTAATGTCTGCGCGGCTTTGTTAAGCACCCATAGCAGTATAAAAAAAGTTTGGTCAAGTGGTCAAACTCATGCTCGTTTGGCCGCCATCTTTTAAAAGATTTTTTGTTTAAGCTTATCTCCCTAACCAGTGGTCCTATTTTAAGCTTGTTTTGCTCCTTTTTGAAATGCAAACAAATTTTTTTTGAGATATACCAAGATTATTAGTATTTCCTCTCGCAAAAGAGGTAAAATAATACCCATGCTCATTTTATTGTAGCTACAATATTATTGACATTTGTTTTGTTACATAGAAAGCTTTAAACTTTTTACAGAAGAAGATATTGACTATATGTTTTTAAAGTTCGTTGGATGGTACCCCTAAAGAGGGTTGTTTCTGAAACTGTTCACAATATTATAGAAAAAGTGAATTTGCAGCGAAACGATGCATCCTAGCGAAAAACGGTAAATGAATTTTTTGTAGTACTTTTTATTTCGCTTGTTCTGATGTATCACCTAGCATCCTAGCTTTGATAGTTAGCTGTACAAGCCAGCTAAAATATACAATTTTGTAAAAATATCATGTTTTCGCTCCAAAATCGATTTTTTTCTTAAAAATTGTAAAAGATATGACAATGATCAGAAGAAGCGAAATTAAAAGTGCTATAAAAAATTATTCGTAACGTTTTTCGCTACGATGCATCGTTTGGCTGTAAATTCACTTTTTGTACAATCTTGTGAACAGTTTTAGAAACCACCCTCTTTAAGGCAGTCTTTAGGGGTGCAATCCGACGAACTTTAAAAACATAAAGTCAATATTCTCGTCTGTGAAAGGTTTAAAGCCTTCTATGTAACAAAAAAAAACAAATGTCAATAAAATTATAGCTACAATATAATAAAATTAATGGGTATTATTTTAATTCTTTTGCGAGCGGAAATACTAATAATCTTGGTATATCTGAAAAACTACTTGATTTATTAAAAAATGTGTAATAACATAATTAATTTGTCTTTAAAAAAGGAGTATAATAAGCGTTAAAAAATTAAAATTGGATAACTGGGTAGGGAGATACGCTTACTCAAAAATCTTTCAATTTGGCGGCTATTTTCAAAGATGGCGGCCAAACGACCATGAGTTCTACCACGTGACCAAACTTTTTTATACACCTATGAGTGCTAAACAATGCCCCGCAGTCAAACTGAGCGCACATATAAGGTCACACGTGGCAGAAGCCAGCACCTAGACGAACTCTGAAGTCAGGAAAAAGTCCATATTTAAAATGTGCAATTAGATTTTGGAACCATTTTTATGAAACCTATGCTTCGTTGAGGCACACTGTGCTGGAGTGATAAGGATAAGATGGGACGTTCTGTTACAAAAACGAACTACTGACAAGTTTGACTTACCTACTAAAGGACTGAAAAATCGAGTTTTACCAAAAATAGGTACAAATAAATCATTATTATTTTTCTTTAAAAATAGCTCTTCACCATTTTTAAAGTCATGAGCCGCCACTGGATACACCCTCTATAGATGTGGTCACTTTACCTCAATCTAGATCTTAAAAACATATTTTTGTAAACACCAAGTGGTTGAAACTTGGTTCCATGCTAGGAAAGTTGTGTGATGTTACTGTTGCGTGAAGTTTAGAATGGATTGAGGTTTGGAACTGCCTGCTGCAAAAAAAAATAAGTAAATAATTTTTTTTAAAATAAAACGTGCTTCAACTTTTAGTTTTGATGCCCAAAGCGCACTTCCGAAATTATACAGTTTTGTATTTTCATGAATCGGGTTATTGGGTAATTTTGTACCCAACTGCGACTAGTAGTTACAAGTAAATTTAGCAGTCGGGTGATTTTTTTATTTATTTTTTTATTTCCAACTTTTAGGTTTAATTCTTATTCAGCCTTATAAAAAGCACTATGCATTTACAATTAATTTAGCTTTACCCAAAAAGTACGTGTAGATTTTCTAAGGACGCGAACAGTGTTAAACCCCATATCATTATTTTTGAGACAACTTTTGACAATTTTTTTTCGTTGGCCTATGCTATTTATTATGGTAAAGAGCTGATAACTGTCAAAAAGTTATCTCAAAAATTATGATATGGAGATTACTTTCCATTGAGTGAAGGTCGGGGAGGAGAAAGGGAGGAAGGAACTAGTAAAATGATGTCGAAAAAAATCTTAAAGCATGTGCAGAAAGAATTTTTGAAATCGCTCTATATTTGTGAAAGGTATAGCTACAACTATTATTTATAAGGATGTCGACGAGGAGAAAAGGGTGAGGCGGAGGGGGGGGGGGAGGGTTGGGATAAGTAAAATGGTGTTGGAAAAAAATCTGAAAGCGTATGCAGAAAGAATTTTTGAAATCGCTCTATATTTGATAAAATTATGTGAATATGGTTTTTGAATAGGGTGGGGGGAATTACAGGAGGGGAGATAGGTGGGAGCAGGGAGGACTACAAAGTAACTACAGCAAATTAGAGGACATCTGCAATGGGTAATCAAAGGAATTTTAATAAAATCGCCTGAAATTTACATAATTTGTATGCCTTAAAGCCTACATCATGTGACACAATGACGTCTGAAGACCGCCATGTTGATTCCTGTTTTAAAAAATATAGCCTATAGCACCTTCGGGATCAGTAGCAATTCAACGACACCTTTTTTGTTAAAATCGGTTCAGCCGTTTAGCCTCTAGCGTGACACAAACATATTTACTTACATACATACATAGAACAATCAAAAAACATTACCCTTCCTTTCGCCTTGCTGCAGTTGGGTAAAAATCACTTTCAAGGCAGCCTTTCTCTTTATAAAAATAACCCGAAGACAATAAAAAACATTTGAAATAGTGCCAAAGTTATACATCAGTTTTTCTGGATTTGCGGCCCTTTCGCCGCAAACACAAACCGAGCATATAAAACCGCGAAAACCAAAACCGCACAGTTTAATACCGCGCAACCCAAAACCGCGCAATATACCAAATTGCCACAATATTTGGAACCGGTTTTTTTTTCTACCTTTTATTTATAAATATACTCTCCTGACCTTTTTCCCGAGTTCCTAGAGAGTGTGAAACCTAACCTTCATTGACAAGGGTAGTATATGTATGTTGGCGATCAATTGTCAAAATCAAACATAAGGATAAAGCAAAGAACATGGCAGGTGACTATCGCCCTGTTGCTACAGTACTCTCTATAATATCTAAATTATTTGAAATATACGTTCATGCTTGAGTTTACAACTTTCTTCAAAAAAATCATTACTTTTCAAAAAATTGGCATGGATTCCTGGCAAAAAAGAAAACAGATTTAGCACTAGAAATTCAATAACAAAATAAAAACAGGTCTAGATAAAGGATCAAAAATATCTTCTCTATTTATAAATATACAAAAAGCATTTGACACCATCCCCCATATAAAAATGTGGACAAAATTAGAAAAAGCTGGCGTAAGAGGAATAGTTTTACAGTGGTTTGAACGTTACCTCCAAGATAGAAAACAATGTACATTGGTAGGACAGGTAACTAGCAAATTTACTATCATTAAAACAGGGGTCCCCCAGGGTTCTGTCTGGGGGCGTCTTTTATTGCATTTACAGATCCGAACCTACCCTTTCAACCCCTTAAAATTAATGATTTAATACCTCAGCAACCAGCAGAGATAGAACAATTTTTTTTCACTTTGTCTATTGATCTCTAGATTATATGATGTATTAACACTCTATTGCATATCTCAAAAACTAAACAAGATATAAACAAAAATATGTATTTTCAAAAAATCAATTTTTTTCCCAAATTTTCTAAACCAGATTAGATATGAAAAAAATGTATTATTTATATTTTTTCACCGTTTTCTATCTTTTTAAAAATATATATATATATATCCATAAGGTTTTGTTAACCCCAATCGCAATAGCACTCCAAAACTAGGCATAATTGGCAAAATCGGGCCTAACCTGCATTTGACGTATTTTTTCTGAAATGAAACGAATGAAAATTTAGCTTTTGGTGTTAGGTACTACTATGCCAAAAATAAAAAAATATACCCTTTTTGCAGCTTTATTTTAAAAACTTACTCTCAGTTTCAGTTTATTTATTATTTCTCTTGTATACATTACATGATCTTAATGCTGTAAGCATCCTCCCTGAGTCACAGGTGTCTCGTCGGGAGGATGCTTAGGGTCAAATACCACAAATAAAATTGTACTTATTTATCTAAATATTAATAATTGTACTTTCTATCACTCTACTAATAGTCTTTTTATAAAGTTTTAGATATTTTAAATTTTTAGACCTCCACACTTTTAAATTTTCAAACTTTTAGAATTAATTTTTAAATTTGTGTGTTTAAGATTTTTATTATTAATTATGTCTAGTGTTATTTATTGTGATGATTTCGTGATGGTTTGGTTTTATTCTTTGTGATCATTGTCTTCTTAGAATTGAAGTTAATAAATTATTAGCTTAGAATAGGTAAGGTTGGGTGTAACCTGTGGGGACATGAAATATTTATTTGTTTGCCCATTTTATTAATTTTTTTTTATATTTTGACCAGTTTTAAGATTAAATTATTTTAGTTTGGTTTAGAAATTTATCTAGCACAATTTTAAAAAACGTTGTTCACTGAGAAAGTCTTATGAACTATGTTTTATAATTGTAAGGTTGGTAGTGGTAGTAGTACTATATTTTATTGAGCATTTTGCTACAATCTAAAAAATATTTATAATTTAACTAAATGATTAACTTTGTTTAAAAAGGTAACATTTTGAAGATTTTTGTTTAAATGAAAATTTTTTTAGCTCTGAATATTGCAAAACAAGGAAAACATGTGAAACTGCGCCAATAATAATGTGTTTAAAATAATAATAATACATTTAAATAAAAAACTATGATAGATCTAGTGTAGGTATAAATGGCTAAATTACTTTGTCAATAGAAATTAGGATTTTTTAGACAATAAAGCTTACTAAATCAAATCCAATTAAAATCAAATCTGTACTGCTAAAGCATATTAGAACCATTAATGGAAAATGACTGCTACTATGGGGTCAATTCTTTACATTTCAAAAAATCTGGCGAAATTTGACAAAATGTGACATAATCTGGCGCTTAAGATTTCTCGTTTAAAAGGCAATTTTTAAACTTAAAAACTTACCTAAAAGGCCATTTCCCACTTTTTGATAGATGTAGCGTCACGATATAATATTTGTTATTAATTAAAAACCCGTAATTTGTTGAAAATTTTTAATTTAAAAATTGTAAATAAATTCACTATTAACCACACAAACTGAAATGTCAAATTTCGTCACATAGGGGGCAATTCTTTAAAATTTGAAATAATTTGAAACAATCTGAAAAAATTTGACGCCTCAAATTTTACCCCTAAATCATGGCAACATCGTAAATTTCAGTTTATTATACAGCGTCTAAAACCGAAAAATGAGGAAAAATATAATCTAAAACCTACCTTTAAACCCGATTCCTGATAATTCAATATTTTTCCGGGATTGTTGATGATGCACAGGTTCTTAAAAAATTGTATTTTTCCGGAAAAAAACAATAACAAAACCATGAGACGTTTTTCTAACTTCGTTAAAGTTGGATTCAAATAACATGCAAAGCGAACGAAAACACAGCCTTCGTAACTACGAAGGCTGCGACCAAAGCGAATGGCTAAGTACAGCCGACCACAAAATCAAACGTATTATTATGTTAACGAAATCAAATGAATCTTAGGAAAAAAAATATTAGGCTTGATAAGTTATGATATGAAAAAAAAAATAATACCCGGATTTATTGCAACCCGTGGCCCAAAAAATAACCTTTGAATATATAAATATCAAACTTGTTGTATTATTATTATCATATAATTAAAAATAATGTTTGTCTAATATTTCTTATCAGGTATGAGAAGAGAAAGAAAAAAAGTCTGCCAAACCCAGGTTATAAAGGTTAAGTTCAGGTCTGCTACAGGGTGACCTTAAAATTTATTATAGATTTGTTTAGAAATTCTAGTTCTCTACTTAACAATAAAAAGTTGAAAATAGCCCAAAAAGTTAAACTATGTATTAACGGATTATTTCAAATTTAGGTTCAGGGGGTGAGTTACAGGGTGATATCAAAAATAGTTGTACAATTTACATTCTTAAAAACAACTTTGTCAGGAGTTTTACTTAGCAAACAAGAGTTAGAAATACCTTAAAAAATCATATCACTAACATATTGTATTACCTTTAGAGACAGCAAGTTAGCTACTGGGTGATATCGAAATTATTAGTGTATTTTTCTAAAAATCACATTTTTAGAAAACAATGTTGTCAAGAGCTTTCGTTATCAGAAAATGCTTAGGAACACGTTAAAAAATCATGACATTAACTGACTATTACCTTTAGGTCCTTGGAGTAAGGTACAGGGTGATATCAAAATTAGTAAAACACTTTTGTAAAAATCACAATTTCAAAAATCAACTTTATCAGGAGTCTTGGTGAGCAAAAAATAGTTAGGAATTGTAAACAAACCATACTATTCACTAACTGCGTTACATTTAGGTCCAGTAGGTAAGATACTAGTAGTAAATTTTTTTATAAATCATATTTTTAAAAATAACTTTTGGCCTCACCTTACTGTTTACAAACCAAGAACATATAAGTTAGGGTTTCTTGAGCGATCTATTAAAAGAATATTACGTTAATTACTTTTCCGCACAATTTTACTTTTTCGCATCATTTTTACTTTCCTCACGATTTTTTTCCGCACGTCCAAATTGCAAGAACCTTTCCGTCCACAATCGTTTTCAAATGAAAACCCGTCCTCCTACACACAAGTTTCATTTTCAAGAAGTGCTGCTGAACCGATGCTACCAGAAGCACCGAATGAAGAATCCTGTAATGTGTTACAGCCTGTACAGACCAATATACCTTCCTCCATTCACTACAGTAGTAATTCTAAGCAGCAAACTGATCAAGGCATTTCTGTAGTGGGCCAAACACCAACCAATCAACAAACAGAAAGTTCACTTTCAATTTCAATATCTACCATCGTTAACTTTTTCGTTATTGTTAATTAAATGTTCTTTACATAAAGTTTCTTTTTAATATATCATAATAAAAAAATCCTGTTTTATTATTTTTCCGTGCATAAAAAAAATCAAGTAAAAATAAAAGTTAAAAAAACGTACGGAAAAGTAACTTTTCCGCACTAGTGCTGAAAAATTTCTTTTTCGCACGATTTTTGTTTTGTTAAAAATGAAGATATTTAGGACTCATTAAATGATTTATGTAACAATTCTATCTTACGTATCATTTTCTAGCATTATTATAAAATCTTTGCGAATTAAAACATGTTTTTTGATAAAGAAGATGGACAAAAACACTCGTAGGAAAAATATTGTACCTAATTCTTGCGGAAACTATCTTTTCCATCCTTGACGGCTTGCCCGAACTCCGCTCCGCGTCGTTTGTGCAACTGCCGTCACGTGCGGAAAAGTACCTCTTTCCGCACTTGTTAGGTAAATAACTATTGTACAAACAATTAAAAGCCTAAGCGATACAAAAAAATATTTATGTAAAAGATATTTAAAATTTAAAGGTAAAAGACCTTAAGTGGGATGAAACTACTGCTTTTGTTGATTTGGAGTTTTCAGTAAAAATAGCTAAAGAAGTAAAGAAATATATCCCTTTATCAGACAACCAAATAGCTATGTAGCGGTACATGTATTAACAGATTTTTTGAAAGAAATGCAAAATGTTGAGTCGCTTCACTTTGGAAGAAGTCTATATACAAGTAATTAAATAAAACGTACGTACGGGACAAAAATATTTCTGTGCAGGTTGTTGTTTGTCAATGTAATTAAATGTAATATTTATTATGTGTATTTGTACAGTCGGGGACTTTTTAAATTGCCGCTCTGGAAAATAAAAAAAATTCCTATTTGAAATTCGGAAAAGCAATTTAAACCAAACCAAAAAAATTGTGAACTTTACCACTGTCTGTATACATACGTATTTAAAAATTTATTGTTTTTGATTTCTTTAATTGATTAATTTTGACAGAAAAAAAATAAAACGGCCATTTAAAAAGTCCCCGACTGTACATTTTTATATTGAGCAAGCTTAATAATTATAAGGGTTTGATTTGGCTCGGTTTGGTTATGTTAAATAGATAACTTGGGTGTCAAATTGTTGCCTAAAAAACATGCAAATTTGTGAAATAACAACGAAGACAGTTTCTTCCTGTAAATAAATGTGCAGATTTTTATATTTATCGTGTATGTTTGTCAATGTTTGCATTAGGCAAGCCTAGTGAAGGCTTTCGTTTTGTTACATTAAATATATATTTTAGGGCCAAGATTCTAAAATATCTTGTAAATTTGTTAATCAACAAATCAAACAAATGTAAAATATTTGTAAAAAAATTTTGATTTACTATTTGTATTTGTTAATTTTTATATTGACCAACTGGTTCGGTTTGATTCTATTAATTGTATATTTTGGATGAAAAATTTTTGTCAAATAAGCATGTAAATTTGTGAATTAACAACGAAGGCAGGCAGGTTTTTCTGTAAATAATTATTGTACATTTTTATATTGACCAACCTTATTTATATGGGTTTGGTTCGGTTTGGTTATACTTGATATGTATTATAAAGCCATGATTTTTTCAAACTAACTTGTGAATTTGTAAAAGAACAACGAACCAAGATGTTGTTACGTAAATAAATGTAGGGATTTTTGGATTTCTCATGTGTATTTGTAAACTTTTATTTTGACCAAGGTTAGTTAGGGGCTTAAGTTGATTTGGTTATATTAACTAATAAGTTTTAATGTCAAAATTTTATCATATTAACTTGTAAATTTGTCAAATAAATAGTAAAAGTTTTTCACGTAAATATATGTAAATATTTTTGGATTTATTTATTCATTTCACCCTGTAGCTCACCTCCCTTGTTTTTTAAAAATGTGATTTTTCAAAATCTTTACTGCTATTTAGATATCACCCTGCAGCTTACCTACTGGAAGTAAATGAAATTTAGTAAGTGGTATGATTGCTTAACGTGTTCCTAACTATTTTTTGCTAACAAATGCTCCTGACAACGTTGATTTTTAAAAACGTGATTTTTACGAAATTTTATTACTAATTTCGATATCACCCTGTACCTCATTTCCTGGACCTAACGGTGATACAGTCAGTTAATGGTATGATTGTTTAACGTATTCCTAACTATACTTTGCTAACAAAAGCTTCGGACAACCTTGCTTTTTAAAAATGTGATTTTTAGAAAATTTACACACACTAATAATTTCTATATCACCATGTAGCTCAATTCCTGGACCTGAAGGTGATAAAATCTGATAATGGTATGATTGTGTAACGTGTTTCAAATAATTTTTTGCTAACGAAAGCTCTTGACAACATTGTTTTTTAAAAATTTGTTTTTTAGAAAATTACGCTTCTAATTTCGATATCACCCTGTAGGTCTCTCACGTCCTGGATCTAAAAATAATACAATAAGTTCATGATACATATTTTAATGTATTTCTTACTCTTATTTGCTAACTAAAACTCCTGACAGAGTTGTTTTTTAAAAATGTGATTTTAATTAAGATTTACTACTATTTTCGATATCACCCTGTAACTCACCTCCTGGACCAAAATTTGATCTAATCCGTAAATAGTAGTTTTTTAGGGCTATTTTCAACTTTTTATTGCTAAGTAGAAAATTAGAATTTTTTAACAAATCTATAATATTAGGCACACAAGAAATTTTACATAATTATACAAACAATATTTTTAATTATACGAATTTATAGAAAGTTTGAAATTTATGTTTTAAAGGTTTGTTTCTTGGGTCCCGTTCATTTTATTCATATTATGAACCTATTTTCAGGTCGGCTGTACGCAGTTCCCTGCCTATATGTGTGGCTCCCTCTAGGGAGCGTGTCGCAAACTTAAGTTTTCCTTGCACAAAGTGACCACGTGGTCGTGGCACCCCTGAAAAATTCCGCCTTCGACTTATTTTCGTCAGATGGAGACTGTGGCGACTATTCTTAGGGTCACTGCATCCTGAAAGCCTGGCATCTTCCAACGAGCGGATAGTTCACAACTTGCATTCCATTTGCTATTGGTTGACATAGTCAGGCGGGATTTTTTAAATTAAAACTCTCCTGTCCTCGTTTTGGGGGGTTGAAATCGGTGTTAAACCAAACTGAAACAAAACCTAACCGTGGTCAATTGATGGGAAACGTATCCTGACCGGGGCGTATCTGGACAGGTTAGGATACGTTGTCGAATAATTTATCAGGGTTAGGTTAACACCGATTTCGACAGGAAAACAGGATAGGGAAGCTAATTAAAAAAAAATATAATATGTTTTTAAAAAACAATAAAAAAAAACTCATCGGCATATGCATAGATTTAGTTAAATTCAATAGGTATGTACTACACAAACCACTACTCTTTTTAGTCACTTACAACTAGTATATATTCGTATTTTACGCCGAAAGCTGTAAACATAAAGTTTGTTAAATGCTTGACTGGTGGCACCCAGCGGCGTAGCGTGCCCGAAAGGGCGGTGGGGGCGACAGCTAAAAAGGGCGCCTCTGAAAACTGATGAAAAATCTTACGGCAAAAAAAAAATAACCGCGCCGTAGAAATTTGAACCGCGCCGTCTCCAAAAAAAAAAAAAAGGTCATCATATGTCAGGGGGCGACCGATAAGTCACAAGGGCGCGTCTGACGAAATCTTGCAACTAAAAACACCAAAAAACACAAAAAAGGTCATCATGTATGAGGGGGCGGCCGATACGACACAAGGGCGCCACTACCCTCGGGGCGGGGGGGGCGACGAACCCCCCGCGCCCCCCCCCCCCACGCTACGCCGCTGGTGGCACCATCTCTTAATATAATATAATAATAATCTTAAACGGCAACGTTCAACATTAAAAAGTCAGCTGACTATTTCGACCAATAGCAAACGGAATGCAAGTTGTGAACTAGCCGCTCTCCCAGGGGTAGCGACACCAAACATAACCTCATTTACGAAAAACTCAAATCTGACACTGTCAGGAGCATAGCTTTTTTTATGTTTAAAAAAATTAAATGGTTTACAAATGTTACGTAAAGAACTGTCCGTCACATCCGGTATATAAATTTTACTGTCCAAATAAACAAACCTAAAAAAACTAAGTTTTTTATGATTTCAAATTTATTAGGACCCTGTGTTAGGACCCACACAGCGAAGGAAACCAAAAATATAGTTTGCATGTTTTATATATATTCTAAAATATAGAAAACTATTATGTTGGGTTTTGTATTATTTAATAAATGTTTTATGCTCTCTACGGAATAAAGGTGTACGTTTAATCCCTTTTTTCATGGGCTAAGGTAGTATTTCTTGTCCCCAGTGATTGAAAGTAATTTCTTTAAAACCATAAAGGCAAAATATAGGTTTTTGGATTATTTTATTTTATCATAATACAAAAAACAAAAAGGAATATATACACGATACCGATTATTTTGTTCCAGCTTGCCGTAAGCTTACTTTACTTTGCCGATGGCTTGGTTCGTTTTGATCGTTATTGTGTCCTTAGGCATAGAATATTGCTTCCATATAAACGAAGCATTTAACTTTCTAGACTTCTCCAGGCTGTAAACCAGGAAACTGTGAAATTTTCGAAATTCTGTTTATTGCATCATTTCCATGCCCATCTCAAAGTAAGAATATGCTTTATTTTCCATCTTCGAGAAATGTAATTCGAACTTTTTCTCGAGTAAACTTAATTAGTTTGTTATGAAATAAATAATATTTTTCCACATTGTTTGTTATAAGGTCACTCATCGTCAAGCAAGCTTTACCTTGCTTGACGATGAGTGACCTTTGTTTGTTAGCATCTGACTGACTTTTGTTTAATGTAATGCCATGACAACTATCACTGCCCACTGTTTTTTTATATACTTGACATGCTAAAACTACAGAACGGTAAGTGGTTTAATACCTATTTATTTAGTTTATGATTATTATTATTTTTAGTATATAAAAATAAACCTTGGCATTAAAGTCCCTTTTAGTCACTTAGCAAATTATAGCCCTTCTTCCGGTCGAACATGAAAATTCCCGCCGTGGTATTAAAAGTAAACACTGCACGCTCCAGGTTTATAATATACCTACTATTATTTTTATTATTGTTCAAAAAAAAGCGGGCGGCGAAGAAAAGGTCGAAAATAAAAAAGTCGAAAATACAAAAGTTCGAAAGTACAAAAGGTCGAAAATACAAAAGATTGAAAAACAAAAGGTTCAAACAAAGATCGAAAGTAGCTACACTGTAATGATTGCAAAACAAAGTAGAATTAAGAGACACACAGGTACACACACACACTCATAGAAAAGTTTTAAAAAAATCAACATCCAATAAAAACTCAAGGTAGCAACACGACGGGTCGCAGAACTTTGTTCGAAAACATTTTCTTCGAACGGAAATTTTTATGAAAACCATTTCTTCTAATGAAAATTTGTTTGAAAACATTTTTTTTAAACGGAAATTTATTCGAACACCATTTCTTTGAACGGAAATTTGTTCGTAAGTAATAGTTGTTCAAAAACATTTTCTTCGAATAGAAATCATTTTCTTCGAAAGCAAGTTTTTCGATAAAAGACGCTCTAGACCTGGATTTCCAAACCTAACACAATTCATATAGTTTGACTACGGCAAGGTCTTTTTAACATATTTTTTCAAAAAAACCCTGACTTCTTTCCCGGGATCGTAAACATTCTGAAAATTTGTCTACTTTCCTCCTTTTGGAAGGTCGAAATTGGTATTTTCCTAAACTTTGTCAATTGATCGCAAACGTATCCGAACCGGTCCAGATACCTCCTGATATGCTCAATTAAGAAAGGTTAGACTAACACCGATTTCAACCTTCCAAAATGAGGACCGGAAAGCTAATTTAGGGAAATCATTTTTCGACAATAGGTCTCGGTTGGTTCGGTTTGGTTTCACACCCTCTAGGATCCCGGGAAAGAAGTCAGGGAAGTTTTTATTTCCAAAAATTGTTAGAAAAAAACCCCATTAGTCGAACTATATGAGTTGTGTTAAGTTTGGCAAGCCAGGTCAAATTTTTTTTTCGAAAAATTTGTTTTCGAAAAAATGTTTTTGAACAAATTTTCATTTTAAAAAAATATTTTCGAACAAATTTCCGTTCAAAGAAAATGTTTTCGAACACATTTCTGTTCGAAGAAAATGATTTCGAAAAATTTCTGTTTGAAGAAAACGTTTTCGAACAATCTTTTGTTCGAAGAATATGTTTTAGAACAATTTTTGGTTTAAAGAAAATGATTTTCGAAGTTTATGCTTTCGAACAATAATATTAAGATATTTATATGAAATGTACTATAAAAATATAAATAATTAAGCCGAACCTTACGAAAACTCGAACTGTATTTGGGCATTTTTTGTCTTTTGATAAAATGTAAAATTCGGAATAAAAAGATACTAAAAAAAACCACAATACCAAAAACACCCAAAAAAAATGGGAAAAAACCTTGGAAAATAAATTAAACAGTGCGAAAAATAGCGTATAAACATCGTGATAAAATTTTCATTTTATCCCTTGATATATTATATACTATTAATAAACTTTTAACATAGAAATGTATTTCTGTCCTGTTTGTTTATTTATTACGTATTATTTTTATACAAAAACAGAAATAATATTTAAAAGAAAATAATTTTTAACAATAATACCTACAATAAATATTCATAACCCAAAAACTCAAGGAACATATTTTTTATTTCTTAAGCTGTATAAAAACGAGTTCTTTTTAAGTTCTATTAAAACATTTTTCTTTTCTCAGACTGTATAAAAATGAGTATTTTTCACGAACGTCTATGGAATTTTGAGTACGGTTTTGACACTCGTGTCGCTACCCCTGGGAGACGCTAGACTTCCAGGATGCAGTGACCCTAGTATTTCTAATTACACTATCCAAAACCTTATGGGGCAGCCTTCGTTTAGTTTACGACAGAGACAATTTATTATTTTCTCTCTGGTTTACGAAGCCTGTGTCATGGGCCGTCACTGAAGAACAGCAGTTTCTATATGGGAGGACCCCCCAGAATAAAAAACTATATACGTGCCTAGCTTTTTTTAAAAGTAAAAAAATAATAACCACTTCAATACCACTTCAATAATTTGACCAGTATCCCACTTGGTCAGATTTTTCTGGCAGATTTTAAAGAAATAATTTGACATTCCCTTAAAAATCCGTTCAAATATAACGGTGGCAACAGCGTAGAGCTAATTTTGTAGCGACCCTTCCACGACATGCAGTTAGTCCCTCTTTGTTAATTTTACCGTGAAAAACAAAGAAAGAAAGTAAACTTAGCTGACCTCATAAAGAAAACGAATAGGACTCAGAAATTTGAAAGAAATGTGACGAAATGGGGTCAATTCTTTACATTTCAAAAAATCTGGCGAAATTTGACAAAATGTGACATAATCTGGCGCTTAAGATTTCTCGTTTAAAAGGCAATTTTTAAACTTAAAAACTTACCTAAAAGGCCATTTCCCACTTTTTGATAGATGTAGCGTCACGATATAATATTTGTTATTAATTAAAAACCCGTAATTTGTTGAAAATTTTTAATTTAAAAATTGTAAATAAATTCACTATTAACCACACAAACTGAAATGTCAAATTTCGTCACATTTCGTCACATTTCTTTCAAATTTCTGAGTCCTATTCGTTTTCTTTATGAGGTCAGCTAAGTTTACTTTCTTTCTTTGTTTTTCACGGTAAAATTAACAAAGAGGGACTAACTGCATGTCGTGGAAGGGTCGCTACAAAATTAGCTCTACGCTGTTGCCACCGTTATATTTGAACGGATTTTTAAGGGAATGTCAAATTATTTCTTTAAAATCTGCCAGAAAAATCTGACCAAGTGGGATACTGGTCAAATTATTGAAGTGGTATTGAAGTGGTTATTATTTTTTTACTTTTAAAAAAAGCTAGGCACGTATATAGTTTTTTATTCTGGGGGGTCCTCCCATATAGAAACTGCTGTTCTTCAGTGACGGCCCATGACACAGGCTTCGTAAACCAGAGAGAAAATAATAAATTGTCTCTGTCGTAAACTAAACGAAGGCTGCCCCATAAGGTTTTGGATAGTGTAATTAGAAATACTAGGGTCACTGCATCCTGGAAGTCTAGCGTCTCCCAGGGGTAGCGACACGAGTGTCAAAACCGTACTCAAAATTCCATAGACGTTCGTGAAAAATACTCATTTTTATACAGTCTGAGAAAAGAAAAATGTTTTAATAGAACTTAAAAAGAACTCGTTTTTATACAGCTTAAGAAATAAAAAATATGTTCCTTGAGTTTTTGGGTTATGAATATTTATTGTAGGTATTATTGTTAAAAATTATTTTCTTTTAAATATTATTTCTGTTTTTGTATAAAAATAATACGTAATAAATAAACAAACAGGACAGAAATACATTTCTATGTTAAAAGTTTATTAATAGTATATAATATATCAAGGGATAAAATGAAAATTTTATCACGATGTTTATACGCTATTTTTCGCACTGTTTAATTTATTTTCCAAGGTTTTTTCCCATTTTTTTTGGGTGTTTTTGGTATTGTGGTTTTTTTTAGTATCTTTTTATTCCGAATTTTACATTTTATCAAAAGACAAAAAATGCCCAAATACAGTTCGAGTTTTCGTAAGGTTCGGCTTAATTATTTATATTTTTATAGTACATTTCATATAAATATCTTAATATTATTGTTCGAAAGCATAAACTTCGAAAATCATTTTCTTTAAACCAAAAATTGTTCTAAAACATATTCTTCGAACAAAAGATTGTTCGAAAACGTTTTCTTCAAACAGAAATTTTTCGAAATCATTTTCTTCGAACAGAAATGTGTTCGAAAACATTTTCTTTGAACGGAAATTTGTTCGAAAATATTTTTTTAAAATGAAAATTTGTTCAAAAACATTTTTTCGAAAACAAATTTTTCGAAAAAAAAATTTGACCTGGCTTGCCAAACTTAACACAACTCATATAGTTCGACTAATGGGGTTTTTTTCTAACAATTTTTGGAAATAAAAACTTCCCTGACTTCTTTCCCGGGATCCTAGAGGGTGTGAAACCAAACCGAACCAACCGAGACCTATTGTCGAAAAATGATTTCCCTAAATTAGCTTTCCGGTCCTCATTTTGGAAGGTTGAAATCGGTGTTAGTCTAACCTTTCTTAATTGAGCATATCAGGAGGTATCTGGACCGGTTCGGATACGTTTGCGATCAATTGACAAAGTTTAGGAAAATACCAATTTCGACCTTCCAAAAGGAGGAAAGTAGACAAATTTTCAGAATGTTTACGATCCCGGGAAAGAAGTCAGGGTTTTTTTGAAAAAATATGTTAAAAAGACCTTGCCGTAGTCAAACTATATGAATTGTGTTAGGTTTGGAAATCCAGGTCTAGAGCGTCTTTTATCGAAAAACTTGCTTTCGAAGAAAATGATTTCTATTCGAAGAAAATGTTTTTGAACAACTATTACTTACGAACAAATTTCCGTTCAAAGAAATGGTGTTCGAATAAATTTCCGTTTAAAAAAAATGTTTTCAAACAAATTTTCATTAGAAGAAATGGTTTTCATAAAAATTTCCGTTCGAAGAAAATGTTTTCGAACAAAGTTCTGCGACCCGTCGTGTTGCTACCTTGAGTTTTTATTGGATGTTGATTTTTTTAAAACTTTTCTATGAGTGTGTGTGTGTACCTGTGTGTCTCTTAATTCTACTTTGTTTTGCAATCATTACAGTGTAGCTACTTTCGATCTTTGTTTGAACCTTTTGTTTTTCAATCTTTTGTATTTTCGACCTTTTGTACTTTCGAACTTTTGTATTTTCGACTTTTTTATTTTCGACCTTTTCTTCGCCGCCCGCTTTTTTTTGAACAATAATAAAAATAATAGTAGGTATATTATAAACCTGGAGCGTGCAGTGTTTACTTTTAATACCACGGCGGGAATTTTCATGTTCGACCGGAAGAAGGGCTATAATTTGCTAAGTGACTAAAAGGGACTTTAATGCCAAGGTTTATTTTTATATACTAAAAATAATAATAATCATAAACTAAATAAATAGGTATTAAACCACTTACCGTTCTGTAGTTTTAGCATGTCAAGTATATAAAAAAACAGTGGGCAGTGATAGTTGTCATGGCATTACATTAAACAAAAGTCAGTCAGATGCTAACAAACAAAGGTCACTCATCGTCAAGCAAGGTAAAGCTTGCTTGACGATGAGTGACCTTATAACAAACAATGTGGAAAAATATTATTTATTTCATAACAAACTAATTAAGTTTACTCGAGAAAAAGTTCGAATTACATTTCTCGAAGATGGAAAATAAAGCATATTCTTACTTTGAGATGGGCATGGAAATGATGCAATAAACAGAATTTCGAAAATTTCACAGTTTCCTGGTTTACAGCCTGGAGAAGTCTAGAAAGTTAAATGCTTCGTTTATATGGAAGCAATATTCTATGCCTAAGGACACAATAACGATCAAAACGAACCAAGCCATCGGCAAAGTAAAGTAAGCTTACGGCAAGCTGGAACAAAATAATCGGTATCGTGTATATATTCCTTTTTGTTTTTTGTATTATGATAAAATAAAATAATCCAAAAACCTATATTTTGCCTTTATGGTTTTAAAGAAATTACTTTCAATCACTGGGGACAAGAAATACTACCTTAGCCCATGAAAAAAGGGATTAAACGTACACCTTTATTCCGTAGAGAGCATAAAACATTTATTAAATAATACAAAACCCAACATAATAGTTTTCTATATTTTAGAATATATATAAAACATGCAAACTATATTTTTGGTTTCCTTCGCTGTGTGGGTCCTAACACAGGGTCCTAATAAATTTGAAATCATAAAAAACTTAGTTTTTTTAGGTTTGTTTATTTGGACAGTAAAATTTATATACCGGATGTGACGGACAGTTCTTTACGTAACATTTGTAAACCATTTAATTTTTTTAAACATAAAAAAAGCTATGCTCCTGACAGTGTCAGATTTGAGTTTTTCGTAAATGAGGTTATGTTTGGTGTCGCTACCCCTGGGAGAGCGGCTAGTTCACAACTTGCATTCCGTTTGCTATTGGTCGAAATAGTCAGCTGACTTTTTAATGTTGAACGTTGCCGTTTAAGATTATTATTATATTATATTAAGAGATGGTGCCACCAGCGGCGTAGCGTGGGGGGGGGGGGGCGCGGGGGGTTCGTCGCCCCCCCCGCCCCGAGGGTAGTGGCGCCCTTGTGTCGTATCGGCCGCCCCCTCATACATGATGACCTTTTTTGTGTTTTTTGGTGTTTTTAGTTGCAAGATTTCGTCAGACGCGCCCTTGTGACTTATCGGTCGCCCCCTGACATATGATGACCTTTTTTTTTTTTTTTGGAGACGGCGCGGTTCAAATTTCTACGGCGCGGTTATTTTTTTTTTGCCGTAAGATTTTTCATCAGTTTTCAGAGGCGCCCTTTTTAGCTGTCGCCCCCACCGCCCTTTCGGGCACGCTACGCCGCTGGGTGCCACCAGTCAAGCATTTAACAAACTTTATGTTTACAGCTTTCGGCGTAAAATACGAATATATACTAGTTGTAAGTGACTAAAAAGAGTAGTGGTTTGTGTAGTACATACCTATTGAATTTAACTAAATCTATGCATATGCCGATGAGTTTTTTTTTATTGTTTTTTAAAAACATATTATATTTTTTTTTAATTAGCTTCCCTATCCTGTTTTCCTGTCGAAATCGGTGTTAACCTAACCCTGATAAATTATTCGACAACGTATCCTAACCTGTCCAGATACGCCCCGGTCAGGATACGTTTCCCATCAATTGACCACGGTTAGGTTTTGTTTCAGTTTGGTTTAACACCGATTTCAACCCCCCAAAACGAGGACAGGAGAGTTTTAATTTAAAAAATCCCGCCTGACTATGTCAACCAATAGCAAATGGAATGCAAGTTGTGAACTATCCGCTCGTTGGAAGATGCCAGGCTTTCAGGATGCAGTGACCCTAAGAATAGTCGCCACAGTCTCCATCTGACGAAAATAAGTCGAAGGCGGAATTTTTCAGGGGTGCCACGACCACGTGGTCACTTTGTGCAAGGAAAACTTAAGTTTGCGACACGCTCCCTAGAGGGAGCCACACATATAGGCAGGGAACTGCGTACAGCCGACCTGAAAATAGGTTCATAATATGAATAAAATGAACGGGACCCAAGAAACAAACCTTTAAAACATAAATTTCAAACTTTCTATAAATTCGTATAATTAAAAATATTGTTTGTATAATTATGTAAAATTTCTTGTGTGCCTAATATTATAGATTTGTTAAAAAATTCTAATTTTCTACTTAGCAATAAAAAGTTGAAAATAGCCCTAAAAAACTACTATTTACGGATTAGATCAAATTTTGGTCCAGGAGGTGAGTTACAGGGTGATATCGAAAATAGTAGTAAATCTTAATTAAAATCACATTTTTAAAAAACAACTCTGTCAGGAGTTTTAGTTAGCAAATAAGAGTAAGAAATACATTAAAATATGTATCATGAACTTATTGTATTATTTTTAGATCCAGGACGTGAGAGACCTACAGGGTGATATCGAAATTAGAAGCGTAATTTTCTAAAAAACAAATTTTTAAAAAACAATGTTGTCAAGAGCTTTCGTTAGCAAAAAATTATTTGAAACACGTTACACAATCATACCATTATCAGATTTTATCACCTTCAGGTCCAGGAATTGAGCTACATGGTGATATAGAAATTATTAGTGTGTGTAAATTTTCTAAAAATCACATTTTTAAAAAGCAAGGTTGTCCGAAGCTTTTGTTAGCAAAGTATAGTTAGGAATACGTTAAACAATCATACCATTAACTGACTGTATCACCGTTAGGTCCAGGAAATGAGGTACAGGGTGATATCGAAATTAGTAATAAAATTTCGTAAAAATCACGTTTTTAAAAATCAACGTTGTCAGGAGCATTTGTTAGCAAAAAATAGTTAGGAACACGTTAAGCAATCATACCACTTACTAAATTTCATTTACTTCCAGTAGGTAAGCTGCAGGGTGATATCTAAATAGCAGTAAAGATTTTGAAAAATCACATTTTTAAAAAACAAGGGAGGTGAGCTACAGGGTGAAATGAATAAATAAATCCAAAAATATTTACATATATTTACGTGAAAAACTTTTACTATTTATTTGACAAATTTACAAGTTAATATGATAAAATTTTGACATTAAAACTTATTAGTTAATATAACCAAATCAACTTAAGCCCCTAACTAACCTTGGTCAAAATAAAAGTTTACAAATACACATGAGAAATCCAAAAATCCCTACATTTATTTACGTAACAACATCTTGGTTCGTTGTTCTTTTACAAATTCACAAGTTAGTTTGAAAAAATCATGGCTTTATAATACATATCAAGTATAACCAAACCGAACCAAACCCATATAAATAAGGTTGGTCAATATAAAAATGTACAATAATTATTTACAGAAAAACCTGCCTGCCTTCGTTGTTAATTCACAAATTTACATGCTTATTTGACAAAAATTTTTCATCCAAAATATACAATTAATAGAATCAAACCGAACCAGTTGGTCAATATAAAAATTAACAAATACAAATAGTAAATCAAAATTTTTTTACAAATATTTTACATTTGTTTGATTTGTTGATTAACAAATTTACAAGATATTTTAGAATCTTGGCCCTAAAATATATATTTAATGTAACAAAACGAAAGCCTTCACTAGGCTTGCCTAATGCAAACATTGACAAACATACACGATAAATATAAAAATCTGCACATTTATTTACAGGAAGAAACTGTCTTCGTTGTTATTTCACAAATTTGCATGTTTTTTAGGCAACAATTTGACACCCAAGTTATCTATTTAACATAACCAAACCGAGCCAAATCAAACCCTTATAATTATTAAGCTTGCTCAATATAAAAATGTACAGTCGGGGACTTTTTAAATGGCCGTTTTATTTTTTTTCTGTCAAAATTAATCAATTAAAGAAATCAAAAACAATAAATTTTTAAATACGTATGTATACAGACAGTGGTAAAGTTCACAATTTTTTTGGTTTGGTTTAAATTGCTTTTCCGAATTTCAAATAGGAATTTTTTTTATTTTCCAGAGCGGCAATTTAAAAAGTCCCCGACTGTACAAATACACATAATAAATATTACATTTAATTACATTGACAAACAACAACCTGCACAGAAATATTTTTGTCCCGTACGTACGTTTTATTTAATTACTTGTATATAGACTTCTTCCAAAGTGAAGCGACTCAACATTTTGCATTTCTTTCAAAAAATCTGTTAATACATGTACCGCTACATAGCTATTTGGTTGTCTGATAAAGGGATATATTTCTTTACTTCTTTAGCTATTTTTACTGAAAACTCCAAATCAACAAAAGCAGTAGTTTCATCCCACTTAAGGTCTTTTACCTTTAAATTTTAAATATCTTTTACATAAATATTTTTTTGTATCGCTTAGGCTTTTAATTGTTTGTACAATAGTTATTTACCTAACAAGTGCGGAAAGAGGTACTTTTCCGCACGTGACGGCAGTTGCACAAACGACGCGGAGCGGAGTTCGGGCAAGCCGTCAAGGATGGAAAAGATAGTTTCCGCAAGAATTAGGTACAATATTTTTCCTACGAGTGTTTTTGTCCATCTTCTTTATCAAAAAACATGTTTTAATTCGCAAAGATTTTATAATAATGCTAGAAAATGATACGTAAGATAGAATTGTTACATAAATCATTTAATGAGTCCTAAATATCTTCATTTTTAACAAAACAAAAATCGTGCGAAAAAGAAATTTTTCAGCACTAGTGCGGAAAAGTTACTTTTCCGTACGTTTTTTTAACTTTTATTTTTACTTGATTTTTTTTATGCACGGAAAAATAATAAAACAGGATTTTTTTATTATGATATATTAAAAAGAAACTTTATGTAAAGAACATTTAATTAACAATAACGAAAAAGTTAACGATGGTAGATATTGAAATTGAAAGTGAACTTTCTGTTTGTTGATTGGTTGGTGTTTGGCCCACTACAGAAATGCCTTGATCAGTTTGCTGCTTAGAATTACTACTGTAGTGAATGGAGGAAGGTATATTGGTCTGTACAGGCTGTAACACATTACAGGATTCTTCATTCGGTGCTTCTGGTAGCATCGGTTCAGCAGCACTTCTTGAAAATGAAACTTGTGTGTAGGAGGACGGGTTTTCATTTGAAAACGATTGTGGACGGAAAGGTTCTTGCAATTTGGACGTGCGGAAAAAAATCGTGAGGAAAGTAAAAATGATGCGAAAAAGTAAAATTGTGCGGAAAAGTAATTAACGTAATATTCTTTTAATAGATCGCTCAAGAAACCCTAACTTATATGTTCTTGGTTTGTAAACAGTAAGGTGAGGCCAAAAGTTATTTTTAAAAATATGATTTATAAAAAAATTTACTACTAGTATCTTACCTACTGGACCTAAATGTAACGCAGTTAGTGAATAGTATGGTTTGTTTACAATTCCTAACTATTTTTTGCTCACCAAGACTCCTGATAAAGTTGATTTTTGAAATTGTGATTTTTACAAAAGTGTTTTACTAATTTTGATATCACCCTGTACCTTACTCCAAGGACCTAAAGGTAATAGTCAGTTAATGTCATGATTTTTTAACGTGTTCCTAAGCATTTTCTGATAACGAAAGCTCTTGACAACATTGTTTTCTAAAAATGTGATTTTTAGAAAAATACACTAATAATTTCGATATCACCCAGTAGCTAACTTGCTGTCTCTAAAGGTAATACAATATGTTAGTGATATGATTTTTTAAGGTATTTCTAACTCTTGTTTGCTAAGTAAAACTCCTGACAAAGTTGTTTTTAAGAATGTAAATTGTACAACTATTTTTGATATCACCCTGTAACTCACCCCCTGAACCTAAATTTGAAATAATCCGTTAATACATAGTTTAACTTTTTGGGCTATTTTCAACTTTTTATTGTTAAGTAGAGAACTAGAATTTCTAAACAAATCTATAATAAATTTTAAGGTCACCCTGTAGCAGACCTGAACTTAACCTTTATAACCTGGGTTTGGCAGACTTTTTTTCTTTCTCTTCTCATACCTGATAAGAAATATTAGACAAACATTATTTTTAATTATATGATAATAATAATACAACAAGTTTGATATTTATATATTCAAAGGTTATTTTTTGGGCCACGGGTTGCAATAAATCCGGGTATTATTTTTTTTTTCATATCATAACTTATCAAGCCTAATATTTTTTTTCCTAAGATTCATTTGATTTCGTTAACATAATAATACGTTTGATTTTGTGGTCGGCTGTACTTAGCCATTCGCTTTGGTCGCAGCCTTCGTAGTTACGAAGGCTGTGTTTTCGTTCGCTTTGCATGTTATTTGAATCCAACTTTAACGAAGTTAGAAAAACGTCTCATGGTTTTGTTATTGTTTTTTTCCGGAAAAATACAATTTTTTAAGAACCTGTGCATCATCAACAATCCCGGAAAAATATTGAATTATCAGGAATCGGGTTTAAAGGTAGGTTTTAGATTATATTTTTCCTCATTTTTCGGTTTTAGACGCTGTATAATAAACTGAAATTTACGATGTTGCCATGATTTAGGGGTAAAATTTGAGGCGTCAAATTTTTTCAGATTGTTTCAAATTATTTCAAATTTTAAAGAATTGCCCCCTATATATCAAATCAAATAAGCTTTATTGTCAGAACTTCACACAAAAATATTGACAAAGCAAAAAAAAATTTCTCTACATTTGACTCTACACACTATATAACATATAACATCTAATCCAGATCTAGTGATACTTTTAAAAAATATATAAATATATTGATGTGGTAGCAACATAGATTAAAAAATTGATATATAAATTAAAAAACAAAAGTTAAAAAAACAAAAAAATTACCATGCAGGTACATGTAGGTTCTTAAACAAATAACTAAAAACAATACAGAGCAAAAAAGACAACTAATAAAATCGAATTAATTTAAAATAAAAAAAACTAAAGGTATCACATTCAGACTCAGGTTAATATTTTAAGTTTTAAAGTTTAAAAATTATTTATAAGTGTGCATGCAAGTACTGAAAAATAATGGAATTTCCTTCGACAGGTCGCCGGTTTGGCTTTACAAGCACATTTAAAAATAATTGTCGGTATTGACGATTGTAAATGGAAAGTTACGATACATATGGAATTTTATATGAAAAGGCACCTACCTCGGACTCTCTTGCGGCTCTAGTCAACGTTTAAACGTCCAGTTTTTCACCTCAAAATTCACTTTTTTGGGAACATGATTTTTCTAGTGTCTTGTTGTGACGGTGGTTGTTTGCGCACTCATCGCGGCGCTGCTTGTCCTCCCACGTGTGCGGTGCCGTGAAAACCCATATGCATATGTAAGAGCGCGAAAATTTAAATTATTTTAAACGCGCAAAAAAGGAAAAGAAAATGAAAATAGGAAATTCATTGCTTGCACCAACAATAAGTATATAAACATAACAGAGTCATCAAAGAATAAATATTTTAAAAAATAATGGTATAAGCAAATCTACAAAAATAATAGTACAAACAAATCTACAAAATTATGGGTTTTAATTAATTAATTAACTAACTAGAACAAAATAAAATAATGTTGACATAAAACTTAAGCAAAAACAACAATCAAACAAATAAAGACCAAGCAAAACAGAACAACAAATAACACCATAAAATAATTATTGGAATGATAGAATAATCTAATTATAAAATTCCTGCAATCAAAGGTAAAATATTCCCTGATGTTTCTTATGTCACCAGCAAGCTATTAAAATTTTGTACACTTTTGCAAATTAATAACATTTTAGTTATGAAATCAGCCAAATAATCACCTACTTTTGGATGTACCAATAATTTATATACACAATAAGTGTTACGCCATATTGGATTCAATTGGACCCAAATGCTAAGATTAAAAAAGCAAACAGTTTCAATAAAATTTGAAAGGAACTATTAAATGTTAAAGAAAGTTTTTTGGATTTTGGAAGACAAAGATATTATCTTGAGTTGAGGTAGCTGCTTACTTGGCTTGTGTTTAAACAAATTAAAAGCTATTTATCCTAAAATAAGTGATAATGGGAGTTTCTAGGCTTAGACAAGGCCAACACAAAAATGTTCTTGGGGAACTGGATTTTACATTGGGTCTTATAGGAGGTCAGACATTCTTTTATATTTTCAAAATGGCACTACAGGTTTCAGTGAAAATGCTCAGCGATATTCCCTCAAACTTTTGTAAGGATGCAAGATGATTAAAAGGTTAAAATCTTGAAGATTTAGCATTCCCTATTTTGAATTCAAATTACCTGCTATGTACCACATGCCAACTGTTATATTTGACATGTATTTGATTTTGTCATCTGTGTGTGTCACATTTGCTTCTCCTTTAAATTTAATTTTTCTGTGAGCTAATGAAGCGGCACTGAAAAATTAGGGATTACTATAGATTTTAAAAAAAAAGTTCTGCAAGAATCTAGTAAAAACAATCTCAAAACTGGCTTTATTTTAAAAAACATCAAATATTCATAAACCATCATTCCAACTTCAATATTTTAAAGACGATCAGCTGTGTAGTGATGTGACCATCAAAAACAAATCAGCCCCCAATGTGACATCAACAAACTGGAGGATCATGGCCTGTTCATTTGGATAGGCCTGGCTTAAAATAAACTGAGGGGTGAACAGCTCTCACAATCGGTGTACACATTTCTCACAATCTTTACAAAATCCCTCTCAATCACTCACAATCTGTCACAATCTTACCACAATCCCTCACAATCTTACCACAATCCTTCACAATCCCTCACAATCTTTACACAATCCATCCCAATCACTCACAATCTTTCAGAATCCTTCATCCCACAATCCTTCACAATCTTTACACAGTCTGTCCCAATCACTCACAATCTTACCACAACCCCTCACAATCTTTCACAATGTTACCACAGTCCTTCACAATCCCTCGCAAAGGAAACTATAGACATGATGACCTTTTTTTTTTGGTCACAAGAATTTTTGATGGGCTGTCACCTCCCTGCCCCTTCAGGCACACTACACTGCTGCACAGTCCTTCACAATCCCTCACAATCTTTCACAATCTTACCACAATCCCTCACAATCTTTACACAATCTTAGCAAAAGATTGTGGATTTTCACAATCAGTGTACACATTTTGGGTTAGCTGTTCACCCCTCAACATAAACAATATGGCACCCATTATCAGTACCCTGAATTTACCAAGGTATACATTTGGGTTCATTTGAAATCCAACATGCCAGCACATTTGTAGCAGTTATTTTTAAAGGCCCTCTCCCAGTACAGATATATTTAAGACATATGTGGTTAGCAGGTAAAAGGTCAGCTGAGGCCTTATATATGCTACTCATAATTTTTTCCAAGCTTCCAATTTTTTTTTAAGTGGGCAGTTGGTGCAGTTAAATATTAAAAGCATTAATAGATAAATAAAACAGGTAGGTATTAAGGTTTTAGGGGATTTACTTTCTTAACTTAATTAATTATCAAAGCAAACACTTCCAAGTTTATCATTATTATCAAAAAGATAAATTCGAATAAATTACACTTGTATCTTGCAGGGAGACTGATGGTATCCTATATTTTTTTTATCTAATCTAATATTTAATTATCTACCATTACCTTTATTTTACGCCGAATATCAAGACCTGCTTTTAAGCACAAAAAATCTTATCAATAACAAATTAAAAAATAATCTTATATTTAAAAAAACATTTTTTTTTAAAACAAATAACAAAATAATTTATCAGCTGATTATTGTGGTGGACCAGCATAATAACATATCCGTGAAACTAGCTCCATGGAGCCAGGGACCCAATTCTTGAACCACTCGGATTTTTTGTCGTATACGAGTAAAATTCGAATGGTAGTTTCGAGTGCTTGGAAAAATAGCTATTCTTGAATGCCACTCGAACGCCAATTCCGTGTACGACTTTTTTTTCGACTACACTACTTGGCAACGCTGCTTTCGTATAATTTTGACCAAACTAACGCCGGTATGTGCGCTTAAACTTGCCGCGATGCAAGGACTGTGTTCTCTGTGTACAGTCCTTGGCCGCGATGAATTAAGGTTGACAGTAGATTGACATTAGCTTGTCCACAGATTAGGAGCTTGTCTAACGAACTGTCACGATCAGCTGTTTTTCGATCCAAGATGGTCGCCATAGGACAAACAAAGCGTTTTCCCATAAGCCGCAATGTTAACAAAAACGTAATTTATAAAAAAAGTGAAACGATTTAAGTTACAACAAAGATGCTGTTTTAAGTATTGAACCTTTGTACACATGGGAAAAATGCGTTTTTCTTTAAAAAAATCAATTGAAGCCAGTAAATCTCAAATAAAAGGGACCATGTTTTGTTCAAAAGTCAGGTTATGTTTTTATTTACTTTTGTTCTTTTTTACTTTTTTTCAGTTTTTTACTCAGTTTGAATCATTATTATTAGTTTCTGTGCTGTTATAAATTGTGGCAGCTGGGGAGAGCTTGATAATGTTAGTTTTGATGGAATGCCAAGTATTTTGACCTTAAAAAATCATCTTGATTTAAATGAACTAGGTATCAGCTCAAAGAAGGGAAAAGAAAGTGGATAAGTGCTCTATTACCTGACTTAATAGAGGATAAATTGAAATATTCGAAAGTTTTTTGTCAGGTTTGTTTTGGATAAATGTGTAACAGCCATTTTGGCAACATTTTCTATTGGGATCTTTTTTTATGCTTTTGCAGAAGTGTAACATAGAATTGTGTTAAACTGTAAGAAATATTTCACTATGATTTTTTGACTATTCTAGGCAAGCAACTTTCAAAACTAGAATACAGCAATGATCATGACTGGGTCTCTCCTGAATGAATTATTATTTCAAAATGGTTGAAAAATTTTAAAAATGGTTGAAAAAAGAGTCCAGAGAAGAAAGAAAAGGAAAACAATATGAGGTTAAAGTGTGAATAATGAGCTGAACCAAATTTGTACACCATCCTACAGAACTCTTAAATAAACTTTTGGTAGTGTAGCGTCTTGTATAGTGTCGAGTGAAGTCCTGTATCATCAAAGTTTCTTTTTCTTTAATAAATATTTATTTTACAGACCTCAAAACAGTTTAGAATAAACTGGTGAATTTGACAATCTCCCTAACTCAAACCTCTTTTTATCTTAAACTATTTTGGTGCAAATTTTCCTTTATTTCCATGCTTTTTGACACCTAAAACTTGTACACCGTAAAATTTGTATAGTATCTGACTGGACCTACTACAAGTCCTGTTGTGAAATTTCTACGGTACTGTTCTGAGCTTATTACCAAAAAAATTTTTTTATGGCATCATTAATAATAGATGGAAAAAAAGTAATCTTTGTTGACTTTGATGTCCACAAGAAAAACAAATAAGTTCTCTCAGATATTTTTTTCAATTTCTCTCAAAAAAACTTAGGTTCTAATACTCCTAATGGGTCATATGCTGTTACGCCCAATTGTAGAGTAGAGTATATATTTATTTGCATAAACTTTTAGATACATAATTGAGCAAATATTGTTACAGAAAAACAGTAATAGTAACAGTAGTAATACAACAGCGAATATTGTACTGTTGTAAAATTTGAACAGTACTTACTGTTGTGAGCTGATGAACCTTAGGTTTGACCGTACTTAAGCCCTATGTATTATAGTTCATGGAAAATCATATGGTGATGTACAGTGTGTGAGGCCAATGACATGGAAAAACTGTGTATTTTAATTTTGCAAGTTTTTTTTTATATAATGTTTACTTATATTTTTTTAAATAAACATATTTTGTAAAGTACTTATTAGAAGTTTGCTTGACCAACCTCGGTTGGAACTCATATGTGCATATTGATCTGTTGGACTGACCTACCTATAAGTTGTGCCTCTTTTTCATGTCACTACTGGAGGGTTAAAATAATTAACCTTTGTCTAAACCTAAAAATCATAGTGATATATTTTTCACAGTTTAACGCTATAGAAGGCCTATTACTTAGCAAAAGGTTTAGTCAAGTACAACAAAAGATCCTAATAGAAAACCTGAATCTGACGAGAAAAGTTTAGTCTATTTCAATTTCGTCTCTGTTAAGTGAGCTCTTTGAATAGAACTACTTTCCCCTACCTTGGGCTGATAGTTCATTGATTCATTGGTCAAAAACCTTTGGGGGCCGATACCTTTGGGGGCCCCCAGAGTTCTCATGATGTACTTTATGCTATTTTTTTTGTTTATTCATGAAATATATGGAAAATATCTAAAAAAATATGTGGTTTGGGGGGTCCGGGCCCCTAGCCCCCGCACCCTTGGTGCGCCCATGTAATAATTCAAAATAAGTGAAAAAACTAGAAAAAAAGTTAAAAAAACAAAATAAACAAAAACATAACCTACTTTTTTGAAGAAAACATGGTCCCTTTTATTTCAGATTTTCTCGCTTTAGTTTAATATTTTTAAGAAAAACGCATTTTTCCCATATGCACAAAGTTCTTAAAACTGATTAAGTTTTGAGACTAAAGCTCTTGTCGTTTTTGTAAAATTTACGTTTTTGTTAACATTACGGCTTATGGGAAATCGGTTTGTTTGTCCTATGGAAGACATCTTGGATTTGATCATATGTTTTGTTAGAAAACCCTATTACATCTTTTGTTTTTGTAATTTTTTTTTAAAAGAGTGATTTATTTTCACGATGTGTTTTTTTTAGAACAAGAAGCTGTGTTTTATTTTGGTAACAGCAATGATTGTTTAATCATTGGTAACGGTAAGTACCAAATTATAGTAATGGAAATTTGGGGCCTAGGCCTTTGAAGTGTGGAAATTTGGGGGTAAAATTCGCAGTTGAATTTTGAGACTGCTTAAAAGAAAACAAATAAACTTCATAAGTATTCTAAAGGGGTCTTGAACTTGAGGCTTTGTTTGTAATGAGTGGCCAGTGTTTGACGAACTTGCATACTTCATGCTTTGACAAAAATTGTACAAGTGTTAAGTAACATAGGGGTTTTTACTGAAACATTTGGAGTTTGCATTTTGTCTGTAGTATAGAAACAATTTAATTTTTTGCTCCCAGTGTTTTTTCTCAGTTTCATTTTGAGTAGAACAGTTTTGCCCTTTAGGCCGATAAGCATAATAAACATTTCAAGTAAAAGTTGACAAAATCAGTGACCTTTGTTCAAAAAACCCATTTTTTTGTTTAAATTTGAATATCTTTACATGTCAATTAACTGCAAAAAAATTTAAAACTGTTGTAGACTAAAGCAACCTCATATGATCAGTATGATTTGATATGAATATGTACATTATTTTTGTAGATGTCTTTGTTTTTCAAAAGTTATAAACAAGGACATATATAAAAATCTTGCCAGTAATACGGATCCAGTGAGGTCTGCTGTGGTACACTTAATGAAAAAACTTTTTGTTACAGGTTTCTCAGAGAAGACATGAAGATCATTTTTGAGGTGTGAAGCAGTTTTTGCCCAGCGGTCCTGTTGCAATGATGATCCTACTAGAAATACTCAGATGCATTTGGTAATCTATTAACTTTTAAAGAACATTTTTAAATAAATTATAAGTAAAATAAAGTTTATTGTAGTTTTATTGTAAAAAAGATTATACAACTTCTTACATAAAAGCTTATACAGTGAGAACGAGCAAGTTGGAATACATTTTCTAGCAGGTTAAATTAAAATTTTTTTGAATAAACCAAAATCATGCCTACTGAGATTTTTAATGAGCAATATTTTTGATGAATTTTTTTGGACAGATTCCCAGAAAGGGGTCCAGCAAGATAAAACTTGTGGCACCTTGTTGGAAAGCCTATTGAAAAAGAAAAATTATAGTTCACTTTTTTTTGGAAATCTGTCAAATTAAAAAAAAAAACATTTTTTATTAGTTTTTCAACAAACTGCTACAAGTTAAGTCTACCAGTTGCAAAAAAAATTTTGGTATTACTGGACCTCTTGTCAGGGGTCCACCACCTATATTTTAATAAAATTATAGGTTTTACTTTAAATGACACTTATATTCTCTAAAAATTACAAAAAAATAGAAATAATTTTCTTTTTGTTAATTTAAAAAAATTATTTGATACCCTTTCTAACAAGGTGCCTTAAGTGGGGTCATTCCATCTTAAAAAATAAGTTGTCAGCTAGTGGACCCCTTTCTGGGGGTCTGTCCAAAAAATATTGCTGGTTCAAAATCTCAGTTAACATGTGTTTGGATTTTTTCAAAAAACTTAAATTTAACCGACTAGCAAGTTTATTCCAACTGGCTTGTTCTCACACTGTAGTCATATTGTATAGCGTTTTTTAATGCACTTGACAGTAAGTACTTATTATGTACTTTGAAATGTAAATAAAGAAAAATAATGTTTTTATATTTTATATTTATTTTTGGCCAACATAGAAAAAGTCAGAAAAAATAGTGAATCTGGTAAAGTATAAGATTAAGTTTATTATTTACATGCAGGGGATTTTCCTACTTGAAGCAGTTGGGCCCTTATATTATCCAAAAATTAAGCAAAATAAGATAAGGCGTTGTACCCAGGGAGGAATCAAGAGGTATCAATGCCCCACAAAATAGTTGATAAAGTGTGTTAAAAGAGACACAAATAAGACAAAAAAATTGCACAATACTCAAATTTTTATTAAAACTTTTTAATCCCCCGTCCCTCCCGAAAACGCTCTTTTATATATTTTTTCTTGAAAATGTGTTACAAAGTTTTTTAATTATTTTTCTTTTTTAGAGCGTTCATTCATAAATTATTAACGCAAAAATTCAGGATTTTTCACTCCCCCCCCCCCAGTCGTAAGGCATTTCCAAGAAAAAAAGAAATTAAAAAAAACTGAATGTCACAAGAGGCTATCCCCCTTCCACCTCTTTGCGTCCTCAAGCCCTTTTATTGCCAAATCGCGTCTTTTTTCACAAGACCTCCCAGTTTTTTTTAAATAAAGAAAAATTAAGCAAACACCAAAAAATATATTAAAGTTATTAAAGTAAACAAAAATGTTAGGTTAGATCACTTAGATTCGTATACGGAAATTGAGATTCGAGTGGACTTTACCACTCGACTCTATTTCCGAACGAAAAACTCGTATACGAGCTTTCAAGAATTCGAATGGTGAATTCCCGTATACGTTTCGCCGAATCCGTATACGGATTTATTTCAAGAATTGGGTCCCGCTCCTTCGCAGCCAGCTCCACAAAATTACAGTGGACCAGATAAACGGTACTGGAATAATAAAAATATTAAGAACTCGTTTATTTTTTGGAATTTTGACTTCTTGAACTTGAACCACTTGTAAAGAAACCACCTTTCTATCGGCGCTATATATTATCATTTTGTTACAAACGTCATTGGCGGAGGTAGGAATTTTTAAATTTTATTAAAGTGAATTTGGGGCTAGGTCCGTAATTATGTCATTTTGACAGATTTTGCCTAAAAACTCGCACACATTATAAAGGGATCACCCCTTTAACGCCCCTATATTTCAGAATTTTGTTACAAACGTCAGTGGCGGAGTTATGAATTTTTAAATTTTTATTGAAGTGAATTTGGAGCTGGGTCCCTAATTACGTCATTTCCACAGATTTTGCGTTTAAACCTGCACACATTATAAAGGGATCACCTCTCTATCGCCCCTATATTTCACATTTTTGTTACAAACGTCAGTGGCGGAGTTATGAATTTTTAAATTTTTCTTGAAGTGAATTTGGAGCTGGGTTTCTATTTACGTCATTTTGACAGATTTTGCGTTAAAACTTGCACACGTTGTCAAGGGATCACCGCTCTATCGCCGCTATATTTCAGAATTTTGTTACAAACGTCAGTGGCGGAGTTATGAATTTTAAAATTTTTATTGAAGTGAATTTGGAGTTGGGTCCCTAATTACGTCATTTCGACAGATTTTGCCTAAAAACTCGCACACATTATAAAGGGATCACTCCTCTAACGCCCCTATATTTCAGAATTTTGTTACAAACGTCAGTGGCGGACGAAGTTTAAATTTTATTGAAGTAAATATGGATTTGAATAATTTTTTGTAAACGTTAATTCTAGGAAATTTCAAACTTTTCTGATAACTATATTTTTAAATAGGGGGGGGGGGGGGGGTAGAAAGGTTCACTTATAAGTTTAGAAAATGTATTTATTGTGCAATTTTTTCTTTATATTTTTATTACTGAGAAATCGATTTAAACCAATGGTTACAAGGATGTAAGTTGTGTAATCATTGTTCAAACCTAAGGTTTAAACCAGCAACGTAGTGAGGGCAGGGCGACCGGGGCACCTGCCCCGGGCGCCAAAGTCAGTGGGCGCCGAAAGGCGCCTCTTACATTTTTGTAAGTAAAATTTATTTTGGAAGGCGCCAAACTTTAACCTTGCCCCGGGCGCATGAAACCCTCAGTACGCCGCTGGTTTAAACATACTTTATTGATTATTTTAAAGGGAACCTCCTATCAATTTAAATAAAATTTTGTAGGTAAGGAAAACCTTTTTACACTAATTCTTATTAAAGAGGCCGATACATAGACGCGTGTTTACCACGCCTGTTGGTTGAAATTCCTATAAAGGAAAAATCTGTGATCAAATTAAATCGAAGATTTCTAAGAACACCAAAATAATCCGTGCTCTTGAGACAAGAGCGTCCAGGGCTAGATCTAAGTATGAGCGGATAGCAGGGTAGCAGGTTTATGTTGTATGTATGGTAACGATTTGAACAGCTTTTCCCAAAACCAAAAGAGGCTAGCACGCCCCCCTCCCTCCTGACATAAATATATATATATATATATATATATATATATATATATATATATATATATATATATATTGTTATAGTAATACATAAACTGCATTTTTTACAAAATTGAACGTTTCTTAAAGTATTTCACAAGAAATCTTTATTTTGCAAAATAATTACATAGGGTCCTAAACTTAAGGATTCATACTTATACCACGGATCACCTTTAGGTGATCCGTGCTTATACTTACCTATTAAAAGCACCAATTATGTAAGGTGTAGGTTAAAATTGAAATATCTACGAAATAAGTACTTTCTGAGATAATATACAAGCTTCAAAAATATCGATATTCATGTGTCAGTATCGGCAATAGTATCGATATTTTAGATAGTGCATGGAGATTATTGTCAATATTTAATATTATTACTTTTAAAGAATATCGATATTTGTATTGAATTCTGGATAGATAGATAATTATAAATTTTTCTTAATTATAAATATGCTCATATGTTCATCCCCTTAAAAATATTAAACTACTATTATTTATATAATAATCAAAGCTTTTAGCTATTTTCGATCTTTAAAATATCGATATGTTCAATATTTATATTTTTACCAAGAGATACTAAAAAATATAAAACCAATATTTTTTAAGATCGATTTTTAAATTTTTAATTCAAAAATAGTTTAACAAACCCACAAAATCTGGAAACAATTTTAGATTTTAATAGCGCATTTTGGTAATGCTGTAAATAAAGTATTCGGCTTTTTTCAAGAATATCGATTTTTATGTCGTAGGTACTGTTGATATATTTATCGATTTTTCAAAATTTAATGTCAAAAATATTTTTGGACGGTCATCAATGTTATCTAACAAATATCGATATGCAATTGAACCATACCCATCCCTAAAAGTAAAGGTGAAGGCGCGTCCACACCTGAACATTTCGACGACCATTAAGCCGAGCAACGAGTTGAGCGGCGAACGGAACACTAGTTTGGACGGAGTCTTGAGCGTGCTTGCGAACAATTCGGGGAATCCTAGCCATTCCCAACGCTTGTCTGTTTTTTGCCAGATATCAAATAGACATTAGAATTTTGAAAGAAAAAAACTGAGAGCATTTTAAAGAGCGAACAGCACAAGCGCTCCGTTCGTTGTTCGTCAAAATCAAAAAAGCCCATTTGCAGTTTCGCTCGCCGTTCTGCTCGTTGCGCGGCTCAATGTTCGTCAAAATGTTCAGGTGTTGACGCGGCTTTAGATGTTAACGAATGTAATAACGCTGCTTATTTAGGGAACGTGCTTAAAAAACGTAACGCAAAAATTCAGAATTTTTGACGCCTCTTCCCCCTTGTAACGCATTTTCAAGAAAAAACACATTAAAAAAACATTGAGTGTAACGCAAGGCCAAACCCCCCTCCACCCCTATAGCGTTACGTAATTTAAGGACAGGCCCTTAGTTCGAAAGGGGCGGCGCTAACAAAAAAGGAAGAAGCAGGGACGAAGCGCGGATTGGAGGGGGTAACCTGGTAGTTACCCCCCCCCCCCCCACTACAAAAAAATATATGCTTTTTTTGTTAATAAATTAAAGGGCAAACAGGAGAATTACCGTCCCCCTAGAAAAGAAAAATTATTGCAAATAATGTTTTCGTCGACTATTACCCCCTCTAGATGTTGACCCAGAACCGCGCCTGGCAAGAATTAAAGTTTTTTTTCTTACACTTATCGTATATCCATATTAGAGGTGGGTTGCGATTTCACGAACTGTGACTTTGTCACTGTGACTCGTCTGTCGCAGTCACCATCTGCTCCAGTCCGAACGAAATAGCAGTGACATTTTGTCACAGTCTGGCACTGACGCCCCGACCGAAACCCCACGTCACCACAGCACCGGCGTCCGTCGCAGCGTAAAGTCGCGATCGCGAGTACCCCAAGCAGTTACAGTGACTGTTTGCCCGCAATGCCCGCCCGCTCCGTCTGTCGCGCCGCGTCTACGCGGCAGCACAGTGCAGAGTAGGGAACAATTTTCTAGATTGCGATTTCGTCATATAGGTATTGGTTAAACTGCTCCAAAAAATCACTGCTATTTGTCACCGTGACGCGACTGGAGCAGTCACGTCTTGTCACTGCTCCACCAAAATCGCAGGTTGGCCCATCTCTAATCCATATGCAATTAAAATGCTGGTTTCAGCTCCTCCCTAAATGCAGCCCTGGGACCCAATTCTTGAAATAAATCCGTATACGGATTCGGCGAAACCTATACGGATAATCACCATTCCAATTCTTGAAAGCTCGTATACGAGTTTTTCGTTCGGAAATAGAGTCGAGTGGTAAAGTCCACTCGAATCTCAATTTCCGTATACGAATCTGAGTGATCTAACCTAACATTTTTGTTTACTTTAATATATTTTTTGGTGTTAGCTTAATTTTTCTTTATTTAAAAAAAACTGGGAGGTCTTGTGAAAAAAGACGCGATTTAGCAATAAAAGGGCTTGAGGACGCAAAGAGGTGGAAGGGAGATAGCCTCTTGTGACACTCAGTTTTTTTTAATTTCTTTTTTTCTTGGAAATGCCTTACGACTGGGGGGGGGAGTGAAAAATCCTGAATTTTTGCGTTAATAATTTATGAATGAACGCTCTAAAAAAGAAAAATAATTAAAAAACTTTGTAACACATTTTCAAGGAAAAATATATAAAAGAGCGTTTTCGGGAGGGACTGGGGGATTAAAAAGTTTCAATAAAAATTTGAGTATTGTGCAATTTTTTTGTCTTATTTGTGTCTCTTTTAACACACTTTATCAACTATTTTGTGGGGCATTGATACCTCTTGATTCCCCCCTGGGTACAAGACCTTATCTTATTTTGCTTAATTTTTGGATAATATAAGGGCCCAACAGCTTCAAGTAGGAAAATCCCCTGCATGTAAATAATAAACCTAATCTCATACTTTTACCAGATTCACTATTTTTTCTGACTTTTTCTATGTTGGCCAAAAATAAATATAAAAACATTATTTTTCTTTATTTACATTTCAAAGTACATAATAAGTACTTAATACTGTCAAGTGCATTAAAAAACGCTATGCAATATGACTACAGTGTGAGAACAAGCCAGTTGGAATAAACTTGCTAGTCGGTTAAATTAAGTTTTTTGAAAAAATCCAAGCACATGTTAACTGAGATTTTGAACCGGCAATATTTTTACAGAATATTTTTTGGACAGACCCCCAGAAAGGGGTCCACTAGCATACAACTTATTTTTTAAGATGGATTGACCCCACTTAAGGCACCTTGTTAGAAAGGGTATCAAATAATTTTTTTAAATTAACAAAAAGAAAATTATTTCTATTTTTTTGTAATTTTTAGAGAATAAGTGTCATTTAAAGTAAAACCTATAATTTTATTAAAATATAGGTGGTGGACCCCTGACAAGAGGTCCAGTAATACCAAAATTTTTTTTGCAACTGGTAGACTCAACTTGTAGCAGTTTGTTGAAAAACTAATAAAAAATGTTTTTTTTTATTTCACAGATTTCCAAAAAAAAGTGAACTATAATTTTTCTTTTTCAATAGGCTTTCCAACAAGGTGCCACAAGTTTTATCTTGTTGGACCCCTTTCTGGGGTTCTGTCCAAAACAAATTCATCAAAAATATTGCTCATTAAAAATCTCAGTAGGCATGTTTTGGGTTTATTCTAAAAAAATGTAATTTAACCTGCTAGAAAATGTATTCCAACTTGCTCGTTCTCACTGTATAAGCTTTTACGTAAGAAGTTGTATAATCTTTTTTACAATAAAAACTACAATAAACTTATTTTTATTTTACTTATAATTTATTAAAAAAATTGAATCTGAGTATTTCTAGTAGGTTCATCATTGCAACAGGACTGCTAGGCAAAAACTGCTTCACACCTCCAAAATGGTCTTCATGTCTTATCTGAGAAACCTGTAACAAAGTTTTTTCATTGAGGTACCACAGCAGACCTCACTGGATCCGTATTACTGGCAGGATTTTTATATATATCCTTGTTTATAACTTTTGAAAAACAAAGACATCTACAAAAATAATGTACATATTCAAATCAAATCATACTGATCATATGAGGGCTGCTTTAGTCTACAACAGTTTTTAATTTAAACATTCAAATTTAAACAAAAAAATGGGTTTTTTGAACAAAGGTTACTGATTTTGTCAATTTTTACTTGAAATGTTTATTATGCTTATCGGCCTAAAAGGCAAAACTGTTCTATACTCAAAAACAAACTGAGAAAAAACACTGGGAGCAAAAAATTAAATTGTTTCTATACTACAGACAAAATGCAAACTCCAAATGTTTCAGTAAAAACCCCTATGTTACTTAACACTTGTACAATTTTTGTCAAAGCATGATGTATGCAAGTTCGTCAAACACTGGCCACTCATTACAAACAAAGCCTCAAGTTCAAGACACCTTTAGAATACTTATGAAGTTTATTTGTTTTCTTTTAAGCAGTCTCAAAATTCAACTGCAACCTTTACCAATGATTACACAATCATTGCCTTTACCAAAATAAACCACAGCTTCTTTTTTTATTAAAACAACAACATATATCTAGAAAATAAATCACTCTTTAAAAAAAAAATTACAAAAACAAAAGATGTAATGTCAATCTACTGTCAACCTTACTTCATCGCGGCAAGTTTAGGCGCACATACCGGCGTTAGTTTGGTCAAAATTATACGAAAGCAGCGTTGCCAAGTAGTGTAGTCGAAAAAAAAGTCGTACACGGAATTGGCGTTCGAGTGGCATTCAAGAATAGCTATTTTTCCAAGCACTCGAAACTACCATTCGAATTTTACTCGTATACGACAAAAAATCCGAGTGCTTCAAGAATTGGGTCCCTGGTCGCGCCAATTTCTTTGAAAGCGTCGGAATTGCTTTGTCTTTGCCGGGAAGCCGAATCAACTTTGTCGCGGACCGGCATTTTTCTTTTATAGGAACCGCTATCAAAAGCACCGCAAAGATTTTGCTTTCTTTTTGGTTGTAACTTTTTACGTTTGTAACAAAATTCTGAAATATAGGGGCGATAGAGGGGTGATCCCTTTATAATGTGTGCAAGTTTTAACGCAAAATCTGTCGAAATGACGTAATTAGGGACCCAGCTCCAAATTCACTTCAATAAAAATTTTAAAATTCATAACTCCGCCACTGACGTTTGTAACAAAATTGTGAAATATAGCGGCGATAGAGGGGTGATCCCTTTATAATATATGCAAGTATTTAGGCAAAATCTGTCGAAATGACGTAATTAGGGACCTAGCTCCAAATTCACTTCAATAAAAATATAAAAATTCATAACTCCGCCACTGACGTTTGTAACAAAATTGTGAAACATAGCGGCGAAAGAGGGGTGATCCCTTTATAATATGTGCAAGTATTTAGGCCAAATCTGTCGAAATGACGTAATTAGGGACCTAGCTCCTGTGAAGCTGCCCCAGGGTTTCGTGAAAACCGAGCGAATATTTTTCTAAGTTACCCCGGGTACAGTTACAAAATCTTTACCATCTTTTTAGCGTAAGCGTTTTAGCGTATATTGCTTTGTTTGCAACCGTGTTATTGATATAAATTAAACACTTTCTTTAAAGCAAGTTATTATATATTGATAAATAAAATATAGTACATATTCCAAAGTATTGCATGTCGTTATTTTTATTCAAGTCACACAAAAGTTAAATTTATAACATTAAAATCATATTTTTCAATAAACTCTTTTTAACCATAGTCTATCAGTTAACATATTAGCAAAACGCTCTTGTGAGCAAAAGTTTGTATGGTAAAACAAAATGATTCAAAGTCAATTTTCATAGTCCACGAATTTTAAGCAACAACCGATAGATTAAAGTTCAAAATAAATCTCTCACCATAATTACAGCCAGAATGCCACCACTAATATTTAACACTACTTAGTTTTTTTGTTTTGTGGCATTACAGTTACCTTTGGCACATTTAGTCACTTTTATTATTTATTTACTTATTTTCACTTTTAGGTTTGGATTCAAAAATCATAACTTATTACGAATGATATTAAGTTTTTGACAGATTTGAACTGATCGTAACAGAGATCACGACTCCGATTAAAATTAATACTCCGACTGATCTACTCCGATTGATTTAAATATTACAACTGATCTACTCTGATTAATCTATTCCAATTGATCTACTCCGATTGATCTCTTTTGCTATCCAGATCGCGCTTTTATAACAAGTCTTAAAGTGGGGAACAACATCACGGTGATGTTTTTCACCATTTAAGTTCATACAAATATCAAAGTTTGGCCTAGTGGGATTAACCTTGCGGTCTGCCTGCTTTTATTTTTAGCAATGCGCAAAGCCATGCAAACACAGAGTAAAGATTTTGCCTTGTTTGGCTGTCCTAATTAAAATTAGGTAGCGTGGCGCCGTTTTTGTCTCGAGGCTTTAGAACCTTGATTTGGCGGATATTTCATCATCGAACAGAGTTGATAAAAAGGCTAGGATCTATTCGTTTATTATTTAATTTAAGCTCAGAGTCTCCACAAGTAAGGTGTTGTCAAGTGTTAGTCAGTGGTTATACAAAGTCTAAGTGATGGGTTGAATACAATAACGTGAGTTACTTTAATTTAATATCGTACAATAGTGAGTGTTAAAAATAAATGAATTTTCTTTACGGTTCAACCTCTAACTGAGTAAAATTATTAATTAAGTTGCCATTGTAGATTTTTAAAATTAAGCTGTTAGCTGACTCCTACACTCCAAATTCACTTCAATAAAAATTTAAAAATATATAACTCCGCCACTGACGTTTGTAACAAAATTCTGAAATATAGGGGCGATAGAGGGGTGATCCATTTATAATGTGTGCGAGTTTTTAGGTAAAATCTGTCAAATTGACGTAATTAGGGACCCAGCTCCAAATTCACTTCAATAAAAATTCATAACTCCGCCACTGACGTTTGTAACAAAATTCTGAAATATAGGGGCGATAGAGGTGTGATCCCTTTATAATATGTGCAAGTATTTAGGCAAAATCTGTCAAAATGACATAATTACGGACCTAGCTCCAAATTCACTTTAATAAAATTTAAAAATTCCTACCATGCCACTGACGTTTGTAACAAAATGATAATATATAGCGCCGATAGAAGGGTGGTTTCTTTACAAGTGGTTCAAGTTACAAGTCAGAATCCCAAAAAATAAACGAGTTCTTAATATTTTTATTGTTCCATTATAGTTTATCTGGGACCCAATTCTTGAAATAAATCCGTATACGGATTCGGCGAAACGTATACGGATATTCACCATTCGAATTCTTGAAAGCTCGTATACGAGTTTTTCATTCGGAAATAGAGTCGAGTGGTAAAGTCCACTCGAATCTCAATTTCCGTATACGAATCTGAGTGATCTAACCTAACATTTTTGTTTACTTTAATATATTTTTTGGTGTTTGCTTAATTTTTCTTTATTTAAAAAAAACTGGGAGGTCTTCTGAAAAAAGACGCGATTTGGCAATAACAGAGCTTGAGGACGCAAAGAGGTGGAAGGGGGATAGCCTCTTGTGACACGCAGTTTTTTTTAATTTATTTTTTCTTGGAAATGCCTTACGACTGGGGGGGGGGGGGAGAGTGAAAAATCCTGAATTTTTGCGTTAATAATTCATGAATGAACAGCTCTAAAAAAGAAAAATAATTAAAAAAATTATTTAACTTTGTAACACATTTTCAAGAAAAAATATATAAAAGGAGCGTTTTCGGGAGGGACTGGGGGATTAAAAAGTTTCAATAAAAATTTGAGTATTGTGCAATTTTTTTGTCTTATTTGTGTCTCTTTTAACACACTTTATCAAATATTTTGTGGGGCATTGGTACCTCTTGATTCCCCCCTGGGTACAACACCTTATCTTATTTTTACAGAATATTTTTTGGACAGACCCCCAGAAAGGGGTCCACTAGCATACAACTTATTTTTTAAGATGGAATGACCCCACTTAAGGCACCTTGTTAGAAAGGGTATCAAATAATTTTTTTAAATTAACAAAAAGAAAATTATTTATATTTTTTTGTAATTTTTAGAGAATATAAGTGTCATTTAAAGTAAAACCTATAATTTTATTAAAATATAGGTGGTGGACCCCTGACAAGAGGTCCAGTAATACCAAAAAATTTTTTGCAACTGGTAGACTCAACTTGTTGCACTTTGTTCAAAAACTAATAAAAAATGTTTTTTTTTAATTTGACAGATTTCCATAAAAAAGTGAACCATAATTTTTCTTTTTCAATAGGCTTTGCAACAAGGTGCCACATGTTTTATCTTGTTGGAATCCTTTCTGGGGTTCTGTCCAAAAAAAATCATCAAAAATATTGCTCATTAAAAATCTCAGTAGGCATGATTTTGGTTTATTCAAAAATTTTTTAATTTAACCTGCTAGAAAATGTATTCCAAGTTGCTCGTTCTCACTGTATAAGCTTTTATGTAAGAAGTTGTATAATCTTTTTTACAATAAAACTACAATAAACTTTATTTTACTTATAATTTATTTAAAAAAGTTCTTTAAAAGTTAATAGATCACCAAATGCATCTGAGTATTTCTAGTAGGATCATCATTGCAACAGGACCGCTAGGCAAAAACTGCTTCACACCTTAAAAATGATCTTCATGTCTTCTCTGAGAAACCTGTAACAAAAAGTTTTTTCATTGAGTGTACCACAGCAGACCTCACTGGATCCGTATTACTGGCAAGATTTTTATATATGTCCTTGTTTATAACTTTTGAAAAACAAAGACATCTACAAAAATAATGTACATATTCAAATCAAATCATACTGATCATATGAGGGCTGCTTTAGTCTACAAGTTTTAAATTTTTTTGCAGTTAATTGACAGGTAAAGATATTCAAATTTAAACAAAAAAAAATGGGTTTTTTGAACAAAGGTTACTGATTTTGTAACTTTTTACTTGAAATGTTTATTATGCTTATCGGCCTAAAAGGCAAAACTGTTCTACTCAAAAAGAAACAGAAAAAACACTGGGAGCAAAAAATTAAATTGTTTCTATACTACAGACAAAAGGCAAACTCCAAATGTTTCAGTAAAAACCCCTATGTTACTTAACACTTGTACAATTTTTGTCAAAGCATGATGTATGCAAGTTCGTCAAACACTGGCCACTCAACAAACAAAGCCTCAAGTTCAAGACCCCTTTAGAATACTTATGAAGTTTATTTTTTTCTTTTAAGCCGTCTCAAAATTCAACTGCGAATTTCACCCCCAAATTTCCACACTTCAAAGAGGTTATTTCAAATTTCCATTACTATAATTTGGTACTTACCGTTACCAATGATTACACAATAATTGCCTTTACCAAAATAAACCACAGCTTCTTTTTTTATTAAAGCAAAAACATATATCTAGAAAATAAATCACTTTTAAAAAAAAAATTGCAGAAACAAAGGCGGTAACACAGATTAGGTAAATACGTATGCGGTATATCACAGAAGAGTCGTAATATGTCCATCTACTGTCAACCTTACTTCATCGCGGCAAGTTTAGGCGGACATACCGGCGTTGGGTTGGCCAAAATTATACGAAAACTGCGTTGCCAAGTAGTGTAGTCGAAAAAAAAAGTCGTACACGGAATTGCCGTTCGAGTGGCATTCAAGAATAGCAATTTTTTCGAGCACTCGAAACCACCATTCGAATTTTACTCGTATACGACAAAAAATCCGAGTGGTTCAAGAATTGGGTCCCTGGTCCACTGTAATTTTGTGTATGGAGCTGGCTCCATGGAGCTAATTTCACAAAGGTCATAATAACGTACTTAAGTTAAGATCGGCAAAGGTGACCAGCCAAAAAGTCTTTATTACATAGCGGACCATCAAAAACAAGATCATTTTTGAAACAACCATTTATTTCAAGGTGGTGCTGTCCGTTTTCTGTTGTGGAGTTTTGCTTGCATGCTGTCTTCGATGTGCGGTCATGATTATGCCTAATCTGGGCTTTCATTTTGTGTTGTCTTGGCCTAATTTCAAACCAAATTACCGACTTTGCTTCAAACCACTCGCGGCTACAGACTAAAATGCACTCTGGCTCCTTCGATTTCGAGGTTATGTTATAATTGTTTTGTTTAAATAGCCTGGAGCATGGAATAAATAAATTTCTTCGATGGTGGAAGTGTTTGAAGTCCTTTCGAGTTTTAAAAATTAGTATTAAAAATATTTGTCGTGTCGTTAGTTCGGTCAAATTTAGTTCAAAATAGGGCTAGTAACGAAATAGGGTGTCTTTCTAACATATTTTTTCAAAAAAAAACTTCCCTGGCTTCTTTCGCGGGATCCTAGCGGGTGTGAAGCACCCCCGTGAAAATGTCATACGGAATATAACATAGGGTCACTGCATCACGAAGACGTAGTGTCTTCTTAGGGTAGCGACACGACAGCTAAATATTTTTGGTTATATGACGAATCTGACACTGTCAGGAGCGTAGCTTTTTTTGTGTTCAAAAAAATAAAATGGTTTACAAATGTTACGTAAAGAACTGTCATCACACCCCTTATATATATTTAGACTGTCCAAATAAACAAACCATTAAAATAATGCTTTTTCAGATTATCGAATATAAAAACTAAATTTTTTATGATTTCATATTTAATAGGACCCACACAGCGCAAGAAACAAAAAATTAGTTGACATGTTTTATAAAATATAAAAAACTGTTGTTGGATTTTGTATCATTTAATAAATTTCTTTATGCACTCTAGGGCATAAACGTGTACGTTTATTCCCTTTTTTCATGGACTGAGGTAGTATTTTTTATCCCCTGTGATTAAAAGTAAGTAAGTAAAAGATCATTTTATTTAAAAAAAAAAACAAAAAGCTATCATGATACACGATACGGTTATTCTGTTACTTCCAGCTTGGCGGCAGTTTACTGTACTTTGCTGATGACTTGGTTGGTTTCGATTGTTATTATTGTATCCTTTGGCATAGCCTCCATATAAACGAAGCATTTAACTTTCTAGACTTCTCCAGGATGTAAAACAGGAATACCTTTTCGATGAAATTTTCGACATTCCTTTTATTGCATCATTTTCGGTACTCTGAAAGCTGCTTTCTTTGGTGGCCTTTTCAATGTACATCTCAAAGTAGGAATAGACTTTATTATTTGATCCCTCGTTTGTTCCATCTTTGAGAAATTTAATTCGAACATATTCTCGACTAAACCTATTTAGTTTGTTATAAAATAAATATAATTTTTTTGCCAATTTTTTCTCTGTTCGTTAGCGTCTGACTGACTTTTGTTTAATGTCTACCATAGCAACGCGCCCAAAGCTCACCAAATAAATGAAAACTATCACTGCCCACTGTATTATTATATACCGGGAGTTGACATGATAAAACTAGAGTACCGGAGTAAGTGGTTTAATATTTATTTATTTTATGATTATTATTATTTTTAGTATATAAGTCCTTTTTAATCACAGCAAATTACGGTCGTCCTTCCGGTCGGGCGCAAAAAATCTTGCCGCGGGATTAAAACTAAACACAGCAGTTCCGAGGTTTATAATATACCTACTATTATTTTATTACGGTGTCCAAACAAAAGCGGGCGGCGAATAAAACGTCGAAAGAACAAAATGTCGAAGACACAAAAGGTCGAAAACATAAGGTTGAAAATACAAAAGGTCGAAAGTACAAAAGGTCGAAAAACAAAAGGCCAAAACTTCAAAAGGTCAAAAATACAAAAGGCGAAAGTACAAAAGGTCGAAAATACAAAAGGTCGAAATTCCAAAAGGTCGAAAGTACAAAAAGTCAAAAATACAAAAGGTCGAAAAACAAAAGGTCCAAACAAAAAATCGAAAGTAGCTACACTGTAATGATTGTAAAAAAGGCGTTATTACAGACACAGAGGCATACGCACACACACACACACCTAACGCACACAGGACGTCACGCCGATATTGCTAAGATAAGTCAAAATACACCCAAATAAAACATTTTCATCTCGTCGGCGTCATCTCAAAAACATTTTTTTTCCTCGAAAGCAACATTCTCTAGCCATTGTTGCACGGGCTAGGAAGGTAAAAAAAAATTCAACAATTTAAAAATTCAAGGTCTAAGATTTTTTTTGTACCATCTCTAGGTATTTGTTTGGGTAGCAACACGAAGGGTCGCAGACCTTTCTTCGCAAACATTTTCCTCGAACGGAAATTTGTCGAAAACAGTTTTTTCGAACGGAAATTTGTTCGAAAACATTTTCTTCGAACAGAAATTTGTTTTGAAATTTTTTCTACGAAAGAGAATTTGTTCGAAAACAGTTTCTTTGAATGGAAATTTGTTCTAAAACATTTTTCCAAACGAAAAATTGTTCGAAAACCATTTCTTTGAACGGAGTTTTGTTCAAAAACATTTTTTTGAATCAAAAATTTATTCGAAAACTTCGAATGGAAATTTGTTTGAAAACATTTTTTTCAAACGGAATTTTGTTCGTAAATCATTTTTTCGAATGGAGATTTCTTCGAAAATATTTTCTTCGATCAGAAATTTGCTCGAAAATAGTTTCTTCGAATATAAATTTGTTCCAAAACATTTTTTCGAACGGAAATTTATTCGAAAACCATTTCTTTGAACGGAAATTTGTTCGAAAACCATTTCTTTGAACGAAAATTTGTTCGAAAACAGTTTCTTCAAATGGAAATTTGTTCGAAAACATTTTTTTAAAGAAAACAGTTATTTCTAATTAACATATGTTCGAAAACATTTTTGTTCGAACGGAAATTTTTTCCAAAACAATTTTTTCGAACAAAAATTTACGATCAATTGGTGTTTTTCTCAATTGATCGCAAACGTATTCTAACCGTTCCAGACACTCGCTGACCTTTTTCCATAAAAACACTGCCTCCAAATCACAGGTTTGCACTTCATTGATAAAGGTTAGAATAACACATTTTTCGAGAATATGTTTCGGTTGGTTCGGTTTGGTTTCACACTCTCTACCCAGACAGCACAAGTACGTACTTTGTACGTATATAGTACGTAACTCTGCGACGTACTATACGTACATTTTTGGACGTCCATTTATATAATACGTCGTAGGGATGTAATTTTAGCCATGTACTATGTACGTAAACAACTCGTACTAGGTACCTACATGGTACGTCCAATTAAACGTAAACCATGTATATGTAAGTACTCCAGACGTATATGGTACGTACATAGGACATCAAATTAAATTAACAAAAGTGTAGAATTAGGACTAGGTACCATTAAAAACTATTCTGGCTTCCTGAGCATTCCAACTTTAGGTGATCTTCCAGGTTTACGTCTCGATAGATCTCTAATAATGCCGTTAAATGTTATAATCCCAAATCTAAAGAACTTATGTTATTTTAAAAACAAAGACTTACTGATATCGATGTTATATGACAAAAATAAAAGTTTGAAATATTTTTCAAAAAATTATGTTTTTGCACAAAGTCCTACCTGTTTGAAAGCAACGGCAGAACCACAGGAATGACTTTTGAAACTATAACAAATTTACAAAAAGGCAAAATTTAGAGTAATCCCACAGAAATTATATTTTTTATCATTTCTAGGTAAGTACTATAACTAATATTATATCTAATGGTAAAAGTGTATGCATTAAATTGTTTCGTAGTCTTTTTTGTATTAATTTATATTTCAAAAATAAAAAGTTGGTCAAAAACTTATAGGTATTGTTTTTAATGTTTTTAAAAATATTTTACATACTGTAGGTACTCTAAAAATTCTGAGATCGCATTACAAACTTCTAGAGAAATTGTAGGTACTCTAAAAATTCCGAGGTTTATTAACAATATTGTATAAAAATTGCATGTAGGTACTCTAATTATTCCGAGGTAAGTTGACGAGTCGCCCATGGAAATTCCGAGGCAGGTCACGTGGGCTTGTCGCTACCCATGGAGACGCCAGGCTTCCAGGATGCAGTGACCCTAATATAACAGCGCGAACAGCGCCTGCGATCTGGACAAGGGACTAAATTGGAACTAAACATAATGACGTTTGACAGTGTCATCCTGTTCTGTGGTTTGACTGCTGTTGTGGGAAAGAGAGAGCCCACCAGAACAGACAGAAAGAGAGACACGCGACACACCTGAATTTATTCTGTGGTGAATGTCATTTTTGTCGGGTGTTCCCCTCAATCTGATTTTTGATAAAAAAACTAAAATCAAATCATTGTGTACTAGATCGGCATATTTTGTGAGTCTAACAAGCAGTAGCAGTGTAAAAAAGAAGCAGCAGCAGTATAAAAAACAAGGAGCAGCATATAAAAAGCAGTCAATTCAACGATCCCATACCAGTGAGTTTTAAGGTGGATTTATTGTTCGTTAAAGTAAGGTAATTTATTTAGCCTTACTTCTTACTTTCCACTATGAACAATGGAAATTTCTATTTTAAGTAAGGCCGCCTTGTTTATGATAAAAACAAATAGGTTCTAACTTATAAGTCTAAGCCGTTACTACTTCTGAAGAGTTACAGTGATCTCTCACTCAGCTGCGACACAGTTTTATGCCAAAAACCACCTTCGCTTAGTTTTCTACCACGAAAAAAACCAACTACTACCACCTTCTGTGGCTTCTATCCCCAAAAAACCAACTACTACCACCTTCCCCTACTTCTAACCCCAAAAAACAAACTACTACTACCTTCGCTGAGCTTCTACCCCTAAAAAACCAAGTACTGCCGTCTTCTCCTAGTCTCTGCCACCAAAAAACCAACTTCTACCAACGCTTATCTTCTACCACTAAAAAACCAACTACTACCTCCTTTGATTATGATTGTAGTATTTGGTTTTTTGGTGGTAGAAGCTAGGGGAACTTGGTAGTAGTTGGTTTTTTGCTGGTAGAAGCTAGGGGAAGGTGGAAGTAGTTACTTTATTGCTGGTAGAAGGTAGCAAAAGTTGGTAGTAGTTTGTTTTTGGTGGTAGAAGGTAATCCAAGGGGATAGTAGTTGGTTTTTAGTGTAAACCTGATCTGTACCTAAGTGATAGATAGATAGGTAACTGTTTGGGAGTGGTAGCAGCTGTGATTTATTAGTTAGGGTTTGTTTTAACCTCAAACAATACGCTCCAATATCGAAAAGTATAAAAAGGTCATTAAAATTTTGATCTGTAAAATATAGGTAGGGGGGGGGGGGGTGGTACCCCATGAGGCCATATTTTATGTTTGTATTCATGAAATATGTGGAAAATATTAGAAAAAACTTAGCTTTTGGGGGGGCTGCCCCTGACATATATGCCACTGTGTAGACCCATGTTTGTAGGATAATACATTTTTTTGTTGCATCTTACTGCTTACTTTATGGCAATATGGCTTTGTTTGTTATTGTTATTGCTATATAGCTTTAAAATTCCTGCCTCCCTGCTTAATAAGTTTGACTTAAGCCCTGTTCTGACTGCATCAAACCCATGTCACTATATCCGATGATGGCACTTGAATGAGATGGCTGCATGCATTTTAGAGAAACTTTCATAGTGACAAACCAGCTTTACAGCCCCACCTATAAACTCAACTTTACTGTATCAATTTGATCATGGCACATACCTGTTCTTTTCTGGGGAGAAAGAGATGTGTCAATATGGAACTGAAACAGTATCCTTGAGTTTTATAAATAGCATTTTTTATTGCCTAATACCCTGTTCGGACTGTGCAACTTTTCCATGCATGCAACTTTTGTGTCCTCTCTCTCACTCAGATGATGTTAGTTAAAGAGAGACAGAACAAACAAGTTGCATGCTTTGTTTGGAAATGAATGAAAATTTGTTTTATTTTTAAGTAAAACAAACACTGTTTTTTAATTTTGCAAAGGCAGCTTTGTGTTCCCCTTAGATAGTACTAACCAAGTGGTAACAGCTAACCTGTAATTTGTACTGTTTTGCCAATAATGCCATGTAAATCTTGGGCTAATGTCAAGAAATCTGTAATGCAATAAGCCATGGGTGCAGCCAGGGGGGGGGCCCCAAACCTAAGATTTTTTTTATATATTTTCCACATATTTCATGAATAAACACAAAAAATAGCATGAAATTCTACATCATGAAGCGTCGCCCCCCCCCCCCCCCCCAAGACATATTCCTGGGTGCGCCACTGTATAAGCTGTAAAATAATATTTTATTCTGCATAATTACCAGAGAATGTAATCTCAAAGCTAAATTTGTATTCAGGGTAGTAATGCTATGTTTTTTGAACAGGTGTCAATTGGAGCTTCAGCAGTCATGTTTTTAAGGTGGTTTATAAAGTTTCACTTAGTTTTATTTTAATAAATCTAAATTTTTTAACAATCTTAGTGGAAAGTTTGGTTTGGTGAAGTCAAAAAATTATAATAATTTCTTATGGCAGTGATTATTTATTTTTCGCAATTTTTACTGTAAAATCTTTTAAAATAAAATTTTTACAAAGTTTTTTTTTGTTTTATTTATTTTTATTTAATTATTTTAGACAGGTTTTCTTTCTAACATAAAAAATTTTTGTTGGTCCCCCAAAAGAGGATTCTATTCACAAACAATATTTTATAGCTTGTGAAAAAAGAAAACAACTAAATAATTTTTTTTACATGTCAATTGTAATGTCAAAAAATGTTTTTTTTCACTTGTTGACACATGTAAAAAAAATATATTTTTTTAAAACTTTTGAATATGGTGGGGGGTGTGACTGTTCTATCTGAGAAAGGTAGTTGTTATTTTGTCTGCAAATTCTATTACATGTCAAAACTTCAGAAATCTTTAAACTAGAACAGGTCATTATTCACATAACTTATATTATCATGGCATTTTTCTAAGTAAGTCCTGGTTTACCCCAAAAACTTAATGCACAATGAACAAACTCATTGCTTAATTTTAATATATCTGTTTCCATCTCCTTAGTATTGTAGACATAAAGTATAAACACTAAATCTTTCCATTGTGCATTATGTTATGGGGTAAATTAGGCATAAAATAGAAAGTTCACATTACTTTGTTAAGTAATCTTATCTACAGTTTGACTAATGGTATCCGACCCTCGGAACCGAAATCAAAAAATATATTCTTATACAAAACATATAGCCCAATTGTGTAAAATTCTAAACTATACAATATCAGGACATCCACAAAATCATATAAATTCATAAAATTTGACTTGTGTATTGTGTAAAAACATATTTTTTATTTCTGTGCTGAGGATCAGATACAGTAAGTCAAACTGTATATACAAGTGGCCCATTTTGTCTTATTTTTTATTACATATAATAGTGAGTTCATATTGCTCCAATGAAAGCTCCTAATTGTATTGTATTTAACATTTGGGGATATATTGTGCCTATATTACCTAATGAGTTTGACTACATTCTTGAAATATGTAATGCTCAAGGGGGAGAGGATTTAGCCTTGCATTATATTCAATGTGCTTGTTTTTTAATGGGGGAAGCAGGCATATTTTTGCCAACCGCTACAAAAAACTGCAGACTACAACAAAAAAATAAATAGGATTTGTATTATAGCACTAGTGCAATATTGAAACATTATTCGTAATGCATGTAAGCCAAAATGGGTTATATAGGGTGTTGTAAAATTCAATAAAATATTTTTAAAGATAATTTCCTAGAGTGATTTCAAGACAAAAAGTTTATATAAACAAAGGTCTACAAAAACTTAGTAGTAGAGATACATGGATGTTTAAATTTACTTTTTTTATATAGCTTTTACAGTTTTTGTGATATTTAGCTGAAATTTGGCTCGTATATTTACTTATAGGCACTACAAGTTAAGGCATGTCAAATAGGTTTTAATTAATTTGTTTATTTTGATATACTCGCCATACCATACTGGAGCATTTTTTATTTTATGATAGCAGCCTTTGGTGCAAGAGCGATTTTCTCTAAAATGGTTAAAGATGCATAAAAATTTCAGAAAAACAAAAAAGTTTGCAAATGAAACAAAGATTTTATTTCTTGTTTTAAAATCCCTACTTCTCCCTACCAGTGGCTTAAAACAAAAAAAATCTGGGGGAAAAGGCGACATGACCCCTGAAAAAGGGTCACTCTGTACATGTTTACTATTATTTGGCATGTCTAAAAGTGTAGTGCCTATAGCTTAATATGCCAAATTTGAACTAAATATCTCGAAAAGTACAAGAACTATAAAAAACTAAATAAAAGAAACTTTAAAAGGTTTAAGGTTATATAAAAATTTTGCCTTGAAATCACTTAAGGAATTCAACACTAAAATTATGTTATTGAATTATGAAACACCCTGTATAATGTGTATTTTATAAAAACTTATTTCAATATGTAAATAAACAGTGGCAGAACTACAATGCAGCAAGGCACAGGGTTGCTGAGAGGCGTATGCTCCATAGAGAGCCCGAAGGGCTGGAGTGATCACACACACACAGTGATAAGTAAATAATGATTTCAGCGAAATTAAAAAGGTTTAGTTGATGGGAGCACCTCTGCCCTGCAGAAGGTCTTGCTGTATGGTGGTTCTATCACTGCTTGTCTTGCAATTCATTGCAGGGAGAAAGGCTGATCAATAGCAAAAATTGTGTACAGTTCTTTAAATAATCCATATTTTTGTTGGTCCTGTAAGTTCTTCTTGGTCTTAGTTAGGTATAAAGTGATTAAAAAAAGACAAAAATGACTAACGAATAATACCAAACCAAAGGTCCTGCCAGGACCTAATTTTTACTGAATTTTATTAGTTCGAAGCGCATTGATCAGCCCCTCGGCGCAGGATCTGTCCTGGGAAGGGTTTTAGTTGAGCGAACTGTCTATCCGGAAAAGTGTTTAAGTTCAATAAACTGTGTCTATCACGGAAAGTGTTTTAGTTTACTATCTGCTCAACACTGAAATAACAATATCACAGTTCATATAAATGTATCTTTAGCAGTAAAAAAGCTGGTAAGTACTATAATATGTTTATTAATTAATTTTTAAATATTAATATAATACTGTTCATTGAATATCAGCTGATGATGGTACAAAAAGTTTGTTTTTGTTTAAAATGTATTTTTTCAGAACCATTTCATATAAAGTTTTGGTATTTTCCATAAATTTTGTAAAAAAATTATTGTCCACAAAGTTTTACTATTTGACGATACTTTTGATGGAAAAAGTATGCCATGATTTAAATGGGATGGTTCTGAAAAAATACATTTTAACAAAAACAAACGTTTTTCCCATCAACCGCTGATTTTCACTGACCAGCAGATTTATTTTAACAAATATCAGCTCAGCTGGTGTTCTGTGATATCAGCTGATTTATTTTGACACAAATCAGCTGTGTCCCGACATGTTTGATCTAGACAGAGAGCTATAGTCTTCTCTCTTTCTGGGCCGTGTTAAGGTTATTCTCGTGTTACCAACGGTTTAACACGTAGTTTGCATTTCTTCCCTTTGGTGTTCTGTGGTGTGAAACAAAACCGAACCGAACGGAACCGAACCGGCATCCCAGAGTTTGTGAAACCAAACCGAACTAAACCGATAGTGATGGGTCGTTCGCGAATGAACCGGTTCAAAGATCCGGATCTTTATACTGAGCCGTGAGAACCGACTCTCGGATTTTCAAAGAGACGGTTCGCGGATCCGCGATCCATGAGTCTTTGTGACGATCTGGCGAATAAGAAAGCGTCCGAAGATTCACGAACTCTTCCGACCACAGAACTCCCGACTGAACCGCAGTTCAAACCGCTCAAGAAGATCAAGCGACCGAAGAGATCCGAGATCCGTTGAATCGCACGAATTGCAAAGACACAGAACACTAAAGGGAGGCTACGTAAAGAGCACGTTGACAACTTAAAAACTTTATTTTTTACGGCACAATTTTATGATCATTTATTTACTTAATTACTTGAAAACAAAAGGACGTGTTTCTTGATGTTTTGTTTATGGTCGATCAGATGATTCATAACTACAATGGCGTTGTGATAGTTTTCTTATGTCCCGCCAAGGATTTGGTGGCGCCACGTATCCAAGCCAAGGCAAGAGCGCAAATTGACAGCGAAGCGGAGAACCGAACGCAGAAATCACGATCGTCATAAATGAGAAAGATCCGGATCCGCGAGCCGGTTCAGTGAGTCGGCTCTTTGTACTGACCCGGATCCGTTGAGCCGGATCTCAAAAAAGACCCGTATTGCCCATCACTATAAACCGATAATTCGATTCGGTTAACATAACCTCGAAATCGAAGGAGCCAGAGTGCATTTTAGTCTGTAGCCGCGAGTGCCATAACATATTGACTCGTTTAAGCAGTTTCACTCTATATGAAATCCTTGAGAAGTATTTAATCGATAAACCTCTGGCCGCGTACATTGTTTGTTTTATTTTTTTTATATTATAGATGGCAGCAGTTGGCTTTTTTCTCAGCCCCAAGTGAGCCCCTAAGGGTAGGCAGCACAGTTAACATGCTTCCCATTCATTTGATATTACAAAATAAAGCAATGAACAACAAGTGTCATTGCGTCTTTTTCTTTAGTATATAGAAGGAGAGAAAAAATTGACTTCAAACTTCATCAGATATAAAAGGGTTAGAATCATCCAACAGCCATTTTCTTAGCAGAATGAAGTCAGATTTTGTGAATTTCGGGAGGTTGAAATATATTTTTAAAAATATGTTTTATTTTGTGGATATTTTTAGACTTTTTTGTGAAAAAAAAAGTGGTTACAGCTTGGGCATTCTTGGAATTCATTTATCCAGAAGAAACATGCAGGTGAGTGGGTTAAAAGCAGGATTAGTTTTAGGCCTCTAGTAATTTCTGTACCTAAGTGCGTAATTTCGGTAATCTTTTAATAAAAAGGTGAACATTAATAACCGTTTCAAAGAATTAGGAAGCATTCTGTTCAAACAGAAGGTAAATATTTTTGCAAACCATAATTAGGTAGTTTATAGGTATACTTAAGAAAAATGGATAAATATATAAAATAGGGGAGACTAGGGATAGTTCATACATTTTAAAAAAATATTTTTGAAAAAAAATATAGATGAATTTTTTTTAATATTTGTTTGCATTATAATACATATCTTAATATGTAATGATTTTGAATGATTTTAGTGTGACAGTTTGCTAATTAATGTATCAATGATCCCTATATCTGTACCCCAGAGCCAGACTATGTTAAGTCCATGTTTGACTTTTTTTCGTTTGAACAACCTACTGACTTAACATTGTTTGCCTAACGATGTCTATGGACTTAATATTGGTTCATATCAAGGTTTATGATTAGCAAATAAAAATATATGAAAAAATAAGTATTAAGGTTATTCAAACTAAAAAAAGGCAAAAAGGGACTTAACATAGTCTGGCTCTGGGGTACAGATATATATTAGGAATATTTGATACAAGTTGCATAATACATGAATAAAGAAAAAAATATATATTTATTTGTGTTTCAGTAAATTCTCTAAAATATGAATCTTTAATAATCCCTCAAATAATAAGCAGCCAAATGCAAGTAATTCTCACCAAAATAGGTACCAATGATAGTAGTAGTATTTAAATTTTGCCATATTTTAAGACAAAACAATTTTCCCTGAACTGCTGGTTTGGTGGTGCCTTAAGGGAGATTCATATAAAATATCCATACAATATTTGATATTAAAAAAAAGTATCTACAAAGGTGTGTTGTTTTTTCTTATTTTAATGTTTATTTTTTCAGAATTGAAAAAGCATCGACAATCCTCAATTCTTAGTTCAGTAAATTTGACTAGAGAGAAACAGCTGACATCAAAAGCCAAAAAGCTTTATCGAAGAGTGGTAACTGACAGTAAAAAATTAGCCAACCAGAGCAGGACAATCACATCATTTCGAAAACGTCTAGAGATAGCTGACAATTTTTCCAGTCACTATAAACATATAATTAAAAGGGTAAATAAACAAACCTTATTTTGTTATGGTTACCGAACTGGCAAGATTTTTATAATACACATATCCCACCCTCAGAACAAAAGTGACACATCTCAAAATTTTAATTTTAGGATTTTGACTTTTTGCAGTTTGTCACTCACTATCGATACATTGTCAAAGAAAGTCACAATTCAAATTACAAATAATAAAAAAATATATTTAAAGTTTTAAGTTACAGCTTCTTATGGTAACCGCAAAGGTTTTTTGTAATTTTCCAACAATTTAATTTATTGAGCTTTTTGAGGGTGCGATATATGTGTAAAAATATTTAACTATTAACATAACAAATACTCTTACTTAATTAATAAGTGTCATTGAGATTCATGTATATTTTGTAAATTGTATTAATAAATTTTTTTACCAAGTTTCAATCCTTTTTGTATTCCTTTTATTTAAAAAATTAAGTAAGTTTAGATAAAAGGATTAATTAGTCACTTATTTCCTTTATGGGACATTGACAACTTTTACAGTTCAGTTGCAGTGGTTGCTTTTGGAAACAATGATGAAAACCATAATTTATTATCAATAAATAGTCTGACACTATGAAATTAGTCAAAGTTGTCAAAAACACCATAAAGGAAAATCAGACTATAAAAAGGACCAAGAAACAGGCAAAATTAAAGTTCTTAGATTTTTTAAATCATTAATTTTGTCTTTAAGTACTCTGTAAGAAAGTCGCAACTGTAATTAGCATATATTATCCAAATTGGTTATGCTAATTTACAACTGCAACCTTCTTGCTTAGTATGGAAATCTTGGCCCTTTTTGTAAAAACCTAAGTATTGATTCCAAAAAGCAAATCAATATTTTGTTAAGAGCGCCATCTATGTCAAACCTAAGAACTAATAAAAATGTTTGGCCGCACAATTTAAGGTGCCTGTAATACTTCTCAGAGCTTAGCACGGGAGAAAGTCTTCTGGTCTGCAAAGCGGACCGAACCGTGCATAACATATTGACTCGTTTAAGCAGTTTCACTCTATATGAAATCCTTGAGAAGTATTTAATCGATAAACCTCTGGCCGCGTACATTGTATTTTTTTATTTTTTTTTATTATAGATGGCAGCAGTTGGCTTTTTTCTCAGCCCCAAGTGAGCCCCTAAGGGTAGGCAGCACAATTAACATGTTTCACATTCAGTTGATATTACAAAATAAAGCAATGAACAAAAACTGTCATTGCGTCTTTTTCTTTAGTATATAGAAGGAGAGAGTAACTTGACTTCAAACTTCATCAGATATAGAAGGGTTAGATCAGTAAGTTGATCACCCAACAGCCATTTTCTTAGCAGAATGGAGTCAGATTTTGTGCATTTGGTGAGGTTGAAATATATTTTTAAAAATATGTTTTATTTTGTGGATATTTTTAGACTTTTTTGTGAAAAATTAAAGTGGTTACAGCTTGGGCATTCTTGGAATTCATTTATCCAGAAGAAACATGCAGGTTAGTGGATTAAAAGCAGGATTAGTTTTAGGCCGCTAGTAATTTCTGTACCTAAGTGCGTAATTTCGGTAATCTTTTAATAAAAAGGTTCATTAATTAATTACCGTTTCAAAGGATTAAGAAGCATTCTGTACAAACAGAAGGTAAATATTTTTGCAAAACATAATTAGTTAGTTTATAGGTATAATATTGGTATAATTGAGAAAAATGGGTAAATATATAAAAATAGGGGAGACTAGGGATAGTTCATACATTTTTTAAAAATATTTTTGAATAAAAATAAAGATTACATTTTTTTTATATTTTTTTGCATTATAATATATAGCTTAATATGTAATAATTTTGAATGATTTTAGTGTGACAGTTTGCTAATTAATGTATCAATGATCCCTATATCTGTACCCTAGAGCCAGACTATATTAAGTCCATGTTTGACTTTTTTTGGTTTGAACAGCCTTAATACTGACTTAACATTGTTTCTTAACTGACTTAATATTGGTTCATATCGAGGTTTATAATTAGCAAATAAAAATATATGAAAAAATAAGTATTAAGGTTGTTCAAATCAAAAAAAGGCAAAAAGGGACTTAACATAGTCTGGCTCTGGGGTACAGATATATATTAGGAATATTTTGATACAAGTTGCATAATACATGAATAAAGAAAAAATATTTATTTGTGTTTCAGTGAATTCTCTAAAATATGAATCTTTAATAATCCCTCAAATAATAAGCAGCCAAATGCAAGTAATTCTCACCAAAATAGGTACCAATAATAGTAGTAGTATTTAAATTTTGCCATATTTTAATACAAAACAATTTTCCCTGAACTGCTGGTTTGGTGGTGCCTTAAGGGAGATCCATATAAAATATCCACAATATTTGATATTAAAAAAAAATATCTACAAAGGTGTGTTGTTGTTAATTATTGTAATGTTTATTTTTTTTCAGAATTGAAAAAGCAACGACGATCCTCAATTCTTAGTTCAGTAAATTTGACTAGAGAGAAACAGCTGACACCAAAAGCCAAAAAGCTTTATCGAAGAGTGGTAACTGACAGTAAAAAATTAGCCAACCAGAGCAGGACAATCACATCATTTCGAAAACGTCTAGAGATAGCTGAAAATTTTTCCAGTCACTATAAACATATAATTAAAAGGGTTAATAAACAAACCTGATTTTGTTATGGTTACCAAAGTGGCAAGATTTTAATAATACACATATCCTACCCTCAGAACAAAAGTGACACATCTCAAAATTTTAATTTTAGGATTTTTACTTTTTGCGGTTTGTCACTCACTATCGATACATTGTCAAAGAAAGTCACAATTCAAATTACAAATAATAAAAAAATATATTTAAAGTTTTAAGTTACCACAGCTTCTTACGGTAACCACAAAAGTTTTTTGCAATTTTCCAACAATTTAATTTCTTGAGCTTTTTGAGGGTGTGATATATGTGTAAAAATATTTAACTATTGTAACAAATACTCTTACTTAATTAATAAGTGTCATTGAGATTCATGTATATTTTGTAAATTGTATTATTAAACTTTTTTACCAAGTTTCAATCCTTTTTGTATTCCTTTTATTTAAAAAATTAAGTAAGTTTAAATAAAAGGATTAATTAGTCACTTATTTCCTTTATGAGACATTGACAACTTTTACAGTTCAGTTGCAGTGGTTGCTTTTGGAAACAATGATGAAAACCGTAATTTATTATTAATAAATAGTCTGACACGATTAAATTAGTAAAAGTTGTCAAAAACACCATAAAGGAAAATCAGACTATAAAAAGGACCAAGAAACAGGCAAAATTAAAGTTCTTTGATTTTTTAAATCTTTAATTTTGTCTTTAAGTACTCTGTAAGAAAGTTGCAACTGGAATTAGCATATATTATCCAAATTGGTTATGCTAATTTACAACTGCAACCTTCTTGCTTAGTATTGAAATCTTGGCCCTTTTTGTAAAAACCTAAGTATTGATTCTAAAAAACAAATCAATATATTGTTAAGAGCGCCATCTATGTCAAACCTAAGAACTAATCAAAATGTTTGGCCGCACAGTTTAAGGTGCCTGTAATACTTCTCAGAGCTTAGCATGGGAGAAAGTCTTCTGGTCTGCAAAGCGGACCGAACCGTGATCTTCTGTGGAACCGTGGTCTTCTGTGGCGAGTGCTTCAAACCTAGCTTTTTTATAAAACACTGAAAACAAAACAAAAAAGCTAAATAAACCTTGTCAAATTTAAAAGTTAACAAAAATGAGTTCAGATAGCGATTTAAGCGATGATACACATTACACTACTTCATCTAAGGGTAAGTAAATCTCTTTTTTTCATTCTTCTAGTCACATTCACTCGAGGGGTGAACAGCTAACCCAAAATGTGTACACCAATTGTGAAAATCCAAAATCTTTTGCTAAGATTGTGAGGGATTGTGGCAAGATTGTGAGGGATTGTGGAGGACTGTGCAGCGGCGTAGCGTGCCTGAAGGGGCGGGGGGTGCCGTCCCATCCCATTCTTGCGACAAAAAAAAAAAAAAGGTCATCACATCTATAGTTTCCTTTGCCGCCCTCTTAATTTACCGTTCCCGGCCCTGCAACTTATTAACCAAGGGGTGACCAGCTAACCCCAAAATGTGTATGCCGATTGTGAAAATTCACAATCTTTTGCTAAGATTGTGAGGGATTGTGTAAAGATTGTGAGGGATTGTGGTAAGATTTTGAGGGATCGTGAAGGATTGTGGTAAGATTGTGAAGGATGGTGACAGATTGTGGGTGATTGGGAGGGATTGTGTAAAGATTGTGAAGGATTGTGAACAGATTGTGAGAAAGGTGTACACCGATTGTGAGAGCTGTTCACCCCTCACATTCACTATAGGCTCAGTGCAAGGTCAAATGTGAGCCGTGGTCAAACCCTTGGGTGTTGGACTTTAAAAGTCTGGGGAGGGAGTGATCACAGGAAACAAACTCACTTTGTGTCCTGGAAATGAAAATGTTGTTATGAAGGGGTAGGGGGTGTCTAAAATTTGGAATTAAAGCGGAATCTACATGGGTCGATTTTCGCTTTGCGATAAGTTGCCTCAACTTGCAGTGTGGCAAGTCGCATCGCTACCTCATTTACATGGGGCAACTAAAATCGCAAGGGAATAGTTCATATTTGTTGAAAATGTTGGGGAGAACAGGTGTTTTACGTGCTGTGGAATTCAAACAGTGCATGAAGCAATTCTTGATGAATTGATCATTTTGGGATCATGGATGGGAAAAAATTGTGAATGTTGGGTTTGTCAGTGGATTTTTCGAAGCAAACTTTTAAGTGTTTCAGATATTTTATTGATGGCATGTAGCTCAGAAGATCCAAATTCTATTTTTCATTTTTGGATACCAAATAATGTGTCAAATACTTAATAGTAAACAAAATTGGTACCAAAGCAGCAAAAACCGACATATGCCGAAATATCTAATAGTAAGAAAATCTCTTTACCTACACCACAAGAAAAACATAATACTCCTGACTTGGTAATTAAACCTAAAAACCCAAAACAAACCTCAAACACAACAAAAAACTGATGTCTACAACAAGATAGACCCCAGGAAACTAAAAATCTCAGTTATAAAAACAAAATTTACAGAAAATGGCGAACTAATAATAAAATGTGAAAAACAATCAGATATTCAGAAAATAAAGGACGAAGCAAAAAATATTCAGAATTAGAAGAAAATTATGAATTTACGACATCAAAACTTAAATTGCCAAGAATAAAAATTGTAAATTTTGATCAGAACCTTCAGGCAGAAGAACTGAAAAACATTATTATGGAACAAAATTTTGAAAATGAGAACAAGGAAAGATTTAATGTGACATATGTAAAGAAGTATGAGCAGAAAAAAACTACCACAATATTTGCTGAGTGTACACCACAATTATTTCAAGAATTCATTATGAAAAAAAAGGTATGTATCAATTGGCTATAATTTGTTCCACAGATTAGGTTAAATAAGATTAGTATTTGTTCTAAAACTATGTTTCAAAAATGTAAATAAGTTAAATTTTGTATAAAATTTTTAAGTTAAATTTCTGTAAATTTATTTTCTTGTTGTAATGTACAAGCAACACAGGATTAAGTTCCTCTGCTCAACACTACTAAAGAAAATAAATAAATTTGGCGAACTAAGTTTTATATGTGATATGTAGTATGTGCAATTTTGTGTTGAATAAATAAATACAAAATAAATAGTCGCCTAACAATGAAGCATTTACATGGTCGTTTTTAGTCACGCGTCGCATGCGACCTACGGTCGCGCGGCAAAAGTCGACAAGCACCCAAACTCTGGCAGATTCGATCTAGTCGCATGCAGCACAGACAATTTCCCATTACTAGAAATCGACCTGTGTAAATGCCGCTTAAGGCATGAATTGTTTGCTTCTATTTTTTAGATTATGGTTAGGAGGTTTTTTTTCACAGAATCTGTTGGTTAAATTCAAACTAAGTGAAAAAAGCTTAATATTTTTACTCTTTTGTGGAATTTCAAGTTCAAGTTCAAATATGCTTTATTATCAAAAAAAATACAGTGATTTTTATAGACAAAGCTCAAAACACTAATACAGTAGGCACTGACAAAAAAAAATACATACAACAAATAATTTATAATTTGGGTAACCCTCCAGTGGTGACGTGAAAAAGAACCACAACTTAAGAGGCCACAATGGATTTTTTTTTTATTATATTTTTAATTGGTTTCAACCGAGATTGCAACAATTATTTAAATCATGAATTTAGAATATCTTATTATCCCAATAATTAAACAAACCGACAATAATTCAAAAGTATGTTTATTTTGAAAAAACACGAATCAAAATCAATATACAACAAAAATATATAAAAAATTTCAAATATAATCAGTCTCACACCGTACGTCACCGATGGCGGGTTACTTAATATGAACTAAAATGATAACTTAATTATTTAATTAAAATAAAAATTAAATAGTTAAAAGTTAAAACTATATCCAACGTTCAAAATATAATAATTAAAATATATATTTTTTTTAACTTAACATTTGACTTATAGTCAAATAGCACATCACACAAACAGTCCTAAAATCTATCATTAAAAAATTCATCAATTGTATAGTATGCCCTCTCGACCAGCAAGGCTTTTACCGATTTTCTAAAAAGTATGTACCTCTCAAGATTTCTACATTGAACAGGAAGTTTGTTGTAAAGTTTCACACTGTCATATATCAGGGAATGTTTTGTGAGTGCAGAGTGTGGAATGCGAAGTGGAATGAAATCCCGATTCCGCGTGCCATATGGATGGTTGCAAGATGACTCCTTATATTTCTTAAATATAAGGCATACAGTTTCCAAGATAAAAAGACCCACCACTGTCAAAATCCTGTGTTTCACAAACAAAGGTATACAATGTTCCCTCAGGCTAGCACCACAAAGGTATCTCACAGCTCGTTTTTGCAGTGTAAAAACGGAAGGTGCAAGGTTAAATACTTTAAGGCCTTATGATGGTAGTTATGAAACTCTTAATATTTTCTTAAACAAATGCGATAGGTTAGTACAAGACTATTCAGTTGCACGAAATGAGACAATCAATGCATTAATTTTTGATCACATCCAAAGTAAATTGACAGGTAATGCCGAAAAATTGGTAGGCAATAGAAGTGATATACAAAATTATTTTGAATTAAAGGAAGCTTTAAAACAATGTTTTTCTGATCGAAGAGATAAAGAATGCTTAATTCAAGATTTAGCTCGCACCAAACCTTTTAAAAACGAAGATCTTTTTTCTTTTGGTACACGGCTTAAGCACCTTACAAACGCAATCAATCAAATGGTTCGACAAGAAAATCTACCCCTCGAAACATTTGCTATTTTGAAAAATGAATATGAAAAAACTGCATTAAATACTTTTATCGCAAATTGCACAGGTAAAATCCGTGACAATATGTTTTTCAATAAACCCGATTCGTTAGAAGAAGCCATGACTAAAGTCAACGAATTCGAAAATTTCGAAAAATTGTACGGTTCTCAAAATAATCCAAATTTCCCTTCAAGTTCAAAACAAGTACCTAATAGAAACATTTTTATCTCACCAAATCAACCGTTTAATAATTTCCAAAGACAACCTCAAAATTATTTTAGTCAAAACTCAAACTTCTTTCAGCAGCGACCTCAAAATCAAAATTTTGCTAACCAAAATAGGTTTCCTACTGGTCCAATAAATATTCAACCACGACCAATGCCACCAAAAAAGTTTTTCACAGGTGAACAAGTTTTCGGTCCCAAACCAGACGTATTTAAACCAAAAAATACACCACAAGATCAATTACCAAAACCTACCCCAATGTCCGTGACATCTAATAATACATTTAGACGCGTACATAGCCAACGAAGTCAACTACCACAACACTGGCAACGTTATCCTAAACCACCTCAATTTCATTTCGAAGAATTACACATGAATGATGTATCTTCACAAAATAATTATAGCCATGATTATAACCAATACAATGACTATGATTATACCCAATACGATGACCATGATTACAACCAATATAATAGCTATGATTATAATCAATACGATAGCCATGATTATAACTAGTACCGTAGCGATGATTATAACCAATACACCGATCAGTCATATGAAACTAATATTTATTACCAAAAACAAGGAAATGAAATGCAAAACCCTGGAACTTCAACTCATAATTTAAATATCTCGGAAACTAAAAATAAAACTGAACATTTTCAAGAGGTCAGCTCCAAACAAAATCAAACCTAGTAGAAATAAATAGCTCTGGCAACAGCGCACTTCCTTATATCGAAATTAAACATCCAAAATGTAAATTATTAATCGATACAGGAAGTTGTTGTTCGGTTCTTCGACCATCAATCGCTGAAGAATTTTTTCCAAATTGTATTTTTAGAAAACAAAATAAAATTAAAACGGCAACAGGTTGCACCGAAACGCAGTTTGAAGCAGAAATCCCTGCGTTTGCAGAATTTAATTGTAGCACATATTAAGTTCGTTTTATTTGACTTCCACGATTTTTTCGACGGTGTAATAGGTATAAACGACCTTAGACAACTTGAAATCAACCTGGACATCATTAACCAACAATTGATTGGATCGAATGTAAAAATACCATTCATATATCGACAAAATTTTGACACAAGCTCAACAGTAGCATTAGGACCCAAGGAAAAGGCTTTAAAATTAATACCCGTTTCTATAGACGAGGGCGAAATATTAACGAATGGAAATAAAATTGGTAATTTTTTAATACCGCCAATAATAACAAATGCCAAAGATGGATGGGCATGCGTAGAGATTCAAAACCCCACTGATCGAAGTTTATCCCTTACTTTCGAACAACCTCTAAGAGTTCAACCCTTCGAAGAAAATTATTTTGAAATGTTTAAATTTGAGTCGGTCATTAAAAATTATAGTCAATCAGATCAATCAATGCCAATATCAAACCAATCAATAAAAAAGGAAATAGATCACTTGATTAGAACAGATCACATGAATATAGAAGAAAAAAGAGAAATTACCAATTTATGTCGACAGTTTTCGGACATCTTTTATAAAGATGGAGAAAAACTATCTTTTACCTCCGCTGTAAAACATGAAATAAAAACCAACGATGAAATACCGGTACATACAAAGTCATATCGCTACCAATACATACACAAAGAAAGGTCAGACGACAAATTCAAGAAATGCTTGACAAAAATATTATTAGACCATCATGCCAATATGGATTGTTCCAAAGAAAATGGACGCCTCTGGAAGACAAAAATGGAGAATTGTAGTAGACTACCGCAAAATCAATGAGAAAACAATTACAGATCGATATCCAATTCCCAATATATCAGATATACTCGATAAATTAGGTAGAGCTCAATATTTCACTACTTTAGACCTCGCTAGTGGTTTTCATCAAATAGAAATGCAATCAAACTCTATTCAGAAGACAGCCTTTAACGTAGAAAATGGTCATTACGAGTATTTGAGAATGCCTTTCGGACTTAAAAATGCACCCTCTACTTTCCAACGAGCCATGGATGAAGTCCTCAAAGACCTCCAGAACAAAATTTGCATGATTTACATGGATGACTGTATTTGCTTCAGTACAAGCCTCACCGAACATATAAATAACCTAAAATTAATTTTTCAAAAATTCCGAGACGCAAACTTAAAAATTCAGTTGGATAAATCAGAATTTTTACAAAAAGAATGCGAATTTTTAGGTCACGTTGTAACAACAGAAGGAATTAAACCAAATAAAAAGAAACTAGAGGCAATTGCAAAATTTCCAATACCAAAAAACAAATCAAATCATTCCTAGGTTTATTAGGCTATTATCGAAAATTTATTAAAAATTTCGCGAAAATCACAAAACCAATGACTAATTGCTTAAAGAAAAATAATAAAGTGGAACGCACAAAAGAATTTGTAGACTGCTTTAATATTTGCAAAACTATTTTATGTTCAGAACCAGTACTTGCATATCCCGATTTTACTAAACCGTTTGAAATGACGACAGATGCATCGAACTATGCGATTTCGGCCATTTTGTCACAAAATGGACACCCAATTTGTTATGCATCAAGAACATTAAACCCTGCAGAGATTAATTTTGCAACGATCGAAAAAGAATGTTTAGCAATAGTATGGGGATGTAAATATTTTCGAGCATACTTATTTGGTAGAGAATTCACCGTGTATACCGACCATCAACCACTTACTTGGCCTATGAACTTAAAAGAACCAAATTCGAGACTCGTACGCTGGAGATTAAAATTAGACGAATATACCTTCTCAATAAAATATATAAAAGGTAAATCCAATAACGCAGCCGACGCATTGTCTAGAAACCCAGTAGACCTCAATGCCTTGGAAACGGCTTCAGTACAAAATAATGCGGGAGATTCCGATGATGTCATACAAGAATTTTTAGACAGACCAGAAAGCTTTGTAACACCGCTAGAACCTGAAAACCAAACAGAAGAATCACCCAATACCAATAATAATGACAATAATCAATCAATATCAAATCAATCAAAGAGAATATCAAAAAATCAATCAAATCAATCCCAGGATGAAAATTCAGATGGAGAAACTGTTCACTCATCAGCTGAAGAACCAATATTGGCAATACCAATATCGGAAAGACCTCTAAATCAATATAAAAATCAAATTATAATGACTATTAGCGATACAGATAAGATGTAATGTAAATTTGACAAAGTCTTTAAAAATACGAGATATTACGTCACACTAACTGCCAATGATGCACACAGCAAGACATAATTAAATTTATGAAAGAATTTTTAGAACCAAAACAACGATACGGTATTTTCTTTAGAACCTCAATTTTGGCCCCATTATTTACAACAACTGTCCAAAATATCTTTAAAAATGCATCTTACAAAATAATACATTGCCCAAAATTATTAGTAGACGTAGAGATAAGAGAAGAGCAAAAAGAAAAACTCACCCTGTATCATACCACAAAAACATGTCATAGAGGCATTAACGAAATGAAAACATCAATATCTTCAAATTTTTATTGGCCTAAAATGATCGAAGACATTACTGAATATGTAAACAACTGTGAAGCATGCCAAAGGAATAAATACGATAGGGATCCTCCAGTGATTAAATTTAACTTGACGCCCACGAGTTCAAAACCGTTTGATCATGTACATGTTGACTCATTTCGCATATCAAAAGAAATATTTTTAACGCTGTACGACACATTTTCTCGATACGGCCAGGCGTACCTTTTAAAGACCTTGACCGGTACATCAGTCACAGATGCATTACTGACCTTCTCAAGCTACCACGGCTTACCTTTAAAAATAACCGTTGACCCAGGAACTAAATTTAAAAATAAGATTTTTGCAAATTACATAAAATCCAACTTCACATAGGAACCGCCAAAAATTCGAATTCAAATAGCCCCGTGGAAAGATTCCATTCTTCCATTATTGAAGCATTTAGATGTTTAAAGGAAGATAATCCAAAATCAAGCTCAGAGCAACTCATGCAACGCGCATGCCTTGGTTATAATAATTCGATTCACTCTGTACATAAATTTACCCCCTTTGAAGTGGTAAAAGGGCACATAAGTAATATCGACCCCTTTAGCATATCGGACGCAGCCATCGTTTCAGACTATGTCCAAAAACACAAAGAAACAACTCAAAAGTTATACGAAAAAATAAAAGAAACAAACCAGCAAGTTAAAGAGAAAAATATAAACAAGGCAAACGAAAAACGATCGGATCCCCCAGATTTCTTAAATCATTCTGACGCCTACATACAAACGAAATCGAGATCAAAAGATGCCCCCAAATTTACAAAAACTGCAGTAAAGAGACAAACTCCTAAAAAGATTTTCACCACAAAAGGCACTTATCATAAATCGAGTGCGCGAAAACCAAAAACTAAAAAGAAATCTTCTTTACAGGTTCAAAATGACATTCCCGAGGAACGCCCTCATAGTAGCAGTCATAATGACGTCACTAATAGTAGTCGTGCAAATTACGACCTTAAATAACCCCCTTCTTCCTATCCAACTAGGTAGCTCAAAACAAATTTATACAAAACATACTTTTTTGCATTATATTGATCTTCAATCAATAATCGATCAATTTTCAAAAATTAAAAAATATTTCTCAATGATTAAACAAAACTTTTTAAAAGACAATAATACAAATCCGATATCTTTAAACAGTCTTTCCGAAAGCTCACTTTTGAGAACGGAATATTTAATACAAACCACTCAAAATAAAATTTTAAATTTGCACCCTGTTATCAGGAATAAACGAGGTTTGATTAATGTTCTCGGAAAAATTAATAAATGGCTTTTTGGAACCCTTGATTCCGAAGATGGTGAACGTTACGAACAAGTAATATCTCACTTACAGAAAAATCAAAAAACCATTGTTCAAGAAATGAATTTACAAATCTCGTTATCAAAAACCTTAATTCGAGATTATAACAAAACCTTAACAGTTCTTAGTAGTAACCAAAATAAATTAGAAAACAGTTTAAAAAGATTACAAAATTATATGGGATCAACAATTCGAGATTTAAATATCTATTTGACTTTCCAAAATTTGTTATCACAAATCAATTTAGATTGCCAAAATCTTATTACTTTTGTCGATAATTTAGGAGATGCAATAATGTTTGCAAAATTAAACACTTTGCATAACTCAATTATTTCAGGCACTGAACTGATTCGAATGATGGAATATTTAAAGAAAATTTACAAACCTAGTCAAATTCCAAGTTTTAATAATGTCTTAACTTACTATCAATTTTTGGGTACACAAATAACTTTTTCAAACTTAAAATTAATTTTTGCAATTCATGTCCCAATTATTGAACCCGAAACATATACATTTTACCAATTAATACCTACTATCCAAAATAACCAAATTTTCGTACCTCGATACCCTTTTTTGGCACGAAGCTTACAGAAAAATCAGTTCCATGAAGAAACCTGCCCACAATTAGAAGAAACGTACTACTGCCAAGAACGATTCACCACCGATGACAATTGCACCCTTAGACTCACAGAGGGCTTTCAACCACAAAACTGCCCTGTGTTTAACATCAATCTGCAAGAATCAATAATCGAACAAATCGCACAAGACCAACTACTGGTGATGCCAGCCAAAACTGAAATGGTCCACACAAAATGCCGCACTAGTCAATATATTGGAACTAGTAAACCGATTTTAATTAGAATTCCAGTCATGTGAAGTAACAGTTGCAAATCGAAAATACAGAAACGAAAACCAATTGTCCAAAATTCACTCGCCTTTGTAAATATACTTTTGGGTATAAGAATTTTGTTTTATTTTAATATTTTTCTCGCGTTTATACGTTCGTATTTGTCTTTAAGAATTTTGGCGAATGCGATTGAAAACTTTATTTTATTTTATTTTCTGAGCATGTTCAATTGCATCTTCGCGCACTCAACCAGTTGAATTTGTACATTGGGGGTGTGCGCGCTTCGATATATGACAATTGCTGTCGAAAAATCACTTCTGTGTGAAAGACGTCACGAACAACACGCTGCAAAAACAGGGGTAAGTGCATCTTCAACTGTTCGTAATTATTTTCAGTTCAGATTTCATAATTAATTAAATTATTCGCAGGTGATTGGTAAACTAATTTTATGAACCAGCAATCTAATTAATTTTTCGCTTTATACCAGTCATTTTTGGCCTTACGAGCCGAACGCGTTTGAAAGTTTTTATTCGCTTCGCTAATAATAAAAAGTATAATAGGTTTTTTTCAATTTTCAACGTGTTTTGGTTTTCCGTCTTTGACGATTTATAAATTTGTTTCGGAGAAATAAATTCAAGGTCATTGAATATTTTTATCTTATCATTCCAGTTTTTTTTTCTTTAACATTCTTTCCTAAAATGAGTAGTAGGTTTTAGGCAGGTTACATATACATAAACAATTGCACGTAATTTATCGGCATATGATATAGGCTTACCAGTAGGTCCTATCTGCATTTTATTTTATTACTGCTGCTTTAGTTTAGAACTTTTATTGCAGCTTTATGGGTGCCATAGTATTATTTATTGTGTAAAGAGGTTTATAATTTAAGCTTCTTACTTGCCTATATTTACAAATTATTGGGATCGCTAGTAGATAACTCGCTATTGCATGTCGCCTAAGTTAATTAATTATCGCTAATTCGCACCGCGCAATTCCCCTTAACTATTAAAAAATATTTCGTTTTTATTTATTAGTAAATATAAATAAATAGTTCGTTTTCGCTCTTATTAACTAACAAAGGTAAATAAATAATTCGCTATTTTCACCGTTACTTAATTTATAAAAATTTATTAATTCGCTAAAATAATATGGTTAAATTCAATTAAAAATTATATTATTAATAATTCGCTTTCCCTTTTATTTATTAGTATCACTAAATAAATTGATAATTTTACCAATAATTGATTTTAATAAATTGATTTTATTTGGCTAAATTGTTAAAAATACCGCGTAATATCCCTAAATTGCTAAAAATAATTAAAAATTTAGTTTTGCTTTTCTTTATTATACCCATCTGCATTAAATAAAGGATCATCATGTCCGCGGCTAAGATTAAATCGTATAAGACCCTTCGCACAATGTGTCATAATCAAATGAAAGAATTAAAAACTTTTGCTGACGCGGCTTCTGATGCTGACGAGACGGCTAAACTTCAGTTTAAAATTATGTACGCTCAAATTGATCAAGTGGTTAACGATTTTGCTAAATATCATCAAAATCTTATATCTTTAATGTCAGCGACCGACGATTTTGAAATTGATACCGAAGAAGGAGTGAGAAAAGACTTTGAATACTTACGATCTTACAATTACGCTAAGTATACCGCGCTGTTTGAAAAGCCAACACTGAAGGTTGAAACCGACGCATCCTCTGCTTCGGGACTATCTAGTGGTAATCGACCGCCAAACTTGACTAATTTGAAAGTTCCAAAATTTTCCGGCGATATTAGACAATTTAGAAATTTTATGGACATGTTTAATGCGCTAGTTGACAACACAAATATTTCGAATATAGAGAAATTTAACCATCTTTTAAACTCCCTAGAGGGACCCCCGCTAGCACTGGTGCAATGCACACCTTTAGCTGCCGCTAATTATTCAATTGCTCTCGAATCGCTAAAAAACCGCTACGATAACAAACGGCTTATTGCTTTTTCACATTTAAAAACAATGGATAATGTTCCTTACGTAACAAATTCTAAAAATTCAAAACAATTGCGCACACTAGTTGACGTATATAGTGAAAATCTCTCCGCCCTTAAGGTACTTGGTTTTCCCACAGATGATTGGTCTTTTTTGCTATACTATAATTTCAGTAAACATTTAGATCAGGAGACCATGACGCGATTTGAACTTGAACTTAATGATCCATCTCAAGTTCCTACTTTTGACGATTTAAAGAATTTTGTACTAAAACGATGTAACGCTATAGAAGCGGTAGAATTTTCAACTAAAACTGATTTTTCTTCACCTCTAAAAACAGACACAAAAAATAGATTTTCTTCTAATCAGTCAAAACCTAGACAAACTTCTGCATTTTTTGGTAATGCAAGTCGAAATAATAATACAAAGTTAAATAATTCAAATCAATCTTGTCTTTTATGTCAATCACGTGACCATAATATTTACAGATGCTTAGAATTTAAAAATAAAAATTCCTCTGAACGTTTTCAGTTAGCTAAAGACAACAACTGGTGTCCTAATTGTTTAAGTGGGCAACATAACCTAGCTTTATGTCAATCGCAGTCTGTTTGTCGTTACTGTCAATCTAATAGACATCACTCTCTTTTACATATTTTTAAAAATAACAACAATTACAGTCCACATACTTCTAACCGCACGAATCTTGAAAATAATTACAATTCTAATGTACGACCCCCCTTTTATAATTCGCAATACAATAACCCGCAAAGTTCTTCACAAAATAATTCGCCTGCTTTTAATGGTAATATCTCGCCTCAGCAAAATAATTCGCCAACCTCTCGCGCTTTTCAGCAACCGCCACAAACAGGTATGGAAAATTTACCTCAAAATTCGCAAAATACCTTAAATTACTTCTCCAATTCGCACGCTCAGAATACAATTTTATCTACCGCTATTATCGAGGTTATGGATTCTCGTGGCATTTTTCAAAAAGCTAGGGTTATTCTTGATTCTGGCTCAGAATGCAGTTACGTCTCTTTGAAGTTTTTCAAAAAACTTTCACTTCCACGCTATAGTTTATCCCTTTCTATTCAAGGATTAGGATCTATGAATGAAGTTACCTCTCAGGGAGGAGTAACTTGTATTATCAAACCGTATAATCAAACGGAACCACGCATGTCAGTCGACGCTGTGATCTTACCCAAGTTGTGTTCGGAAATTCCTAGCACTTATTTAGGTAATATAGATACTTCTGATTTTCAAAATGTACCCCTCGCGGACCCTACGTTCCAAGAACCCGCTAATATTGATTTTCTTTTGGGCGCTGATATTTTTCCCTATATTTTACGCGAAGGGCGCATTGATAATGGCCCCAACAAACCAATTCTTCTTAATAGTATTTTTGGCTATATTATTATGGGAAAAAATAAAAATAATAAAATTAAATCGCAATCACATTCAACCGCTTTATTTTGCTCTGTAAATGAAACCGATTCACTATCGCTAGACCACGCTTTAAAACGCTTTTGGGAATTAGAAGAGCTACCTAAAGCAAATTTTTGCTCGCCCTCCGATATTCTTGCCGAGAAAAGCTTTGTTGAGACTCACTGTAGAGACGAAACAGGGCGATACATGGTAGAACTACCTTTCCAAGATAATACGCCTCCGCAATTTGATTTTCATGCAACGCGCTCATTGGCTTTAAGAAGATTTTTTTCGCTTGAAAAACGCTTAATTTTAAATCCTAATATTTATAAAAAATATTCAGATACTATTCAAGAATATATTAACAATGATTATCTTGAAATTATTCCTGACGAAGAAATAAATAAAAACTCTTTTTACTTACCCCATCATTGCGTAGCCAAGGGTGACAATATTCGAATTGTTTTCGACGGATCGTCTCGTCCAAATCAAAATTCACCCTCGCTAAATGACACCCTTCTTACGGGGCCAAAACTTCAAAAAGAAGTTTTTGCTCTACTTCTCAGGTTTCGTATTTCTTCTGTGGTCTTTACTTGTGATCTTAAAAGCATGTTTACACAAGTTTTAATTGCCCCTATTCATAGGGATTTTCAAAGAATAATATGGAGATTCACTCCCAACGAGCCCATAAAAGACATGCGTTTTAAACGGGTCACTTTTGGTCTGAGCTCTTCTCCATATCTCGCTAACCGCGTCATTGCTCAATTAGCACAGGATGAAGGAAACAAGTTTCCTCAAGCTCGTGAGGTACTCAAAACCTCAATTTACGTTGATGATTTAATTTGTAATGCAAATAACCTCTCAGAAGCTAGAAATTTACGCGATCAACTTATAGAACTATTGGGAAACGGTGGGTTCGAACTTAGAAAATTTGCAAGCAACAATAAGTCATTTTTACAAGACCTTCCGGAGTCTTACTTGCACTCAAACTCGTTTAATTTCGATTCAGAATCTGAAACAATAAAAATTTTAGGCTTACAATGGATTCCTTGTAAAGATATTTTTACCTATCGCGTAGATCCATTGGAACGAGAATGTACAAAACGCACGATTCTGTCAGAAATTGCAAGATGCTTTGATCCACTAGGATGGCTCTCACCTCTGAGCCTGTTCTCCAAAGATCTATTGCAGCTTCTGTGGAAACAAAAATATGACTGGGACCAGGAAGTTTCCCCCTTTATACGCCAACGTTGGTTAAAATATAAATCTGAGTTAGGCCTTATTCAAAACTTTTCTTTACCGCGACGTTTTATTATTGATAATTTTACAGAATGTCAACTTCACGCTTTCTGTGATTCGTCAGAAAAAGCTTACGCTAGTATAGCGTATTTTCGCGTTTTACAAAATAATAAAATCTGCACTTTTCTCATTGCTGCTAAAGCAAAAATCGCTCCGGTAAAAACAATTTCAATCCCGAGATTAGAGCTAGTAGCCGCTGTTTTACTGGTTGATCTTGTTTCCGTAATTTTAAAAATTCTAGGAGATAAAATTAAAATTTCTAAAATTTTCGCGTGGTCAGATTCCACAATCGCTCTTAGCTGGATTAAAAATCCCCCTTATAGATACAAAACATTTGTCGCCAACCGGGTTGCGAAAATTCAAAATAAACTACCAGCTGCAATATGGCAGCATGTACGCACAAATGATAATCCCGCAGACTGTGCAACAAGAACTTTGTTGCCGTCAGAATTGTTAAATACGCCCCTTTGGTGGTGCGGTCCAGATTGGCTTTCAATGCCTGATGAGCATTGGCCACCAAGCATTTATTCTGAACCATTGGATTCGGACGAAGTTCTTGGTGAAGAAAGGAAAATAACTTTGGTCGCATTTACAGAAAACACGTTTTTTGATATTCTTTTAAACAAATATTCTTCGCTTTCTAAAATTCAAAGGATAATCGCTATCTGGTATCGTTTTATCTGCTTTAAAAGAAATCTTGCTTATCGTACTGGAGCCATAGTCCTGTCAGAACTTAATCTCGCTCTTATTTTTCTGATCAGGCATGTTCAAACAGTCACATTTTCTCAAGAAATCTCAAATATTAATGCGAAAAAACGCATTTCAAAGCCTTTTAGAAAGTTAGACGCTTTTCTTGATAATAAAAATATATTGCGGGTTGGAGGTCGCCTCCGATATTCTGATCTTTCATATGACCAGAAACACCCGATTCTTTTACCACGACAACATAGATTAACTACGCTCCTCATTGAACACTATCATAAATCTTATTTGCACCCAGGTTTGCAAACTTTACAGTTCTTAATTTTTCAAAATTTCTGGATATTATCTCCTAAGCGGGCGATAAGAACCGTTATCGCTAACTGTAAAAATTGTTGGCGACTTAATCCGAAACCTTTTGAACCAAAAATGGGAAACTTACCCAAATTACGCATATCTGCTGTCAAAAGTTTTACCGTAGTCGGTTGTGACTATGCGGGTCCAATATCCATATCATTAAGCAGAAAAGTTCGCGGAAATAAAACGCTTAAGGCTTGGATCTGCATATTCGTTTGCTTCTCTACCAAGGCTCTTCATATCGAATTAGTTTCGGATTATTCTAGCGAAGCTTTTCTGTGTGCTTTAAGGCGTTTTATGGCACGTCGAGGAAGGGTCTCACAAATAATATCAGACCAAGGAACTACGTTTAAGGGTGCAAATAAGGAATTACAGATAATATTTAAACAAGCGGCAGCCGCGGAATCCATTGAGTGGTTTTTTCACCCCCCAGGGGCGCCACACTTTTCTGGATTAGCAGAAAGTGGAGTAAAGGCGGTAAAAACGCATTTGTATCGCGTTATCGGAAGCCAGATTTTAACGTACGAAGAGCTTTATACGGTCTTAGTACAAGTGGAAGCGCTATTAAATTCTAGACCATTGTCTCCTTTATCTAGCGACCCCAATGATTTGTCTGCGTTGACACCAAATCATTTTTTGACTCTAGAACCTGTTTGTAGTTTACCCGATCCTGATGTAACCAGTATCAAACTAAACCGCCTCTCTAGATGGCAGATGATCCAAAGATTACATCAGGATTTTTGGGCGCGTTATTCTAAGGAATATTTACATACACTGCAGCAGCGGTCCAAGTGGCTGGAACCCACTTGTCCCGCCCCTGCTATAGGTACTATGGTACACATAAAGTCGGATAATTTACCACCGACAAAATGGTCGCTTGGTAGAATTATTGCCCTTCACCCAGGTGAAGATCAAATCTCACGTGTTGCCACTGTGCGCACTGTCTCAGGAATATTTCAAAGACCTCTGGTAAAGCTATGTCCTTTACCGATGGACTTTGAACCTGAAAACATTTAAAAATTACATCAATGTAATTTTTAGGCGGGCAGAATGTCCAAAATTCACTCGCCTTTGTAAATATACTTTTGGGTATAAGAATTTTGTTTTATTTTAATATTTTTCTCGCGTTTATACGTTCGTATTTGTCTTTAAGAATTTTGGCGAATGCGATTGAAAACTTTATTTTATTTTATTTTCTGAGCATGTTCAATTGCATCTTCGCGCACTCAACCAGTTGAATTTGTACATTGGGGGTGTGCGCGCTTCGATATATGACAATTGCTGTCGAAAAATCACTTCTGTGTGAAAGACGTCACGAACAACACGCTGCAAAAACAGGGGTAAGTGCATCTTCAACTGTTCGTAATTATTTTCAGTTCAGATTTCATAATTAATTAAATTATTCGCAGGTGATTGGTAAACTAATTTTATGAACCAGCAATCTAATTAATTTTTCGCTTTATACCAGTCACCAATTAATAAAAGGAAGACCACTGATCTTACCAAATATTGAATTCCAAAAATTTAAGCAACCAGAAATTTTGGAATCAACAAATTTAACAAAAATCGATATTGCCAATATCTATAAATTAAATGACATTGCCAATAAATTAAAACCAATCAAGATTCAAAATGAATTTCATGCCAGCCACATCACGTCTTACGTTACTTCAGTTATCATTATGATTGTCATAGCCATGATGATATTTTACTTTTGGAAAAATGGAGTTTCACTGAAGTCTTGCCGACACAAAACGTCAAGAAAAACAGTGGTAAAGCAACCACCTGATGAAGAAGCAAAATCCAGCCGCAACTCTGAAGTTGAGCCTGAAAACAACTCCGTCTTCAACTCCGTGATTTTCAGACCTAAGGAGGGAGGAGTTATATTCACATAATATTATTTTTATTATATTAGATTTTTATAACCACACGTGTTTGCTAACTTTGCACTTTTTTACTATTATATTAATTGTTAGGAGAAAATTAAACCATTCCCAGCAAAGCTTCTGTAGACTTAAGATCGTACTATTGTTACTTTAAAGTTGTTACGCAAAATAAATTTTTTTAAAAACAATTAACTCTAAAGTTAATACTTAACTAGGGCAATCAAATGAACCCTCCAAATATCTTACACTACATAGAATTTTTCTAGAGAGCCATCAGTTCATACCCAATAAAGCTCCAATGAAAAAAGGTGGCAAGAAGTGGATCACTTTATCTCTAACAAAACGTATTAACAGAAAGAGGAGACTATGGCACAGATATAAGCAAACTCGTAGTACAGAAAATTATGGGCTATACATGCAGTCTAATAATGAAATTAAAGCAAACATCAATAATGCTAAAAAATCTTATGAAGAATCTATTCTTAACAAAGGGCCAAAAAGCTTTTACAGTTACATAAATAGCACACTTACATCTTTACATTAAAAGACAATGTAGTGGCTATTAAAACAAATCCAACAGAAGTTTGTGAGATATTTGCAGATCAATTCAGCCGAGTTTTTACACAGGAAGATGTGACAAATCTACCATCTTGCAAACCCGAAAACAGAACGAGAGAGTCAATTGAGCACATCAGCTTTACACCCGAAAAAGTTAAGCAAGTTTTAAATAAACAAAAACAGCACTCTAGTCCTGGCCCGGATGGTGTTCCAGCAATTTATCTGAAAAGAAGTGCCCCCTCTATCACAAAACTCCTCTCGGAAGTAATGACTGAATCATTTGAAACAAGTATAATACCAGAAACTTGAAAAAGCTCTGTGGTCATTCCCATACATAAAAAAGGAGATAAGCTGGACCCAAATAACTATAGACCAATAAGTCTGACTTCCATTATCTGCAAAAGTATGGAGAGGATTATAGCTTGGGAACTAACAGACTTTTTACTTGAGCATAATAGTCTACCACTATTTAATCAACATGGGTTTCTGCCACGAAGATCTGTGGTATCAAACCTGCTTAGCAACCTCGAAGCATGGACTGAAGCTCACAATGAGGGCTATCCAGTAGATATTATATATGTAGACTTTGAAAAGGCTTTCGATTCGGTACCAATCCAAAGACTACTATTAAAATTAGAACATAGTGGAGTTAGAGGACAATTATTAAATTGGATAAAAGGGTACCGGACTGAAAAAACTTTTCAAGTGCGAATAGAAAATTGTCTCTCAAATAAACGACGGGTTTTAAGTGGAGTACCACAGGGTTCAGTATTGGCAGCATTGCTTTTTCTGATATACATCGCTGACATGTCAGAAAACATCCTTAGTAGAATAAGCTTTTTCTGTAATGATGCTAAATTTTACGGCGACCCCTCCATCCACCATGGTCAACTGCATCAAGACCTATCAGAGCTCGAGGACTGGACAAAGAAATGGCTCATCAAACTAAACTCCAGTAAGTGCACAGTGCTACATATTGGCTATAACAACCCCCACCTCACATACTTTATTAACAACCAAGAGCTAGAAAGTGTCACAGAGCAGAAAGATTTGGGTGTTACAATTAGCCAGGACTTAAAATGAGAAGCTCACATTGTCAAAATAGTAAAAAAAGCGAACTCTATGATTTATCTTATCAGAAGAGCATTTACCGAAATCACTGAAAAGATGTGCATTCTAATATATAAAACCTATATAAGACCTATTCTTGAGCATGCTGTGGTGGTATGGAACCCATACTTTGAAAAGGATTCAGATCTGCTAGAAAGAGTTCAACGTAGATTCACTAAACTTCCCTCAACATTAAAAGAAAAAAACCTATAAAGAAAGAAGGAGAAGAGGCGATTTGATTGAAACATTTAAGATTTTAAAAGGTCATTACAACTGTGACATTGATTTTTTCTCCAGAAACCGCAATACAAACTTGCGGGGAAACTCTCTAAAACTGAATACAAAGAGCTGGAGAAGACTCTCTCGCAAAAACTTTCTCTACAATAGAGTCGTTAACGATTGGAATAGACTTCCAGAGAACATTATTAATGCTCCATGTGAAAAAAAAAGTGACAATAAAATAGTGACAATTGTAACCGGAACTAAAGAAAAGCAGTAAATCGGACTACCGTCTAACTGCAAATAATAATAATAATAATAATAATAATAATAATAATAATAATAATAATAATAATAATAATAATAATAATAATAATAATAATAATAATAATAATAATAATAATAATAATAATAATAATAATAATAATAATAATAATAATAATAATAATAATAATAATAATAATAATAATAATAATAATAATAATAATAATAATAATAATAATAATAAAAATTCTCCAGATTAACGTAGGACGTGCCTATGCAGCGCAAGACATGGCATATGCAACGGCCCGAGAAGAAAATGCGGATATTCTAGTTGTCTGTGAACCAAACAAAAAACGTGTGCAGGGGGGAGACTGGCTGAAAGACAAGAGGATCAATGTTGCAGTGCGCCTAATTAACAGGGACGTGGAGGTTACTAAACACAGTTCAGGGGAAGGATACCTCGCCGTAGTATTGAAGGGTTTCACGATGGTTTGTGCCTACATATCGCCAAATATAGACATGCATGATTATAAACTCGAAACAGATAGAACGATGGAGTTCATCAACGAAGGAGAAACCATCATATTGGGTGACATAAATGCAAAGTCTGCATTATGGTGCTCACCAGTAACAGATGCAAAGGGAGAATACTGGATGGATTCAATCGCAACACATGATATGGTAGTGCATAATAACGGAGAAAGACCAACGTTCATCAGAGGAGATACCAAATCTTTTATTGACGTGACCATGTCAACCAGAAACATTGCGAAGAAGATAAGCAATTGGGAAGTCTTGGATAAGGAATCGCTAACCGAACACCAGTACATATCATTTAATATTGACACAATTACGAAAAGGAAGGCGGCCAGCAGACATAATATGCGAGTGAATTGGAGTGCTTTTAAAGACACAATTGATTTAGTGTCATATCAAGATATCGAGTATGAGGCGTGCACAAAAGTCATACAACAAGCTTACAGAAACAGTGTAATTAAACAGGCTAACAACAAAACAGAACCCTACTGGTGGAACGGGAGTATAGCAAGTAAAAGAACAGAATGCAATAGGCTTAGAAGATATCTAACAAGACTAAGAGGCAGAGAAACAAACGAGCACTTGGAAGCGGCTAATGTAAGATACAAAGAATGCAAGAGAAGCCTAGTCAAATTAATCAGAGACAGCAAAAGAATGCACTGGAAAAAACTGTGTAAAGATCTGGGCAATAACATCTGGGGAGAGGCGTACAAAATAATAAACAAAAAATTTAATAAGTTGACACCCTATGAATTGAGCCCCGATAAAAAAAAGGGAGTCATAGAAAATCTTTTTTGCACTGAGGTGGAAGAGTGGGACATAGACGACGAACACTACGAAGCCGAGCCATTCACGGACCAGGAAATAAACGAAGTAACTGAAAATATCAAGGCAGGAAAGGCACCTGGACTAGATGGAGTACCATCGGACGCAATAAAAATTATTGCGCAATGTAAACCAATGTGGCTAAAAAGCATCATGAATAAACTGTTGGCAAAGCAGGAGTTCCCTGAAGAATGGAAGGAAGCAAAGGTCATACTTATACCAAAACCTAATAAACCAACAGAGCATGCGAGCTCTTTTAGACCCCTATGTATGCTAAATGCTTTAAGCAAATTTCTAGAAGCCCTGATCAGAAACAGATTACTAGACGAAATAGAGGAAAAGGGAGGCCTGCATAGACACCAGTATGGCTTTCGTAAAGGCAGATCCACCTTGAATGCGATCCAGGCGGTAAGGGAAATTGCGGACGAGTACGAAGGCAAATGGTGTGCACTGATAGCCGTGGATGTGGAAAATGCTTTCAATACTGCGAGCCACAAAATTACAATTAAGAAACTACGCCAGAGAAACGTGTCAAAGTACCTCATTAAATTTATTTCAAGCTATTTAAAAGGAAGGAAGATTATCCTTGAAAACAAAGAGATCATTGAGATTGGGGCGGGAGTCCCACAGGGTTCGGTACTGGGCCCAACTCTATGGAATATACTTTACGATGGTGTACTGAGTATAGAGCTAACTAAGGATTCTATTCTAGTTGCCTTTGCAGATGACCTGGTCCTAGTATGTTCAGCAGGAAATGAACATGAGCTTATGAGGAATGTAAACGAAAACCTTAGAAGAATAAATGCATGGATTAAAGAGCATAAACTTAAACTGGCACCGCACAAAACAGAGGCAATTCTGTTGAAAGGAAAACGCAATAGAGAGCATGTCATCTTTAACCTGGATGGGGTTAATATACTTCCAGCAAAAAGCTTCAAATACCTAGGTATCCATCTGGAAGAGAAGTTCAAATTTACGACGCACATCAAGCAAACAACTGATAAAGCTGCAAAAACGACAGCAAACCTAATAAGGATTATGCCCAACATAAGTGGTCCGGCAAGCGGAAAGAGGGCGGTACTGTGTAGTGCTATGCACAACATGGTCCTCTATGGCGCGCCAGTGTGGAAAGACGCAATAAGCACTAAAAAGAATAGAATATTGCTAAACAGAGTTCAAAGAAACCTACTGATACGGGTGGCTTCTGCTTATAAAACTGTTTCAGGGGTAGCACTTCAAGTGATCACAGGCATAGCGCCGATTGACCTAAAGGTGATAGAAAGAACCTATTTATTTGAAAGTACTGAAGAGAATAAAAATATAAAAGCGAAAAGAGCAATAGAGAGTACATTAGCAAACTGGCAAGCACGATGGGATAACGAAATAGACAAAGCACAGTGGACTAAGAGATTGATAGGAAGGGTTAGAGAATGGGTAAATTGCAAGCATCGCACAATCGACTACCAGTTAACGCAAGTACTAACTGGACATGGAGTCTTTCGGGCCTATGCCAAAAGAATGAACAAGGACGACACTGATTTATGTATGTATTGTCAAATGGTGGACACAGCTGAGCACACAGTTTTTGAATGTGGCAGATGGCATGAATCAAGGGAAGAGACATGTCGAAGGATTGGCGAAACACTCACACCAGACAACCTTGTAACCAACATGATTAAAAACGAAGAAAATTGGCACATCATCCACAAATGGTTGAAAGCACTCATGAGCAAAAAAGAGAAAGATGAGATTAGTAGACAAAGAGATGTTGCACAGAGAAACCAATAACTGGGTACATAAGAAGGAAAGAGGAATGAAGAGAAATAGATGATGCACGAACTCCTAATCGCTACGGCGGAAGGGAGATGTAGTGACCACACATAAGACGGCTGTGCTACCTGATGTAATGTTTAGGAAAACGGCCCGGGAGCGCATGCATTTCGAAGGGAACACTTGTTCAGTGCTTGCACTGACTACGCCCTTCACAAAAAAAAAAAAAAAATATATAATAATAATAATAATAATAATAATAATAAGAAGGAAAGAGGAATGAAGAGAAATAGATGATGCACGAACTCCTAATCGCTACGGCGGAAGGGAGATGTAGTGACCACACATAAGACGGCTGTGCTACCTGATGTAATGTTTAGGAAAACGGTCCCGGGAGCGCATGCATTTCGAAGGGAACACTTGTTCAGTGCTTGCACTGACTACGCCCTTCACAAAAAAAAAAAAAAAAAAAAAAAAAAAAAAAAAAAAAATAATAATAATAATAATAATAATAATAATAATAATAATAATAATAATAATAATAATAATAATAATAATAATAATAATAATAATAATAATAATAATAATAATAATAATAATAATAATAATAAATAATAAATAATAAATAATAAATAATAATAAGAATAAGAATAAGAATAATAATAATAATAATAATAATAATAATAATAATAATAATAATAATAATAATAATAATAATAATAATAATAATAATAATAATAATAATAATAATAATAATAATAATAATAATAATAATAATAATAATAATAATAATAATAATAATAATAATAATAATAATAATAATAATAATAATAATAATAATAATAATAATAATAATAATAATAATAATAATAATAATAATAATAATAATAATAATAATAATAATAATAATAATAATAATAATAATAATAATAATAATAATAATAATAATAATAATAATAATAATAATAATAATAATAATAATAATAATAATAATAATAATAATAATAATAATAATAATAATAATAATAATAATAATAATAATAATAATAATAATAATAATAATAATAATAATAATAATAATAATAATAATAATAATAATAATAATAATAATAATAATAATAATAATAATAATAATAATAATAATAATAATAATAATAATAATAATAATAATAATAATAATAATAATAATAATAATAATAATAATAATAATAATAATAATAATAATAATAATAATAATAATAATAATAATAATAATAATAATAATAATAATAATAATAATAATAATAATAATAATAATAATAATAATAATAATAATAATAATAATAATAATAATAATAATAATAATAATAATAATAATAATAATAATAATTAATAATAATAATAATAATAATAATAATAATAATAATAATAATAATAATAATAATAATAATAATAATAATAATAATAATAATAATAATAATAATAATAATAATAATAATAATAATAATAATAATAATAATAATAATAATAATAATAATAATAATAATAATAATAATAATAATAATAATAATAATAATAATAATAATAATAATAATAATAATAATAATAATAATAATAATAATAATAATAATAATAATAATAATAATAATAATAATAATAATAATAATAATAATAATAATAATAATAATAATAATAATAATAATAATAATAATAATAATAATAATAATAATAATAATAATAATAATAATAATAATAATAATAATAATAATAATAATAATAATAATAATAATAATAATAATAATAATAATAATAATAATAATAATAATAATAATAATAATAATAATAATAATAATAATAATAATAATAATAATAATAATAATAATAATAATAATAATAATAATAATAATAATAATAATAATAATAATAATAATAATAATAATAATAATAATAATAATAATAATAATAATAATAATAATAATAATAATAATAATAATAATAATAATAATAATAATAATAATAATAATAATAATAATAATAATAATAATAATAATAATAATAATAATAATAATAATAATAATAATAATAATAATAATAATAATAATAATAATAATAATAATAATAATAATAATAATAATAATAATAATAATAATAATAATAATAATAATAATAATAATAATAATAATAATAATAATAATAATAATAATAATAATAATAATAATAATAATAATAATAATAATAATAATAATAATAATAATAATAATAATAATAATAATAATAATAATAATAATAATAATAATAATAATAATAATAATAATAATAATAATAATAATAATAATAATAATAATAATAATAATAATAATAATAATAATAATAATAATAATAATAATAATAATAATAATAATAATAATAATAATAATAATAATAATAATAATAATAATAATAATAATAATAATAATAATAATAATAATAATAATAATAATAATAATAATAATAATAATAATAATAATAATAATAATAATAATAATAATAATAATAATAATAATAATAATAATAATAATAATAATAATAATAATAATAATAATAATAATAATAATAATAATAATAATAATAATAATAATAATAATAATAATAATAATAATAATAATAATAATAATAATAATAATAATAATAATAATAATAATAATAATAATAATAATAATAATAATAATAATAATAATAATAATAATAATAATAATAATAATAATAATAATAATAATAATAATAATAATAATAATAATAATAATAATAATAATAATAATAATAATAATAATAATAATAATAATAATAATAATAATAATAATAATAATAATAATAATAATAATAATAATAATAATAATAATAATAATAATAATAATAATAATAATAATAATAATAATAATAATAATAATAATAATAATAATAATAATAATAATAATAATAATAATAATAATAATAATAATAATAATAATAATAATAATAATAATAATAATAATAATAATAATAATAATAATAATAATAATAATAATAATAATAATAATAATAATAATAATAATAATAATAATAATAATAATAATAATAATAATAATAATAATAATAATAATAATAATAATAATAATAATAATAATAATAATAATAATAATAATAATAATAATAATAATAATAATAATAATAATAATAATAATAATAATAATAATAATAATAATAATAATAATAATAATAATAATAATAATAATAATAATAATAATAATAATAATAATAATAATAATAATAATAATAATAATAATAATAATAATAATAATAATAATAATAATAATAATAATAATAATAATAATAATAATAATAATAATAATAATAATAATAATAATAATAATAATAATAATAATAATAATAATAATAATAATAATAATAATAATAATAATAATAATAATAATAATAATAATAATAATAATAATAATAATAATAATAATAATAATAATAATAATAATAATAATAATAATAATAATAATAATAATAATAATAATAATAATAATAATAATAATAATAATAATAATAATAATAATAATAATAATAATAATAATAATAATAATAATAATAATAATAATAATAATAATAATAATAATAATAATAATAATAATAATAATAATAATAATAATAATAATAATAATAATAATAATAATAATAATAATAATAATAATAATAATAATAATAATAATAATAATAATAATAATAATAATAATAATAATAATAATAATAATAATAATAATAATAATAATAATAATAATAATAATAATAATAATAATAATAATAATAATAATAATAATAATAATAATAATAATAATAATAATAATAATAATAATAATAATAATAATAATAATAATAATAATAATAATAATAATAATAATAATAATAATAATAATAATAATAATAATAATAATAATAATAATAATAATAATAATAATAATAATAATAATAATAATAATAATAATAATAATAATAATAATAATAATAATAATAATAATAATAATAATAATAATAATAATAATAATAATAATAATAATAATAATAATAATAATAATAATAATAATAATAATAATAATAATAATAATAATAATAATAATAATAATAATAATAATAATAATAATAATAATAATAATAATAATAATAATAATAATAATAATAATAATAATAATAATAATAATAATAATAATAATAATTTTACTTCCCACGTTCTCAGGGAGGCCGTGGACTCTTAAGTTTGGAGTGTTTACACAGACGAATAGTCCGGAGAAACGGACGAAATATCAGGATCTTCTCTTTGACCTTCGCCGAGTGTACCGGGGCTATACAGTCAAGCTAGTGGTTTTGGTAATTGGAGCTCTCGGAGGCGCACGGCAGACACTGCTCTCAGCTCTCAAGACCTTGCCGGCCTGCCGTGACAGGGCAGAGCAACTTGCAGGCAACATGCAGAAAGCAGTCATCCTCGGATCATTGCGTCTACTCAGGGCACACGATGCGGAACACCGTTTCTACTAACCCCGCGGTTGGTGGGGAGTAGAAACGGTAACGGACCATCTGGCCTACTTGCACCCGTGTGAGTCGGAGCCGCGGGACCGCAAGTAAGGCCACCACAAAAAAAAAAAAAAAAAAAAAAAAAAAAAAAAAATAATAATAATAATAATAATAATAATAATAATAAAGAAATTGTCACGCAAAATCAGGATGAACCACCGTGGGCAAAAAGAATTCAAAATAAAATTAACAACATAAGAAGAGAAATAGGACAAATCCATACCTACCTTAATACTACTAACATTAAAGCTCGCCTAAACAACCAAATTAAGAAGACGTGTATAAAACAAAAAATCAAATATCACTTACCGGATTCAAAACAAAAGCTGTCGGCGTACATGGAAGATCTAAAACAAAAAATAAAAATGTTAGGAAGTAGAATAAGAAGGTATAAAGAACGTGTCATTCGCTACAAAGAAAACAACCTGTTTCAACGAAATCAAAAACTCTTCTACCGCTCGCTCGGAGAAAAAGAGCCAAATCATTATGAAACAGCACCTGCGGACCAAAAACAAATGCACCAATATTGGTCACAACTATGGGAAATACCTAAAGAACATGATAGACAGGCATACTGGATTAATCAAGAGAAAGAAAGAATGAGAGCCATCCCGGAAATGCAAGGGACCCATATATCGCTACAAGATGTTGAAAACGCTACCAAAAATCTTTCCAACTGGAAAGCCCCAGGGATTGATAAAATCCATGCATACTGGTGGAAAAACCTCACCTCTGTCCACAAAACATTAGCAAATCAACTCAATTCAGCTATATTTGACCCAACGCAGATACCTAAATTTTTCACCAAGGGAATCACTTACCTTTTGCCAAAAAACAAAACTGTCGAAAAACCACAAAACTACAGGCCTATTACCTGTCTACCTATTGTCTACAAGGTTCTAACTGGAATTATAGAACAAAAGATTAATCAGCACCTAAAAGAACATCAAATATTGGCTTGGCAACAAAACGGATGTAAAAGCAAAGCAAAGGGAAGTAAAGAGTGGTTGATCCTGGACTCAGTGGTGACAAATCACGCAAGATATAAAAAGAGGAACCTCTCAGTAGCCTGGATCGATTACCGCAAGGCATTCGATTCGGTGCCGCATTCATGGCTTCTGGAGATACTAAATATCTACAAAATAAACAAAAACCTAATTGAATTCCTCAAAAGCACTATGAGTAACTGGGAAACGTACCTGAATGTCAAGTTAGGAGATGTAAACTACACTACTGAAGGAATAAAAATAAAAAGGGGAATATTTCAGGGAGACAGCCTCAGTCCTCTGTGGTTTTGCGTTGCACTTAATCCGCTTAGTAATATGTTGGAAGGAAGCACTTACGGATACACAATAGCTAGAAGACCAAGCATTAAGCTTTCCCATCTACTCTATATGGATGATTTAAAGCTGTATGCCTCGAATCCGGAACAACTTACATCCCTTCTTGAACTGGTTTCATCATTTAGTAAAGCTATCTCAATGGAGTTCGGGCTGGAAAAGTGTGCTTTTGTTCATGTCAAAGCTGGAAAAATCCAGGAAACTGAAAACATTACCCTACTAGACCATAGCCAGTTTGCACCACTATCGCTGGAACAAAAATACAAATACCTTGGAATGCAACAGACCCTCAGCATAGAACAAACACACAGCAAGAAGCTAGTACAGGAAACACTTAAAAGGAGACTTCGTCTAGTCCTAAAGTCCAATCTTTACTCTTTGGCAAGGATAACAGCGATAAATGCGTGGGTAATACCTGCGGTCACGTACAGCTTTGGAATCATTAAATGGAGTTCCACAGACCTGGACAGTCTTGATAGATTCATAAGAACGTCGCTCACAAAAAACCGATTGCACCATCCAAACGCTTCAATGAACAGGTTATATTTGCCACGGAGTAGAGGGGGGAGGGGACTGAGGAACCTTAAAGAGGCACATAACAAAGAATGCCAAAATCTCTTTACTTACCTTAAATCTAGAAGCCATCCAACATATGCCGCAATTTCATCGCTAGACACATCCTTAACACCGTTGAAACTGTCGAGCCAAGAGCCACCTGTAAAAGAAAATAAAAATTATTATACAGAGTTAGAAGAAACCTGGAAAGGTAAAGAATTACATGGGCGCTATGCAGCAGCACTAAACAGTCAAGACGTAGATAAGGATTTATCCACACTATACCTAACTAGGGGTGTACTTATGATGGAAACAGAGGGATTTCTGCTGGCTATACAGGATCAGGTCATCTGTACAAGAAATTATCAAAAATTTATATTGCATCAGGACACACCAAACGATCGATGCAGACTATGCCGAGAAAAAACCGAAACCATACAACACCTTATCGCCGGATGCTCATTTCTAGCACCGCGTGACCATAAAATAAGACACGACAACGTCTCAAAGGTATTTCATCAAGCTTTCTGTAAAAAATTCGGACTAGTCAAAGACATAACACCTTACTAGAAATATACACCAAAGGATCACATGGAAGACGCAAAAACAAAAATATATTGGGATAAGGCTATTATTAGTGATCGGGAAATGGCGCACAATAGACCCGATATACTGGTGATACAAAAAGATAAAAAGTTAGCCAGAATAATCGATATTACTATACCAAATGATCACAATCTCCTAGAAGCAAGAAATCAAAAAATATCAAAGTATATCGACCTTTCTCACGAAATAAAAACCATCTATCAGCTCAACCAGGTCACCATACATCCACTGGTCATTTCGGCAACTGGTCTTGTTGATAACCACCTAAAACAAGAATTGAAAATAATAGATGTAGAAGACCCAAGAAAACTAATACTTACCGCCCAAAAAGCAGCAATTTTGGGCACCTGTAGAACTGTTCGGCGTGCACTTACACATGACTAAACCGTTGATACCGCATCCCGGTTTAGTCATGCTAACCCAGGAAAATTCCTGTGAAAAAAAAAAAAAAAAAAAAAATTATAATAATAATAATAATAATAATAATAATAATAATAATAATAATAATAATAATAATAATAATAATAATAGAAAGAAAATACTACCAGTAAGGTCCAAAAAGCTGTAAAAAGGTATGCCAAATGCTCAAAAATTAAAACATCAAACCCATCTTACCGGCAGCAGCTCACCGTACACCTTGACCAACTAAAACAAAAGACTAAGGCACTGGGAAATCGACTTAGGCGATACCGTCTAAGGAGCAGAAGGTACCAACAGAATGCGCTCTTTAGTCGTAATCAAAAGCAGTTCTACAGAAGATTGCAGGAAAGTCAGGAGTCAGTTGCAGGGGATCCGCCAACAAAACTAGATATGCATGCATTCTGGGCTAATATATGGGAAAACGAATTACGGCACGACGAAAGTGCGTACTGGATTGAGAATGAAGAAAAAACTCATGCCAATCTAGACGGAATGACGGATTCGGCCGTTTCTGTAACAGATGTAGAAGCTGCCGTACGCAAATTGAAAAACTGGACGGCACCTGGTGTGGACACTCTTTATAACTTTTGGTGGAAGAATATTACCAGTATGCACCATAAATTAGCGCAATGTTTCCAATCGGTTATACAGAATCCAAAGAATATGCCATTATATTTTACCTTAGGCACAACCTATATGCTACCAAAGTCTGGAAATCAAAAAGATCCCAAAAACTATAGGCCAATCACGTGCCTGCCTGCAATCTACAAAATCCTTACGTCTATTATAAGCACCAAAATAGCAGCACACTTAAAACAAAGTGAAAGTTTAGCGTGGGAGCAGAACGGTTGTAGGAAACGAGCAAAAGGCTGTAAAGAACTGCTTGTAGTCGACTCTATCGCAACAAAGCAAGCTAAAGTGAAAAAGAGAAACCTTTCTATGGCGTGGATTGACTACAAAAAGGCCTTTGATTCGGTCCCGCACTCATGGCTACTTAGAGTACTTGATATATATATAAGGTGGACCCAATTATAACGCGCTTCCTGAGGATAAGTATGAGGAACTGGAGAACATCACTCAACGTCAGCGTATATAAAACAGATGAAATAAAAATCCGACGAGGTATCTTTCAGGGTGACAGCCTAAGTCCAATCTGGTTCTGTTTGGCTCTTACTCCTTTAAGTACAATGCTTAGAAGCAGTGGAAATGGCTATGCTTTTGACAAACAGACAAAACTATCTCATCTGTTCTATATGGACGACCTTAAGTTGTATGCTAAGAACACACAGCAACTCCAAAGCTCTTTAGAACTTGTTCGAGCATTTAGTAATGCAATAAAAATGGAGATGGGTATCGATAAATGTGCGACCATCCACATGGAAAAAGGCAAAACTAAAGAGCAAAATGACATAACACTTATGGACAACATTACAACAATCCCAAATCTGGGACCAGAAGAGACATACAAATATCTCGGTTTTCAGCAAGGTGCAAACATCGATCAAAAAACGAATCAAGATAAAGCAAAACAAACCTTTCTTAAAAGATTAAACATTGTGCTGAAAACGAAACTGAACTCAAAAAACAAAATTCAGGCAATTAACACTTGGGCAATCCCAGTTGCAGCATATACGTTTGGGGTGATTGGTTGGACACAGACAGATATGCAGGCGCTGGACCGGCTTCTACGTACCACTCTTACAAAACACCGAATGCATCACCCTAATTCAGCACTAGAGAGGCTGTATTTGCCGCGAAAGGAGGGGGGCAGGGGACTCATCTGCTTGGAACAACTATGCACCAACGAAACATCAAAGCTACACAAATACTTTACAGGCAAAACCTTACCATTCTTTCGTAGTCTGGTACAACTTGACGCGAACTATTCTGTCCTGAATCTTGCGGAGCAGCGACCTGAAAAAGAAAATTTGATTAGTAAGATGAAAGACACATGGAAAAGGAAACCTATGCATGGGCGATTCTATAATAGTTTGAACCAGGATGATGCAGACCCTGTAACATCAACCACTTACCTGACGCAAGGATATCTTTTCCCTGAGACTGAAGGTGCGCTGCATGCGATACAAGACCAAGTTGTACCTACAAGATATTATCAAAGGCATATCTTAAAATCCCAAATAGAAAATACTAAATGCCGGCTATGTAATACTGAGCAGGAGTCAATTCAACACATAACCTCAGGTTGCACCAAATTGGCCCCATCTGCGTACTTAAGTCGACATAATGCTATGGGAAAACCTGTTCACCTGGCAATTCTCCAGCTAATTAATCTAAAATCGGATTCAATTTCAGCGTACAAATACGAACCGCAGCCTGTGGTGGAGAATGAAGCATCAAAAGTTTACTGGGATGTTGCGATACAAACCGACCGGCAAATCGTAAACAACAAACCGGATGTAATAATTTGGTATAAAAATCGGAAAAAAGTAGTCATCATCGATTTTTCTGTACCTCTTGATGATAACATAGGTAAGGCGTATAGCGAAAAGCGACAGAAGTACCTACCACTAGCGGACGAGCTCAAACAAATGTGGAAATTGGATAAAATTGAAATAAAGCCCATGGTGATTTCTTGTAATGGCGTTGTCCACAAAAACGTAATAAAACATTTACAAGAACTTGAATTACAAGCCACATTGATAGTCAACATGCAAAAAGCGGTCATATTGGCTACAACCGCAATTGTCCGTCGTACGCTCTCTCCCTGAGTACGAACGTAAGCCGAAGCCTTGGTGTTCGAACCCGGCGAGGCACGTCAAAACCCGCGCAAGCGTGAAAAAAAAAAAAAAAAAAAAAAAAATAATAATAATAATAATAATAATAATAATAATAATAATAATAATAATAATAATAATAATAATAATAATAATAATAATAATAATAATAATAATAATAATAATAATAATAATAATAATAATAATAATAATAATAATAATAATAATAATAATAATAATAATAATAATAATAATAATAATAATAATAATAATAATAATAATAATAATAATAATAATAATAATAATAATAATAATAATAATAATAATAACTTTACTTCCCACGTTCTCAGGGAGGCCGTGGACTCTTAAGTTTGGAGTGTTTACACAGACGAATAGTCCGGAGAAACGGACGAAATATCAGGATCTTCTCTTTGACCTTCGCCGAGTGTACCGGGGCTATACAGTCAAGCTAGTGGTTTTGGTAATTGGAGCTCTCGGAGGCGCACGGCAGACACTGCTCTCAGCTCTCAAGACCTTGCCGGCCTGCCGTGACAGGGCAGAGCAACTTGCAGGCAACATGCAGAAAGCAGTCATCCTCGGATCATTGCGTCTACTCAGGGCACACGATGCGGAACACCGTTTCTACTAACCCCGCGGTTGGTGGGGAGTAGAAACGGTAACGGACCATCTGGCCTACTTGCACCCGTGTGAGTCGGAGCCGCGGGACCGCAAGTAAGGCCACCACAAAAAAAAAAAAAAAAAAAAAAAAAAAATAATAATAATAATAATAATAATAATAATAATAATAATAATAATAATAAGAAATTGTCACGCAAAATCAGGATGAACCACCGTGGGCAAAAAGAATTCAAAATAAAATTAACAACATAAGAAGAGAAATAGGACAAATCCATACCTACCTTAATACTACTAACATTAAAGCTCGCCTAAACAACCAAATTAAGAAGACGTGTATAAAACAAAAAATCAAATATCACTTACCGGATTCAAAACAAAAGCTGTCGGCGTACATGGAAGATCTAAAACAAAAAATAAAAATGTTAGGAAGTAGAATAAGAAGGTATAAAGAACGTGTCATTCGCTACAAAGAAAACAACCTGTTTCAACGAAATCAAAAACTCTTCTACCGCTCGCTCGGAGAAAAAGAGCCAAATCATTATGAAACAGCACCTGCGGACCAAAAACAAATGCACCAATATTGGTCACAACTATGGGAAATACCTAAAGAACATGATAGACAGGCATACTGGATTAATCAAGAGAAAGAAAGAATGAGAGCCATCCCGGAAATGCAAGGGACCCATATATCGCTACAAGATGTTGAAAACGCTACCAAAAATCTTTCCAACTGGAAAGCCCCAGGGATTGATAAAATCCATGCATACTGGTGGAAAAACCTCACCTCTGTCCACAAAACATTAGCAAATCAACTCAATTCAGCTATATTTGACCCAACGCAGATACCTAAATTTTTCACCAAGGGAATCACTTACCTTTTGCCAAAAAACAAAACTGTCGAAAAACCACAAAACTACAGGCCTATTACCTGTCTACCTATTGTCTACAAGGTTCTAACTGGAATTATAGAACAAAAGATTAATCAGCACCTAAAAGAACATCAAATATTGGCTTGGCAACAAAACGGATGTAAAAGCAAAGCAAAGGGAAGTAAAGAGTGGTTGATCCTGGACTCAGTGGTGACAAATCACGCAAGATATAAAAAGAGGAACCTCTCAGTAGCCTGGATCGATTACCGCAAGGCATTCGATTCGGTGCCGCATTCATGGCTTCTGGAGATACTAAATATCTACAAAATAAACAAAAACCTAATTGAATTCCTCAAAAGCACTATGAGTAACTGGGAAACGTACCTGAATGTCAAGTTAGGAGATGTAAACTACACTACTGAAGGAATAAAAATAAAAAGGGGAATATTTCAGGGAGACAGCCTCAGTCCTCTGTGGTTTTGCGTTGCACTTAATCCGCTTAGTAATATGTTGGAAGGAAGCACTTACGGATACACAATAGCTAGAAGACCAAGCATTAAGCTTTCCCATCTACTCTATATGGATGATTTAAAGCTGTATGCCTCGAATCCGGAACAACTTACATCCCTTCTTGAACTGGTTTCATCATTTAGTAAAGCTATCTCAATGGAGTTCGGGCTGGAAAAGTGTGCTTTTGTTCATGTCAAAGCTGGAAAAATCCAGGAAACTGAAAACATTACCCTACTAGACCATAGCCAGTTTGCACCACTATCGCTGGAACAAAAATACAAATACCTTGGAATGCAACAGACCCTCAGCATAGAACAAACACACAGCAAGAAGCTAGTACAGGAAACACTTAAAAGGAGACTTCGTCTAGTCCTAAAGTCCAATCTTTACTCTTTGGCAAGGATAACAGCGATAAATGCGTGGGTAATACCTGCGGTCACGTACAGCTTTGGAATCATTAAATGGAGTTCCACAGACCTGGACAGTCTTGATAGATTCATAAGAACGTCGCTCACAAAAAACCGATTGCACCATCCAAACGCTTCAATGAACAGGTTATATTTGCCACGGAGTAGAGGGGGGAGGGGACTGAGGAACCTTAAAGAGGCACATAACAAAGAATGCCAAAATCTCTTTACTTACCTTAAATCTAGAAGCCATCCAACATATGCCGCAATTTCATCGCTAGACACATCCTTAACACCGTTGAAACTGTCGAGCCAAGAGCCACCTGTAAAAGAAAATAAAAATTATTATACAGAGTTAGAAGAAACCTGGAAAGGTAAAGAATTACATGGGCGCTATGCAGCAGCACTAAACAGTCAAGACGTAGATAAGGATTTATCCACACTATACCTAACTAGGGGTGTACTTATGATGGAAACAGAGGGATTTCTGCTGGCTATACAGGATCAGGTCATCTGTACAAGAAATTATCAAAAATTTATATTGCATCAGGACACACCAAACGATCGATGCAGACTATGCCGAGAAAAAACCGAAACCATACAACACCTTATCGCCGGATGCTCATTTCTAGCACCGCGTGACCATAAAATAAGACACGACAACGTCTCAAAGGTATTTCATCAAGCTTTCTGTAAAAAATTCGGACTAGTCAAAGACATAACACCTTACTAGAAATATACACCAAAGGATCACATGGAAGACGCAAAAACAAAAATATATTGGGATAAGGCTATTATTAGTGATCGGGAAATGGCGCACAATAGACCCGATATACTGGTGATACAAAAAGATAAAAAGTTAGCCAGAATAATCGATATTACTATACCAAATGATCACAATCTCCTAGAAGCAAGAAATCAAAAAATATCAAAGTATATCGACCTTTCTCACGAAATAAAAACCATCTATCAGCTCAACCAGGTCACCATACATCCACTGGTCATTTCGGCAACTGGTCTTGTTGATAACCACCTAAAACAAGAATTGAAAATAATAGATGTAGAAGACCCAAGAAAACTAATACTTACCGCCCAAAAAGCAGCAATTTTGGGCACCTGTAGAACTGTTCGGCGTGCACTTACACATGACTAAACCGTTGATACCGCATCCCGGTTTAGTCATGCTAACCCAGGAAAATTCCTGTGAAAAAAAAAAAAAAAAAAAAAATTATAATAATAATAATAATAATAATAATAATAATAATAATAATAATAATAATAATAATAATAATAATAATAGAAAGAAAATACTACCAGTAAGGTCCAAAAAGCTGTAAAAAGGTATGCCAAATGCTCAAAAATTAAAACATCAAACCCATCTTACCGGCAGCAGCTCACCGTACACCTTGACCAACTAAAACAAAAGACTAAGGCACTGGGAAATCGACTTAGGCGATACCGTCTAAGGAGCAGAAGGTACCAACAGAATGCGCTCTTTAGTCGTAATCAAAAGCAGTTCTACAGAAGATTGCAGGAAAGTCAGGAGTCAGTTGCAGGGGATCCGCCAACAAAACTAGATATGCATGCATTCTGGGCTAATATATGGGAAAACGAATTACGGCACGACGAAAGTGCGTACTGGATTGAGAATGAAGAAAAAACTCATGCCAATCTAGACGGAATGACGGATTCGGCCGTTTCTGTAACAGATGTAGAAGCTGCCGTACGCAAATTGAAAAACTGGACGGCACCTGGTGTGGACACTCTTTATAACTTTTGGTGGAAGAATATTACCAGTATGCACCATAAATTAGCGCAATGTTTCCAATCGGTTATACAGAATCCAAAGAATATGCCATTATATTTTACCTTAGGCACAACCTATATGCTACCAAAGTCTGGAAATCAAAAAGATCCCAAAAACTATAGGCCAATCACGTGCCTGCCTGCAATCTACAAAATCCTTACGTCTATTATAAGCACCAAAATAGCAGCACACTTAAAACAAAGTGAAAGTTTAGCGTGGGAGCAGAACGGTTGTAGGAAACGAGCAAAAGGCTGTAAAGAACTGCTTGTAGTCGACTCTATCGCAACAAAGCAAGCTAAAGTGAAAAAGAGAAACCTTTCTATGGCGTGGATTGACTACAAAAAGGCCTTTGATTCGGTCCCGCACTCATGGCTACTTAGAGTACTTGATATATATATAAGGTGGACCCAATTATAACGCGCTTCCTGAGGATAAGTATGAGGAACTGGAGAACATCACTCAACGTCAGCGTATATAAAACAGATGAAATAAAAATCCGACGAGGTATCTTTCAGGGTGACAGCCTAAGTCCAATCTGGTTCTGTTTGGCTCTTACTCCTTTAAGTACAATGCTTAGAAGCAGTGGAAATGGCTATGCTTTTGACAAACAGACAAAACTATCTCATCTGTTCTATATGGACGACCTTAAGTTGTATGCTAAGAACACACAGCAACTCCAAAGCTCTTTAGAACTTGTTCGAGCATTTAGTAATGCAATAAAAATGGAGATGGGTATCGATAAATGTGCGACCATCCACATGGAAAAAGGCAAAACTAAAGAGCAAAATGACATAACACTTATGGACAACATTACAACAATCCCAAATCTGGGACCAGAAGAGACATACAAATATCTCGGTTTTCAGCAAGGTGCAAACATCGATCAAAAAACGAATCAAGATAAAGCAAAACAAACCTTTCTTAAAAGATTAAACATTGTGCTGAAAACGAAACTGAACTCAAAAAACAAAATTCAGGCAATTAACACTTGGGCAATCCCAGTTGCAGCATATACGTTTGGGGTGATTGGTTGGACACAGACAGATATGCAGGCGCTGGACCGGCTTCTACGTACCACTCTTACAAAACACCGAATGCATCACCCTAATTCAGCACTAGAGAGGCTGTATTTGCCGCGAAAGGAGGGGGGCAGGGGACTCATCTGCTTGGAACAACTATGCACCAACGAAACATCAAAGCTACACAAATACTTTACAGGCAAAACCTTACCATTCTTTCGTAGTCTGGTACAACTTGACGCGAACTATTCTGTCCTGAATCTTGCGGAGCAGCGACCTGAAAAAGAAAATTTGATTAGTAAGATGAAAGACACATGGAAAAGGAAACCTATGCATGGGCGATTCTATAATAGTTTGAACCAGGATGATGCAGACCCTGTAACATCAACCACTTACCTGACGCAAGGATATCTTTTCCCTGAGACTGAAGGTGCGCTGCATGCGATACAAGACCAAGTTGTACCTACAAGATATTATCAAAGGCATATCTTAAAATCCCAAATAGAAAATACTAAATGCCGGCTATGTAATACTGAGCAGGAGTCAATTCAACACATAACCTCAGGTTGCACCAAATTGGCCCCATCTGCGTACTTAAGTCGACATAATGCTATGGGAAAACCTGTTCACCTGGCAATTCTCCAGCTAATTAATCTAAAATCGGATTCAATTTCAGCGTACAAATACGAACCGCAGCCTGTGGTGGAGAATGAAGCATCAAAAGTTTACTGGGATGTTGCGATACAAACCGACCGGCAAATCGTAAACAACAAACCGGATGTAATAATTTGGTATAAAAATCGGAAAAAAGTAGTCATCATCGATTTTTCTGTACCTCTTGATGATAACATAGGTAAGGCGTATAGCGAAAAGCGACAGAAGTACCTACCACTAGCGGACGAGCTCAAACAAATGTGGAAATTGGATAAAATTGAAATAAAGCCCATGGTGATTTCTTGTAATGGCGTTGTCCACAAAAACGTAATAAAACATTTACAAGAACTTGAATTACAAGCCACATTGATAGTCAACATGCAAAAAGCGGTCATATTGGCTACAACCGCAATTGTCCGTCGTACGCTCTCTCCCTGAGTACGAACGTAAGCCGAAGCCTTGGTGTTCGAACCCGGCGAGGCACGTCAAAACCCGCGCAAGCGTGAAAAAAAAAAAAAAAAAAAAAAATAATAATAATAATAATAATAATAATAATAATAATAATAATAATAATAATAATAATAATAATAATAATAATAATAATAATAATAATAATAATAATAATAATAATAATAATAATAATAATAATAATAATAATAATAATAATAATAATAATAATAATAATAATAATAATAATAACTTTACTTCCCACGTTCTCAGGGAGGCCGTGGACTCTTAAGTTTGGAGTGTTTACACAGACGAATAGTCCGGAGAAACGGACGAAATATCAGGATCTTCTCTTTGACCTTCGCCGAGTGTACCGGGGCTATACAGTCAAGCTAGTGGTTTTGGTAATTGGAGCTCTCGGAGGCGCACGGCAGACACTGCTCTCAGCTCTCAAGACCTTGCCGGCCTGCCGTGACAGGGCAGAGCAACTTGCAGGCAACATGCAGAAAGCAGTCATCCTCGGATCATTGCGTCTACTCAGGGCACACGATGCGGAACACCGTTTCTACTAACCCCGCGGTTGGTGGGGAGTAGAAACGGTAACGGACCATCTGGCCTACTTGCACCCGTGTGAGTCGGAGCCGCGGGACCGCAAGTAAGGCCACCACAAAAAAAAAAAAAAAAAAAATAATAATAATAATAATAATAATAATAATAATAATAATAATAATAAAGAAATTGTCACGCAAAATCAGGATGAACCACCGTGGGCAAAAAGAATTCAAAATAAAATTAACAACATAAGAAGAGAAATAGGACAAATCCATACCTACCTTAATACTACTAACATTAAAGCTCGCCTAAACAACCAAATTAAGAAGACGTGTATAAAACAAAAAATCAAATATCACTTACCGGATTCAAAACAAAAGCTGTCGGCGTACATGGAAGATCTAAAACAAAAAATAAAAATGTTAGGAAGTAGAATAAGAAGGTATAAAGAACGTGTCATTCGCTACAAAGAAAACAACCTGTTTCAACGAAATCAAAAACTCTTCTACCGCTCGCTCGGAGAAAAAGAGCCAAATCATTATGAAACAGCACCTGCGGACCAAAAACAAATGCACCAATATTGGTCACAACTATGGGAAATACCTAAAGAACATGATAGACAGGCATACTGGATTAATCAAGAGAAAGAAAGAATGAGAGCCATCCCGGAAATGCAAGGGACCCATATATCGCTACAAGATGTTGAAAACGCTACCAAAAATCTTTCCAACTGGAAAGCCCCAGGGATTGATAAAATCCATGCATACTGGTGGAAAAACCTCACCTCTGTCCACAAAACATTAGCAAATCAACTCAATTCAGCTATATTTGACCCAACGCAGATACCTAAATTTTTCACCAAGGGAATCACTTACCTTTTGCCAAAAAACAAAACTGTCGAAAAACCACAAAACTACAGGCCTATTACCTGTCTACCTATTGTCTACAAGGTTCTAACTGGAATTATAGAACAAAAGATTAATCAGCACCTAAAAGAACATCAAATATTGGCTTGGCAACAAAACGGATGTAAAAGCAAAGCAAAGGGAAGTAAAGAGTGGTTGATCCTGGACTCAGTGGTGACAAATCACGCAAGATATAAAAAGAGGAACCTCTCAGTAGCCTGGATCGATTACCGCAAGGCATTCGATTCGGTGCCGCATTCATGGCTTCTGGAGATACTAAATATCTACAAAATAAACAAAAACCTAATTGAATTCCTCAAAAGCACTATGAGTAACTGGGAAACGTACCTGAATGTCAAGTTAGGAGATGTAAACTACACTACTGAAGGAATAAAAATAAAAAGGGGAATATTTCAGGGAGACAGCCTCAGTCCTCTGTGGTTTTGCGTTGCACTTAATCCGCTTAGTAATATGTTGGAAGGAAGCACTTACGGATACACAATAGCTAGAAGACCAAGCATTAAGCTTTCCCATCTACTCTATATGGATGATTTAAAGCTGTATGCCTCGAATCCGGAACAACTTACATCCCTTCTTGAACTGGTTTCATCATTTAGTAAAGCTATCTCAATGGAGTTCGGGCTGGAAAAGTGTGCTTTTGTTCATGTCAAAGCTGGAAAAATCCAGGAAACTGAAAACATTACCCTACTAGACCATAGCCAGTTTGCACCACTATCGCTGGAACAAAAATACAAATACCTTGGAATGCAACAGACCCTCAGCATAGAACAAACACACAGCAAGAAGCTAGTACAGGAAACACTTAAAAGGAGACTTCGTCTAGTCCTAAAGTCCAATCTTTACTCTTTGGCAAGGATAACAGCGATAAATGCGTGGGTAATACCTGCGGTCACGTACAGCTTTGGAATCATTAAATGGAGTTCCACAGACCTGGACAGTCTTGATAGATTCATAAGAACGTCGCTCACAAAAAACCGATTGCACCATCCAAACGCTTCAATGAACAGGTTATATTTGCCACGGAGTAGAGGGGGGAGGGGACTGAGGAACCTTAAAGAGGCACATAACAAAGAATGCCAAAATCTCTTTACTTACCTTAAATCTAGAAGCCATCCAACATATGCCGCAATTTCATCGCTAGACACATCCTTAACACCGTTGAAACTGTCGAGCCAAGAGCCACCTGTAAAAGAAAATAAAAATTATTATACAGAGTTAGAAGAAACCTGGAAAGGTAAAGAATTACATGGGCGCTATGCAGCAGCACTAAACAGTCAAGACGTAGATAAGGATTTATCCACACTATACCTAACTAGGGGTGTACTTATGATGGAAACAGAGGGATTTCTGCTGGCTATACAGGATCAGGTCATCTGTACAAGAAATTATCAAAAATTTATATTGCATCAGGACACACCAAACGATCGATGCAGACTATGCCGAGAAAAAACCGAAACCATACAACACCTTATCGCCGGATGCTCATTTCTAGCACCGCGTGACCATAAAATAAGACACGACAACGTCTCAAAGGTATTTCATCAAGCTTTCTGTAAAAAATTCGGACTAGTCAAAGACATAACACCTTACTAGAAATATACACCAAAGGATCACATGGAAGACGCAAAAACAAAAATATATTGGGATAAGGCTATTATTAGTGATCGGGAAATGGCGCACAATAGACCCGATATACTGGTGATACAAAAAGATAAAAAGTTAGCCAGAATAATCGATATTACTATACCAAATGATCACAATCTCCTAGAAGCAAGAAATCAAAAAATATCAAAGTATATCGACCTTTCTCACGAAATAAAAACCATCTATCAGCTCAACCAGGTCACCATACATCCACTGGTCATTTCGGCAACTGGTCTTGTTGATAACCACCTAAAACAAGAATTGAAAATAATAGATGTAGAAGACCCAAGAAAACTAATACTTACCGCCCAAAAAGCAGCAATTTTGGGCACCTGTAGAACTGTTCGGCGTGCACTTACACATGACTAAACCGTTGATACCGCATCCCGGTTTAGTCATGCTAACCCAGGAAAATTCCTGTGAAAAAAAAAAAAAAAAAAAAATTATAATAATAATAATAATAATAATAATAATAATAATAATAATAATAATAATAATAATAATAATAATAATAATAATAATAATAATAATAATAATAATAATAATAGAAAGAAAATACTACCAGTAAGGTCCAAAAAGCTGTAAAAAGGTATGCCAAATGCTCAAAAATTAAAACATCAAACCCATCTTACCGGCAGCAGCTCACCGTACACCTTGACCAACTAAAACAAAAGACTAAGGCACTGGGAAATCGACTTAGGCGATACCGTCTAAGGAGCAGAAGGTACCAACAGAATGCGCTCTTTAGTCGTAATCAAAAGCAGTTCTACAGAAGATTGCAGGAAAGTCAGGAGTCAGTTGCAGGGGATCCGCCAACAAAACTAGATATGCATGCATTCTGGGCTAATATATGGGAAAACGAATTACGGCACGACGAAAGTGCGTACTGGATTGAGAATGAAGAAAAAACTCATGCCAATCTAGACGGAATGACGGATTCGGCCGTTTCTGTAACAGATGTAGAAGCTGCCGTACGCAAATTGAAAAACTGGACGGCACCTGGTGTGGACACTCTTTATAACTTTTGGTGGAAGAATATTACCAGTATGCACCATAAATTAGCGCAATGTTTCCAATCGGTTATACAGAATCCAAAGAATATGCCATTATATTTTACCTTAGGCACAACCTATATGCTACCAAAGTCTGGAAATCAAAAAGATCCCAAAAACTATAGGCCAATCACGTGCCTGCCTGCAATCTACAAAATCCTTACGTCTATTATAAGCACCAAAATAGCAGCACACTTAAAACAAAGTGAAAGTTTAGCGTGGGAGCAGAACGGTTGTAGGAAACGAGCAAAAGGCTGTAAAGAACTGCTTGTAGTCGACTCTATCGCAACAAAGCAAGCTAAAGTGAAAAAGAGAAACCTTTCTATGGCGTGGATTGACTACAAAAAGGCCTTTGATTCGGTCCCGCACTCATGGCTACTTAGAGTACTTGATATATATATAAGGTGGACCCAATTATAACGCGCTTCCTGAGGATAAGTATGAGGAACTGGAGAACATCACTCAACGTCAGCGTATATAAAACAGATGAAATAAAAATCCGACGAGGTATCTTTCAGGGTGACAGCCTAAGTCCAATCTGGTTCTGTTTGGCTCTTACTCCTTTAAGTACAATGCTTAGAAGCAGTGGAAATGGCTATGCTTTTGACAAACAGACAAAACTATCTCATCTGTTCTATATGGACGACCTTAAGTTGTATGCTAAGAACACACAGCAACTCCAAAGCTCTTTAGAACTTGTTCGAGCATTTAGTAATGCAATAAAAATGGAGATGGGTATCGATAAATGTGCGACCATCCACATGGAAAAAGGCAAAACTAAAGAGCAAAATGACATAACACTTATGGACAACATTACAACAATCCCAAATCTGGGACCAGAAGAGACATACAAATATCTCGGTTTTCAGCAAGGTGCAAACATCGATCAAAAAACGAATCAAGATAAAGCAAAACAAACCTTTCTTAAAAGATTAAACATTGTGCTGAAAACGAAACTGAACTCAAAAAACAAAATTCAGGCAATTAACACTTGGGCAATCCCAGTTGCAGCATATACGTTTGGGGTGATTGGTTGGACACAGACAGATATGCAGGCGCTGGACCGGCTTCTACGTACCACTCTTACAAAACACCGAATGCATCACCCTAATTCAGCACTAGAGAGGCTGTATTTGCCGCGAAAGGAGGGGGGCAGGGGACTCATCTGCTTGGAACAACTATGCACCAACGAAACATCAAAGCTACACAAATACTTTACAGGCAAAACCTTACCATTCTTTCGTAGTCTGGTACAACTTGACGCGAACTATTCTGTCCTGAATCTTGCGGAGCAGCGACCTGAAAAAGAAAATTTGATTAGTAAGATGAAAGACACATGGAAAAGGAAACCTATGCATGGGCGATTCTATAATAGTTTGAACCAGGATGATGCAGACCCTGTAACCACTTACCTGACGCAAGGATATCTTTTCCCTGAGACTGAAGGTGCGCTGCATGCGATACAAGACCAAGTTGTACCTACAAGATATTATCAAAGGCATATCTTAAAATCCCAAATAGAAAATACTAAATGCCGGCTATGTAATACTGAGCAGGAGTCAATTCAACACATAACCTCAGGTTGCACCAAATTGGCCCCATCTGCGTACTTAAGTCGACATAATGCTATGGGAAAACCTGTTCACCTGGCAATTCTCCAGCTAATTAATCTAAAATCGGATTCAATTTCAGCGTACAAATACGAACCGCAGCCTGTGGTGGAGAATGAAGCATCAAAAGTTTACTGGGATGTTGCGATACAAACCGACCGGCAAATCGTAAACAACAAACCGGATGTAATAATTTGGTATAAAAATCGGAAAAAAGTAGTCATCATCGATTTTTCTGTACCTCTTGATGATAACATAGGTAAGGCGTATAGCGAAAAGCGACAGAAGTACCTACCACTAGCGGACGAGCTCAAACAAATGTGGAAATTGGATAAAATTGAAATAAAGCCCATGGTGATTTCTTGTAATGGCGTTGTCCACAAAAACGTAATAAAACATTTACAAGAACTTGAATTACAAGCCACATTGATAGTCAACATGCAAAAAGCGGTCATATTGGCTACAACCGCAATTGTCCGTCGTACGCTCTCTCCCTGAGTACGAACGTAAGCCGAAGCCTTGGTGTTCGAACCCGGCGAGGCACGTCAAAACCCGCGCAAGCGTGAAAAAAAAAAAAAAAATAATAATAATAATAATAATAATAATAATAATAATAATAATAATAATAATAATAATAATAATAATAATAATAATAATAATAATAATAATAATAATAATAATAATAATAATAATAATAATAATAATAATAATAATAATAATAATAATAATAATAATAATAATAATAATAATAATAATAATAATAATAATAATAATAATAATAATAATAATAATAATAATAACTTTACTTCCCACGTTCTCAGGGAGGCCGTGGACTCTTAAGTTTGGAGTGTTTACACAGACGAATAGTCCGGAGAAACGGACGAAATATCAGGATCTTCTCTTTGACCTTCGCCGAGTGTACCGGGGCTATACAGTCAAGCTAGTGGTTTTGGTAATTGGAGCTCTCGGAGGCGCACGGCAGACACTGCTCTCAGCTCTCAAGACCTTGCCGGCCTGCCGTGACAGGGCAGAGCAACTTGCAGGCAACATGCAGAAAGCAGTCATCCTCGGATCATTGCGTCTACTCAGGGCACACGATGCGGAACACCGTTTCTACTAACCCCGCGGTTGGTGGGGAGTAGAAACGGTAACGGACCATCTGGCCTACTTGCACCCGTGTGAGTCGGAGCCGCGGGACCGCAAGTAAGGCCACCACAAAAAAAAAAAAAAAAAAAAAAAAAAAAAAATAATAATAATAATAATAATAATAATAATAATAATAATAATAATAATAATAAAGAAATTGTCACGCAAAATCAGGATGAACCACCGTGGGCAAAAAGAATTCAAAATAAAATTAACAACATAAGAAGAGAAATAGGACAAATCCATACCTACCTTAATACTACTAACATTAAAGCTCGCCTAAACAACCAAATTAAGAAGACGTGTATAAAACAAAAAATCAAATATCACTTACCGGATTCAAAACAAAAGCTGTCGGCGTACATGGAAGATCTAAAACAAAAAATAAAAATGTTAGGAAGTAGAATAAGAAGGTATAAAGAACGTGTCATTCGCTACAAAGAAAACAACCTGTTTCAACGAAATCAAAAACTCTTCTACCGCTCGCTCGGAGAAAAAGAGCCAAATCATTATGAAACAGCACCTGCGGACCAAAAACAAATGCACCAATATTGGTCACAACTATGGGAAATACCTAAAGAACATGATAGACAGGCATACTGGATTAATCAAGAGAAAGAAAGAATGAGAGCCATCCCGGAAATGCAAGGGACCCATATATCGCTACAAGATGTTGAAAACGCTACCAAAAATCTTTCCAACTGGAAAGCCCCAGGGATTGATAAAATCCATGCATACTGGTGGAAAAACCTCACCTCTGTCCACAAAACATTAGCAAATCAACTCAATTCAGCTATATTTGACCCAACGCAGATACCTAAATTTTTCACCAAGGGAATCACTTACCTTTTGCCAAAAAACAAAACTGTCGAAAAACCACAAAACTACAGGCCTATTACCTGTCTACCTATTGTCTACAAGGTTCTAACTGGAATTATAGAACAAAAGATTAATCAGCACCTAAAAGAACATCAAATATTGGCTTGGCAACAAAACGGATGTAAAAGCAAAGCAAAGGGAAGTAAAGAGTGGTTGATCCTGGACTCAGTGGTGACAAATCACGCAAGATATAAAAAGAGGAACCTCTCAGTAGCCTGGATCGATTACCGCAAGGCATTCGATTCGGTGCCGCATTCATGGCTTCTGGAGATACTAAATATCTACAAAATAAACAAAAACCTAATTGAATTCCTCAAAAGCACTATGAGTAACTGGGAAACGTACCTGAATGTCAAGTTAGGAGATGTAAACTACACTACTGAAGGAATAAAAATAAAAAGGGGAATATTTCAGGGAGACAGCCTCAGTCCTCTGTGGTTTTGCGTTGCACTTAATCCGCTTAGTAATATGTTGGAAGGAAGCACTTACGGATACACAATAGCTAGAAGACCAAGCATTAAGCTTTCCCATCTACTCTATATGGATGATTTAAAGCTGTATGCCTCGAATCCGGAACAACTTACATCCCTTCTTGAACTGGTTTCATCATTTAGTAAAGCTATCTCAATGGAGTTCGGGCTGGAAAAGTGTGCTTTTGTTCATGTCAAAGCTGGAAAAATCCAGGAAACTGAAAACATTACCCTACTAGACCATAGCCAGTTTGCACCACTATCGCTGGAACAAAAATACAAATACCTTGGAATGCAACAGACCCTCAGCATAGAACAAACACACAGCAAGAAGCTAGTACAGGAAACACTTAAAAGGAGACTTCGTCTAGTCCTAAAGTCCAATCTTTACTCTTTGGCAAGGATAACAGCGATAAATGCGTGGGTAATACCTGCGGTCACGTACAGCTTTGGAATCATTAAATGGAGTTCCACAGACCTGGACAGTCTTGATAGATTCATAAGAACGTCGCTCACAAAAAACCGATTGCACCATCCAAACGCTTCAATGAACAGGTTATATTTGCCACGGAGTAGAGGGGGGAGGGGACTGAGGAACCTTAAAGAGGCACATAACAAAGAATGCCAAAATCTCTTTACTTACCTTAAATCTAGAAGCCATCCAACATATGCCGCAATTTCATCGCTAGACACATCCTTAACACCGTTGAAACTGTCGAGCCAAGAGCCACCTGTAAAAGAAAATAAAAATTATTATACAGAGTTAGAAGAAACCTGGAAAGGTAAAGAATTACATGGGCGCTATGCAGCAGCACTAAACAGTCAAGACGTAGATAAGGATTTATCCACACTATACCTAACTAGGGGTGTACTTATGATGGAAACAGAGGGATTTCTGCTGGCTATACAGGATCAGGTCATCTGTACAAGAAATTATCAAAAATTTATATTGCATCAGGACACACCAAACGATCGATGCAGACTATGCCGAGAAAAAACCGAAACCATACAACACCTTATCGCCGGATGCTCATTTCTAGCACCGCGTGACCATAAAATAAGACACGACAACGTCTCAAAGGTATTTCATCAAGCTTTCTGTAAAAAATTCGGACTAGTCAAAGACATAACACCTTACTAGAAATATACACCAAAGGATCACATGGAAGACGCAAAAACAAAAATATATTGGGATAAGGCTATTATTAGTGATCGGGAAATGGCGCACAATAGACCCGATATACTGGTGATACAAAAAGATAAAAAGTTAGCCAGAATAATCGATATTACTATACCAAATGATCACAATCTCCTAGAAGCAAGAAATCAAAAAATATCAAAGTATATCGACCTTTCTCACGAAATAAAAACCATCTATCAGCTCAACCAGGTCACCATACATCCACTGGTCATTTCGGCAACTGGTCTTGTTGATAACCACCTAAAACAAGAATTGAAAATAATAGATGTAGAAGACCCAAGAAAACTAATACTTACCGCCCAAAAAGCAGCAATTTTGGGCACCTGTAGAACTGTTCGGCGTGCACTTACACATGACTAAACCGTTGATACCGCATCCCGGTTTAGTCATGCTAACCCAGGAAAATTCCTGTGAAAAAAAAAAAAAAAAAAAAAAATTATAATAATAATAATAATAATAATAATAATAATAATAATAATAATAATAATAATAATAATAATAATAATAATAATAATAGAAAGAAAATACTACCAGTAAGGTCCAAAAAGCTGTAAAAAGGTATGCCAAATGCTCAAAAATTAAAACATCAAACCCATCTTACCGGCAGCAGCTCACCGTACACCTTGACCAACTAAAACAAAAGACTAAGGCACTGGGAAATCGACTTAGGCGATACCGTCTAAGGAGCAGAAGGTACCAACAGAATGCGCTCTTTAGTCGTAATCAAAAGCAGTTCTACAGAAGATTGCAGGAAAGTCAGGAGTCAGTTGCAGGGGATCCGCCAACAAAACTAGATATGCATGCATTCTGGGCTAATATATGGGAAAACGAATTACGGCACGACGAAAGTGCGTACTGGATTGAGAATGAAGAAAAAACTCATGCCAATCTAGACGGAATGACGGATTCGGCCGTTTCTGTAACAGATGTAGAAGCTGCCGTACGCAAATTGAAAAACTGGACGGCACCTGGTGTGGACACTCTTTATAACTTTTGGTGGAAGAATATTACCAGTATGCACCATAAATTAGCGCAATGTTTCCAATCGGTTATACAGAATCCAAAGAATATGCCATTATATTTTACCTTAGGCACAACCTATATGCTACCAAAGTCTGGAAATCAAAAAGATCCCAAAAACTATAGGCCAATCACGTGCCTGCCTGCAATCTACAAAATCCTTACGTCTATTATAAGCACCAAAATAGCAGCACACTTAAAACAAAGTGAAAGTTTAGCGTGGGAGCAGAACGGTTGTAGGAAACGAGCAAAAGGCTGTAAAGAACTGCTTGTAGTCGACTCTATCGCAACAAAGCAAGCTAAAGTGAAAAAGAGAAACCTTTCTATGGCGTGGATTGACTACAAAAAGGCCTTTGATTCGGTCCCGCACTCATGGCTACTTAGAGTACTTGATATATATATAAGGTGGACCCAATTATAACGCGCTTCCTGAGGATAAGTATGAGGAACTGGAGAACATCACTCAACGTCAGCGTATATAAAACAGATGAAATAAAAATCCGACGAGGTATCTTTCAGGGTGACAGCCTAAGTCCAATCTGGTTCTGTTTGGCTCTTACTCCTTTAAGTACAATGCTTAGAAGCAGTGGAAATGGCTATGCTTTTGACAAACAGACAAAACTATCTCATCTGTTCTATATGGACGACCTTAAGTTGTATGCTAAGAACACACAGCAACTCCAAAGCTCTTTAGAACTTGTTCGAGCATTTAGTAATGCAATAAAAATGGAGATGGGTATCGATAAATGTGCGACCATCCACATGGAAAAAGGCAAAACTAAAGAGCAAAATGACATAACACTTATGGACAACATTACAACAATCCCAAATCTGGGACCAGAAGAGACATACAAATATCTCGGTTTTCAGCAAGGTGCAAACATCGATCAAAAAACGAATCAAGATAAAGCAAAACAAACCTTTCTTAAAAGATTAAACATTGTGCTGAAAACGAAACTGAACTCAAAAAACAAAATTCAGGCAATTAACACTTGGGCAATCCCAGTTGCAGCATATACGTTTGGGGTGATTGGTTGGACACAGACAGATATGCAGGCGCTGGACCGGCTTCTACGTACCACTCTTACAAAACACCGAATGCATCACCCTAATTCAGCACTAGAGAGGCTGTATTTGCCGCGAAAGGAGGGGGGCAGGGGACTCATCTGCTTGGAACAACTATGCACCAACGAAACATCAAAGCTACACAAATACTTTACAGGCAAAACCTTACCATTCTTTCGTAGTCTGGTACAACTTGACGCGAACTATTCTGTCCTGAATCTTGCGGAGCAGCGACCTGAAAAAGAAAATTTGATTAGTAAGATGAAAGACACATGGAAAAGGAAACCTATGCATGGGCGATTCTATAATAGTTTGAACCAGGATGATGCAGACCCTGTAACATCAACCACTTACCTGACGCAAGGATATCTTTTCCCTGAGACTGAAGGTGCGCTGCATGCGATACAAGACCAAGTTGTACCTACAAGATATTATCAAAGGCATATCTTAAAATCCCAAATAGAAAATACTAAATGCCGGCTATGTAATACTGAGCAGGAGTCAATTCAACACATAACCTCAGGTTGCACCAAATTGGCCCCATCTGCGTACTTAAGTCGACATAATGCTATGGGAAAACCTGTTCACCTGGCAATTCTCCAGCTAATTAATCTAAAATCGGATTCAATTTCAGCGTACAAATACGAACCGCAGCCTGTGGTGGAGAATGAAGCATCAAAAGTTTACTGGGATGTTGCGATACAAACCGACCGGCAAATCGTAAACAACAAACCGGATGTAATAATTTGGTATAAAAATCGGAAAAAAGTAGTCATCATCGATTTTTCTGTACCTCTTGATGATAACATAGGTAAGGCGTATAGCGAAAAGCGACAGAAGTACCTACCACTAGCGGACGAGCTCAAACAAATGTGGAAATTGGATAAAATTGAAATAAAGCCCATGGTGATTTCTTGTAATGGCGTTGTCCACAAAAACGTAATAAAACATTTACAAGAACTTGAATTACAAGCCACATTGATAGTCAACATGCAAAAAGCGGTCATATTGGCTACAACCGCAATTGTCCGTCGTACGCTCTCTCCCTGAGTACGAACGTAAGCCGAAGCCTTGGTGTTCGAACCCGGCGAGGCACGTCAAAACCCGCGCAAGCGTGAAAAAAAAAAAAAAAAAAAAAAAAATAATAATAATAATAATAATAATAATAATAATAATAATAATAATAATAATAATAATAATAATAATAATAATAATAATAATAATAATAATAATAATAATAATAATAATAATAATAATAATAATAATAATAATAATAATAATAATAATAATAATAATAATAATAATAATAATAATAATAATAATAATAATAATAATAATAATAATAATAATAATAATAATAATAACTTTACTTCCCACGTTCTCAGGGAGGCCGTGGACTCTTAAGTTTGGAGTGTTTACACAGACGAATAGTCCGGAGAAACGGACGAAATATCAGGATCTTCTCTTTGACCTTCGCCGAGTGTACCGGGGCTATACAGTCAAGCTAGTGGTTTTGGTAATTGGAGCTCTCGGAGGCGCACGGCAGACACTGCTCTCAGCTCTCAAGACCTTGCCGGCCTGCCGTGACAGGGCAGAGCAACTTGCAGGCAACATGCAGAAAGCAGTCATCCTCGGATCATTGCGTCTACTCAGGGCACACGATGCGGAACACCGTTTCTACTAACCCCGCGGTTGGTGGGGAGTAGAAACGGTAACGGACCATCTGGCCTACTTGCACCCGTGTGCGTCGGAGCCGCGGGACCGCAAGTAAGGCCACCACAAAAAAAAAAAAAAAAAAAAAAAAAAAAAAAAAATAATAATAATAATAATAATAATAATAATAATAATAATAATAATAAAGAAATTGTCACGCAAAATCAGGATGAACCACCGTGGGCAAAAAGAATTCAAAATAAAATTAACAACATAAGAAGAGAAATAGGACAAATCCATACCTACCTTAATACTACTAACATTAAAGCTCGCCTAAACAACCAAATTAAGAAGACGTGTATAAAACAAAAAATCAAATATCACTTACCGGATTCAAAACAAAAGCTGTCGGCGTACATGGAAGATCTAAAACAAAAAATAAAAATGTTAGGAAGTAGAATAAGAAGGTATAAAGAACGTGTCATTCGCTACAAAGAAAACAACCTGTTTCAACGAAATCAAAAACTCTTCTACCGCTCGCTCGGAGAAAAAGAGCCAAATCATTATGAAACAGCACCTGCGGACCAAAAACAAATGCACCAATATTGGTCACAACTATGGGAAATACCTAAAGAACATGATAGACAGGCATACTGGATTAATCAAGAGAAAGAAAGAATGAGAGCCATCCCGGAAATGCAAGGGACCCATATATCGCTACAAGATGTTGAAAACGCTACCAAAAATCTTTCCAACTGGAAAGCCCCAGGGATTGATAAAATCCATGCATACTGGTGGAAAAACCTCACCTCTGTCCACAAAACATTAGCAAATCAACTCAATTCAGCTATATTTGACCCAACGCAGATACCTAAATTTTTCACCAAGGGAATCACTTACCTTTTGCCAAAAAACAAAACTGTCGAAAAACCACAAAACTACAGGCCTATTACCTGTCTACCTATTGTCTACAAGGTTCTAACTGGAATTATAGAACAAAAGATTAATCAGCACCTAAAAGAACATCAAATATTGGCTTGGCAACAAAACGGATGTAAAAGCAAAGCAAAGGGAAGTAAAGAGTGGTTGATCCTGGACTCAGTGGTGACAAATCACGCAAGATATAAAAAGAGGAACCTCTCAGTAGCCTGGATCGATTACCGCAAGGCATTCGATTCGGTGCCGCATTCATGGCTTCTGGAGATACTAAATATCTACAAAATAAACAAAAACCTAATTGAATTCCTCAAAAGCACTATGAGTAACTGGGAAACGTACCTGAATGTCAAGTTAGGAGATGTAAACTACACTACTGAAGGAATAAAAATAAAAAGGGGAATATTTCAGGGAGACAGCCTCAGTCCTCTGTGGTTTTGCGTTGCACTTAATCCGCTTAGTAATATGTTGGAAGGAAGCACTTACGGATACACAATAGCTAGAAGACCAAGCATTAAGCTTTCCCATCTACTCTATATGGATGATTTAAAGCTGTATGCCTCGAATCCGGAACAACTTACATCCCTTCTTGAACTGGTTTCATCATTTAGTAAAGCTATCTCAATGGAGTTCGGGCTGGAAAAGTGTGCTTTTGTTCATGTCAAAGCTGGAAAAATCCAGGAAACTGAAAACATTACCCTACTAGACCATAGCCAGTTTGCACCACTATCGCTGGAACAAAAATACAAATACCTTGGAATGCAACAGACCCTCAGCATAGAACAAACACACAGCAAGAAGCTAGTACAGGAAACACTTAAAAGGAGACTTCGTCTAGTCCTAAAGTCCAATCTTTACTCTTTGGCAAGGATAACAGCGATAAATGCGTGGGTAATACCTGCGGTCACGTACAGCTTTGGAATCATTAAATGGAGTTCCACAGACCTGGACAGTCTTGATAGATTCATAAGAACGTCGCTCACAAAAAACCGATTGCACCATCCAAACGCTTCAATGAACAGGTTATATTTGCCACGGAGTAGAGGGGGGAGGGGACTGAGGAACCTTAAAGAGGCACATAACAAAGAATGCCAAAATCTCTTTACTTACCTTAAATCTAGAAGCCATCCAACATATGCCGCAATTTCATCGCTAGACACATCCTTAACACCGTTGAAACTGTCGAGCCAAGAGCCACCTGTAAAAGAAAATAAAAATTATTATACAGAGTTAGAAGAAACCTGGAAAGGTAAAGAATTACATGGGCGCTATGCAGCAGCACTAAACAGTCAAGACGTAGATAAGGATTTATCCACACTATACCTAACTAGGGGTGTACTTATGATGGAAACAGAGGGATTTCTGCTGGCTATACAGGATCAGGTCATCTGTACAAGAAATTATCAAAAATTTATATTGCATCAGGACACACCAAACGATCGATGCAGACTATGCCGAGAAAAAACCGAAACCATACAACACCTTATCGCCGGATGCTCATTTCTAGCACCGCGTGACCATAAAATAAGACACGACAACGTCTCAAAGGTATTTCATCAAGCTTTCTGTAAAAAATTCGGACTAGTCAAAGACATAACACCTTACTAGAAATATACACCAAAGGATCACATGGAAGACGCAAAAACAAAAATATATTGGGATAAGGCTATTATTAGTGATCGGGAAATGGCGCACAATAGACCCGATATACTGGTGATACAAAAAGATAAAAAGTTAGCCAGAATAATCGATATTACTATACCAAATGATCACAATCTCCTAGAAGCAAGAAATCAAAAAATATCAAAGTATATCGACCTTTCTCACGAAATAAAAACCATCTATCAGCTCAACCAGGTCACCATACATCCACTGGTCATTTCGGCAACTGGTCTTGTTGATAACCACCTAAAACAAGAATTGAAAATAATAGATGTAGAAGACCCAAGAAAACTAATACTTACCGCCCAAAAAGCAGCAATTTTGGGCACCTGTAGAACTGTTCGGCGTGCACTTACACATGACTAAACCGTTGATACCGCATCCCGGTTTAGTCATGCTAACCCAGGAAAATTCCTGTGAAAAAAAAAAAAAAAAAATTATAATAATAATAATAATAATAATAATAATAATAATAATAATAATAATAATAATAATAATAATAATAATAGAAAGAAAATACTACCAGTAAGGTCCAAAAAGCTGTAAAAAGGTATGCCAAATGCTCAAAAATTAAAACATCAAACCCATCTTACCGGCAGCAGCTCACCGTACACCTTGACCAACTAAAACAAAAGACTAAGGCACTGGGAAATCGACTTAGGCGATACCGTCTAAGGAGCAGAAGGTACCAACAGAATGCGCTCTTTAGTCGTAATCAAAAGCAGTTCTACAGAAGATTGCAGGAAAGTCAGGAGTCAGTTGCAGGGGATCCGCCAACAAAACTAGATATGCATGCATTCTGGGCTAATATATGGGAAAACGAATTACGGCACGACGAAAGTGCGTACTGGATTGAGAATGAAGAAAAAACTCATGCCAATCTAGACGGAATGACGGATTCGGCCGTTTCTGTAACAGATGTAGAAGCTGCCGTACGCAAATTGAAAAACTGGACGGCACCTGGTGTGGACACTCTTTATAACTTTTGGTGGAAGAATATTACCAGTATGCACCATAAATTAGCGCAATGTTTCCAATCGGTTATACAGAATCCAAAGAATATGCCATTATATTTTACCTTAGGCACAACCTATATGCTACCAAAGTCTGGAAATCAAAAAGATCCCAAAAACTATAGGCCAATCACGTGCCTGCCTGCAATCTACAAAATCCTTACGTCTATTATAAGCACCAAAATAGCAGCACACTTAAAACAAAGTGAAAGTTTAGCGTGGGAGCAGAACGGTTGTAGGAAACGAGCAAAAGGCTGTAAAGAACTGCTTGTAGTCGACTCTATCGCAACAAAGCAAGCTAAAGTGAAAAAGAGAAACCTTTCTATGGCGTGGATTGACTACAAAAAGGCCTTTGATTCGGTCCCGCACTCATGGCTACTTAGAGTACTTGATATATATATAAGGTGGACCCAATTATAACGCGCTTCCTGAGGATAAGTATGAGGAACTGGAGAACATCACTCAACGTCAGCGTATATAAAACAGATGAAATAAAAATCCGACGAGGTATCTTTCAGGGTGACAGCCTAAGTCCAATCTGGTTCTGTTTGGCTCTTACTCCTTTAAGTACAATGCTTAGAAGCAGTGGAAATGGCTATGCTTTTGACAAACAGACAAAACTATCTCATCTGTTCTATATGGACGACCTTAAGTTGTATGCTAAGAACACACAGCAACTCCAAAGCTCTTTAGAACTTGTTCGAGCATTTAGTAATGCAATAAAAATGGAGATGGGTATCGATAAATGTGCGACCATCCACATGGAAAAAGGCAAAACTAAAGAGCAAAATGACATAACACTTATGGACAACATTACAACAATCCCAAATCTGGGACCAGAAGAGACATACAAATATCTCGGTTTTCAGCAAGGTGCAAACATCGATCAAAAAACGAATCAAGATAAAGCAAAACAAACCTTTCTTAAAAGATTAAACATTGTGCTGAAAACGAAACTGAACTCAAAAAACAAAATTCAGGCAATTAACACTTGGGCAATCCCAGTTGCAGCATATACGTTTGGGGTGATTGGTTGGACACAGACAGATATGCAGGCGCTGGACCGGCTTCTACGTACCACTCTTACAAAACACCGAATGCATCACCCTAATTCAGCACTAGAGAGGCTGTATTTGCCGCGAAAGGAGGGGGGCAGGGGACTCATCTGCTTGGAACAACTATGCACCAACGAAACATCAAAGCTACACAAATACTTTACAGGCAAAACCTTACCATTCTTTCGTAGTCTGGTACAACTTGACGCGAACTATTCTGTCCTGAATCTTGCGGAGCAGCGACCTGAAAAAGAAAATTTGATTAGTAAGATGAAAGACACATGGAAAAGGAAACCTATGCATGGGCGATTCTATAATAGTTTGAACCAGGATGATGCAGACCCTGTAACATCAACCACTTACCTGACGCAAGGATATCTTTTCCCTGAGACTGAAGGTGCGCTGCATGCGATACAAGACCAAGTTGTACCTACAAGATATTATCAAAGGCATATCTTAAAATCCCAAATAGAAAATACTAAATGCCGGCTATGTAATACTGAGCAGGAGTCAATTCAACACATAACCTCAGGTTGCACCAAATTGGCCCCATCTGCGTACTTAAGTCGACATAATGCTATGGGAAAACCTGTTCACCTGGCAATTCTCCAGCTAATTAATCTAAAATCGGATTCAATTTCAGCGTACAAATACGAACCGCAGCCTGTGGTGGAGAATGAAGCATCAAAAGTTTACTGGGATGTTGCGATACAAACCGACCGGCAAATCGTAAACAACAAACCGGATGTAATAATTTGGTATAAAAATCGGAAAAAAGTAGTCATCATCGATTTTTCTGTACCTCTTGATGATAACATAGGTAAGGCGTATAGCGAAAAGCGACAGAAGTACCTACCACTAGCGGACGAGCTCAAACAAATGTGGAAATTGGATAAAATTGAAATAAAGCCCATGGTGATTTCTTGTAATGGCGTTGTCCACAAAAACGTAATAAAACATTTACAAGAACTTGAATTACAAGCCACATTGATAGTCAACATGCAAAAAGCGGTCATATTGGCTACAACCGCAATTGTCCGTCGTACGCTCTCTCCCTGAGTACGAACGTAAGCCGAAGCCTTGGTGTTCGAACCCGGCGAGGCACGTCAAAACCCGCGCAAGCGTGAAAAAAAAAAAAAAAAAAAAAAAATAATAATAATAATAATAATAATAATAATAATAATAATAATAATAATAATAATAATAATAATAATAATAATAATAATAATAATAATAATAATAATAATAATAATAATAATAATAATAATAATAATAATAATAATAATAATAATAATAATAATAATAATAATAATAATAATAATAATAATAATAATAATAACTTTACTTCCCACGTTCTCAGGGAGGCCGTGGACTCTTAAGTTTGGAGTGTTTACACAGACGAATAGTCCGGAGAAACGGACGAAATATCAGGATCTTCTCTTTGACCTTCGCCGAGTGTACCGGGGCTATACAGTCAAGCTAGTGGTTTTGGTAATTGGAGCTCTCGGAGGCGCACGGCAGACACTGCTCTCAGCTCTCAAGACCTTGCCGGCCTGCCGTGACAGGGCAGAGCAACTTGCAGGCAACATGCAGAAAGCAGTCATCCTCGGATCATTGCGTCTACTCAGGGCACACGATGCGGAACACCGTTTCTACTAACCCCGCGGTTGGTGGGGAGTAGAAACGGTAACGGACCATCTGGCCTACTTGCACCCGTGTGAGTCGGAGCCGCGGGACCGCAAGTAAGGCCACCACAAAAAAAAAAAAAAAAAAAAAAAAAAAATAATAATAATAATAATAATAATAATAATAATAATAATAATAATAATAAAGAAATTGTCACGCAAAATCAGGATGAACCACCGTGGGCAAAAAGAATTCAAAATAAAATTAACAACATAAGAAGAGAAATAGGACAAATCCATACCTACCTTAATACTACTAACATTAAAGCTCGCCTAAACAACCAAATTAAGAAGACGTGTATAAAACAAAAAATCAAATATCACTTACCGGATTCAAAACAAAAGCTGTCGGCGTACATGGAAGATCTAAAACAAAAAATAAAAATGTTAGGAAGTAGAATAAGAAGGTATAAAGAACGTGTCATTCGCTACAAAGAAAACAACCTGTTTCAACGAAATCAAAAACTCTTCTACCGCTCGCTCGGAGAAAAAGAGCCAAATCATTATGAAACAGCACCTGCGGACCAAAAACAAATGCACCAATATTGGTCACAACTATGGGAAATACCTAAAGAACATGATAGACAGGCATACTGGATTAATCAAGAGAAAGAAAGAATGAGAGCCATCCCGGAAATGCAAGGGACCCATATATCGCTACAAGATGTTGAAAACGCTACCAAAAATCTTTCCAACTGGAAAGCCCCAGGGATTGATAAAATCCATGCATACTGGTGGAAAAACCTCACCTCTGTCCACAAAACATTAGCAAATCAACTCAATTCAGCTATATTTGACCCAACGCAGATACCTAAATTTTTCACCAAGGGAATCACTTACCTTTTGCCAAAAAACAAAACTGTCGAAAAACCACAAAACTACAGGCCTATTACCTGTCTACCTATTGTCTACAAGGTTCTAACTGGAATTATAGAACAAAAGATTAATCAGCACCTAAAAGAACATCAAATATTGGCTTGGCAACAAAACGGATGTAAAAGCAAAGCAAAGGGAAGTAAAGAGTGGTTGATCCTGGACTCAGTGGTGACAAATCACGCAAGATATAAAAAGAGGAACCTCTCAGTAGCCTGGATCGATTACCGCAAGGCATTCGATTCGGTGCCGCATTCATGGCTTCTGGAGATACTAAATATCTACAAAATAAACAAAAACCTAATTGAATTCCTCAAAAGCACTATGAGTAACTGGGAAACGTACCTGAATGTCAAGTTAGGAGATGTAAACTACACTACTGAAGGAATAAAAATAAAAAGGGGAATATTTCAGGGAGACAGCCTCAGTCCTCTGTGGTTTTGCGTTGCACTTAATCCGCTTAGTAATATGTTGGAAGGAAGCACTTACGGATACACAATAGCTAGAAGACCAAGCATTAAGCTTTCCCATCTACTCTATATGGATGATTTAAAGCTGTATGCCTCGAATCCGGAACAACTTACATCCCTTCTTGAACTGGTTTCATCATTTAGTAAAGCTATCTCAATGGAGTTCGGGCTGGAAAAGTGTGCTTTTGTTCATGTCAAAGCTGGAAAAATCCAGGAAACTGAAAACATTACCCTACTAGACCATAGCCAGTTTGCACCACTATCGCTGGAACAAAAATACAAATACCTTGGAATGCAACAGACCCTCAGCATAGAACAAACACACAGCAAGAAGCTAGTACAGGAAACACTTAAAAGGAGACTTCGTCTAGTCCTAAAGTCCAATCTTTACTCTTTGGCAAGGATAACAGCGATAAATGCGTGGGTAATACCTGCGGTCACGTACAGCTTTGGAATCATTAAATGGAGTTCCACAGACCTGGACAGTCTTGATAGATTCATAAGAACGTCGCTCACAAAAAACCGATTGCACCATCCAAACGCTTCAATGAACAGGTTATATTTGCCACGGAGTAGAGGGGGGAGGGGACTGAGGAACCTTAAAGAGGCACATAACAAAGAATGCCAAAATCTCTTTACTTACCTTAAATCTAGAAGCCATCCAACATATGCCGCAATTTCATCGCTAGACACATCCTTAACACCGTTGAAACTGTCGAGCCAAGAGCCACCTGTAAAAGAAAATAAAAATTATTATACAGAGTTAGAAGAAACCTGGAAAGGTAAAGAATTACATGGGCGCTATGCAGCAGCACTAAACAGTCAAGACGTAGATAAGGATTTATCCACACTATACCTAACTAGGGGTGTACTTATGATGGAAACAGAGGGATTTCTGCTGGCTATACAGGATCAGGTCATCTGTACAAGAAATTATCAAAAATTTATATTGCATCAGGACACACCAAACGATCGATGCAGACTATGCCGAGAAAAAACCGAAACCATACAACACCTTATCGCCGGATGCTCATTTCTAGCACCGCGTGACCATAAAATAAGACACGACAACGTCTCAAAGGTATTTCATCAAGCTTTCTGTAAAAAATTCGGACTAGTCAAAGACATAACACCTTACTAGAAATATACACCAAAGGATCACATGGAAGACGCAAAAACAAAAATATATTGGGATAAGGCTATTATTAGTGATCGGGAAATGGCGCACAATAGACCCGATATACTGGTGATACAAAAAGATAAAAAGTTAGCCAGAATAATCGATATTACTATACCAAATGATCACAATCTCCTAGAAGCAAGAAATCAAAAAATATCAAAGTATATCGACCTTTCTCACGAAATAAAAACCATCTATCAGCTCAACCAGGTCACCATACATCCACTGGTCATTTCGGCAACTGGTCTTGTTGATAACCACCTAAAACAAGAATTGAAAATAATAGATGTAGAAGACCCAAGAAAACTAATACTTACCGCCCAAAAAGCAGCAATTTTGGGCACCTGTAGAACTGTTCGGCGTGCACTTACACATGACTAAACCGTTGATACCGCATCCCGGTTTAGTCATGCTAACCCAGGAAAATTCCTGTGAAAAAAAAAAAAAAAAAAAAATTATAATAATAATAATAATAATAATAATAATAATAATAATAATAATAATAATAATAATAATAATAATAATAATAATAATAATAATAATAATAATAATAATAATAGAAAGAAAATACTACCAGTAAGGTCCAAAAAGCTGTAAAAAGGTATGCCAAATGCTCAAAAATTAAAACATCAAACCCATCTTACCGGCAGCAGCTCACCGTACACCTTGACCAACTAAAACAAAAGACTAAGGCACTGGGAAATCGACTTAGGCGATACCGTCTAAGGAGCAGAAGGTACCAACAGAATGCGCTCTTTAGTCGTAATCAAAAGCAGTTCTACAGAAGATTGCAGGAAAGTCAGGAGTCAGTTGCAGGGGATCCGCCAACAAAACTAGATATGCATGCATTCTGGGCTAATATATGGGAAAACGAATTACGGCACGACGAAAGTGCGTACTGGATTGAGAATGAAGAAAAAACTCATGCCAATCTAGACGGAATGACGGATTCGGCCGTTTCTGTAACAGATGTAGAAGCTGCCGTACGCAAATTGAAAAACTGGACGGCACCTGGTGTGGACACTCTTTATAACTTTTGGTGGAAGAATATTACCAGTATGCACCATAAATTAGCGCAATGTTTCCAATCGGTTATACAGAATCCAAAGAATATGCCATTATATTTTACCTTAGGCACAACCTATATGCTACCAAAGTCTGGAAATCAAAAAGATCCCAAAAACTATAGGCCAATCACGTGCCTGCCTGCAATCTACAAAATCCTTACGTCTATTATAAGCACCAAAATAGCAGCACACTTAAAACAAAGTGAAAGTTTAGCGTGGGAGCAGAACGGTTGTAGGAAACGAGCAAAAGGCTGTAAAGAACTGCTTGTAGTCGACTCTATCGCAACAAAGCAAGCTAAAGTGAAAAAGAGAAACCTTTCTATGGCGTGGATTGACTACAAAAAGGCCTTTGATTCGGTCCCGCACTCATGGCTACTTAGAGTACTTGATATATATATAAGGTGGACCCAATTATAACGCGCTTCCTGAGGATAAGTATGAGGAACTGGAGAACATCACTCAACGTCAGCGTATATAAAACAGATGAAATAAAAATCCGACGAGGTATCTTTCAGGGTGACAGCCTAAGTCCAATCTGGTTCTGTTTGGCTCTTACTCCTTTAAGTACAATGCTTAGAAGCAGTGGAAATGGCTATGCTTTTGACAAACAGACAAAACTATCTCATCTGTTCTATATGGACGACCTTAAGTTGTATGCTAAGAACACACAGCAACTCCAAAGCTCTTTAGAACTTGTTCGAGCATTTAGTAATGCAATAAAAATGGAGATGGGTATCGATAAATGTGCGACCATCCACATGGAAAAAGGCAAAACTAAAGAGCAAAATGACATAACACTTATGGACAACATTACAACAATCCCAAATCTGGGACCAGAAGAGACATACAAATATCTCGGTTTTCAGCAAGGTGCAAACATCGATCAAAAAACGAATCAAGATAAAGCAAAACAAACCTTTCTTAAAAGATTAAACATTGTGCTGAAAACGAAACTGAACTCAAAAAACAAAATTCAGGCAATTAACACTTGGGCAATCCCAGTTGCAGCATATACGTTTGGGGTGATTGGTTGGACACAGACAGATATGCAGGCGCTGGACCGGCTTCTACGTACCACTCTTACAAAACACCGAATGCATCACCCTAATTCAGCACTAGAGAGGCTGTATTTGCCGCGAAAGGAGGGGGGCAGGGGACTCATCTGCTTGGAACAACTATGCACCAACGAAACATCAAAGCTACACAAATACTTTACAGGCAAAACCTTACCATTCTTTCGTAGTCTGGTACAACTTGACGCGAACTATTCTGTCCTGAATCTTGCGGAGCAGCGACCTGAAAAAGAAAATTTGATTAGTAAGATGAAAGACACATGGAAAAGGAAACCTATGCATGGGCGATTCTATAATAGTTTGAACCAGGATGATGCAGACCCTGTAACATCAACCACTTACCTGACGCAAGGATATCTTTTCCCTGAGACTGAAGGTGCGCTGCATGCGATACAAGACCAAGTTGTACCTACAAGATATTATCAAAGGCATATCTTAAAATCCCAAATAGAAAATACTAAATGCCGGCTATGTAATACTGAGCAGGAGTCAATTCAACACATAACCTCAGGTTGCACCAAATTGGCCCCATCTGCGTACTTAAGTCGACATAATGCTATGGGAAAACCTGTTCACCTGGCAATTCTCCAGCTAATTAATCTAAAATCGGATTCAATTTCAGCGTACAAATACGAACCGCAGCCTGTGGTGGAGAATGAAGCATCAAAAGTTTACTGGGATGTTGCGATACAAACCGACCGGCAAATCGTAAACAACAAACCGGATGTAATAATTTGGTATAAAAATCGGAAAAAAGTAGTCATCATCGATTTTTCTGTACCTCTTGATGATAACATAGGTAAGGCGTATAGCGAAAAGCGACAGAAGTACCTACCACTAGCGGACGAGCTCAAACAAATGTGGAAATTGGATAAAATTGAAATAAAGCCCATGGTGATTTCTTGTAATGGCGTTGTCCACAAAAACGTAATAAAACATTTACAAGAACTTGAATTACAAGCCACATTGATAGTCAACATGCAAAAAGCGGTCATATTGGCTACAACCGCAATTGTCCGTCGTACGCTCTCTCCCTGAGTACGAACGTAAGCCGAAGCCTTGGTGTTCGAACCCGGCGAGGCACGTCAAAACCCGCGCAAGCGTGAAAAAAAAAAAAAAAAAAAAAAAAAAAATAATAATAATAATAATAATAATAATAATAATAATAATAATAATAATAATAATAATAATAATAATAATAATAATAATAATAATAATAATAATAATAATAATAATAATAATAATAATAATAATAATAATAATAATAATAATAATAATAATAATAATAATAATAATAATAATAATAATAATAATAATAATAATAATAATAATAATAATAATAATAATAATAATAATAATAATAATAATAATAATAATAATAATAATAATAATAATAATAAGGAGGCACACAAGAACAACGCCTGGGTATTAGCAACACTCCCCTTTACCCCAGCTGCAAGGGTCAAATCGGATCGGCAACCTGCAAAACAGGTGACCCGCGAGGACGACAATCTACTTCTCCTAAATGTCGACCGGGGGCTGGCCAGGGTAACCTCCTGCCAGTCCCTAAGACTCGGTTCAGGACGCGGAGGATCGAGAGGGCCCCCACGACCGACCCCGTCGGATGAGGGGTCAAAGGCAAGGTGGAGGGGCCCAGCCGGATGGATTGCCCGATGACGACCGCGATGACCAAGGACGCTTTGAGTGGACCAATGATCTGAGAGATGACTTGCTGGAATGCTATGAGAGCAGTAGCCCAGGTCGAAGGGGATATATGGCTCGTATGCGTGAGCAGTGGAATGTTATGCATCCTGAGCATAATACATTTACTGCTCAGAGCCTGCGAGACTATGTATCCTACCTTCGGCGAAGGGGATATGTAAGAAGACCTCAACAGCCGGCAGTACCTGGGGTACAGGAATTGCAGGTACATGTGGCTGAAGAGGTACTTCCCATTGCACCAGAAGAGAGTCTTCAAGACCGCAGGGCGCTACACAAGATAAAGCGCCCGAAGCCACAAGACCTAGCTAGAGCGGACGCAGAGCTATTGAATACTCTAACAGAAGAAGCTGACATCTGGCGCATTAATTGCCTCGTCTACGAGGCAGCTTGCTCCGTGTCGCCCAGGGCGCCCAATAGGGACCCCTGCGGCGACAGGGCGCAACGCCGAGTGAAGAAGATGGAAGCAAAAATCCTCTCAGCAAGGCAGCACGCATCCCGTATACAGTGTGTGGTGGAATACAAATTGGCAGGCAGGCCTTTTACGCCAAAAGTGCGCCGCATAGCGGCCAACCTGCGACGCACCCACCACACACTGAACGAAGCACTGTTGCAGACCATCAAGCAGCAGTGCTGCGAAAGGATACGGATGTTAGTGACTGCCAAACAAAATCTAATTCGGCGGGCGAGGGGTATTTCGGAAAATAAATTATTTTTCGAAAACCCCAGTCGCCTATTTCAGGCGCCGCCGAGGATTATTAACGATCCTCCGACCGCTGAGAGGGTGGAAAACTTCTGGAGGGGTATTTACGAGGTAACTCGGCCGCTCAACGTAAACACACCAGCCCTGGCACAGTTTGAAACCTTTGTGAGGGGGTTTCCACCACCTGAGCAACTGTGCCCACCAATAACCGTGGAGGAAGTTCGAAGTGCTCTTACGGGTGCTAAGAACTTTGCTGCCCCTGGGCCTGATGGAATTAACACCTACTGGTGGAAAAAATTTCCATCAACCCATGAGGCCCTTGCCCGAATTTTTAACTCCTGGGTTAATGAGGGGCAGCCAATCCCTCCCTGGTTTATTGAGGGGCGAACCGTCCTTCTCCCCAAGAACGGAGACTTGTCCGACCCAAAGAACTATCGCCCGATAACATGTTTAAACGCCTGTTACAAGATTTTTACGCGACTCTTGTACCAGCGGATACTCCAAGCCATGGGTCCCGTGTTTCGTGGAGTATACGAGCAGCGAGGGTCAAAGAAAGGCGTAGCCGGCTGCAAGGAGAACCTTCTAATAGACCGATGTGTCACACAGGACTCCTTCCAGTACAAGCGAAACCTTTTGATGACCTGGATTGATTACCGTAAGGCCTTTGACACAACTTCTCATGAACTTATTATTCACCTTTTGAGAGGCCTTGCGGTGCCAGATCCCATAGCGAGATGCATTTCAGGAATGATGCCATTTTGGAAGACCCGATTTACCATATGTACGGGTAACGCAAAGGTGTCGACTGAATTGGTGTCATTCCGACGGGGAGTGTTTCAGGGTGATTCCCTCAGCCCACTCCTCTTTTGCGTCTCGCTACTTCCGTTATCCGTTGCTTTGCGGAACACAAAGGGATACATGTGCGGTGCTCCTGGCCGTAGAACCCATAAGGTTACTCACCTCTTTTATATGGATGACCTTAAGTTCTACGCGTCGACGAAGAGAGACCTCGACCAAGCTCTTCGGGTAGTACAGGAGTATACTCATGCGATCGGGATGGAGTTTGGGTTGGATAAGTGTGCGACGGTTCAACTTAAGAAAGGACGCCATGCGGATCACGCCGAGGACGCGCAACTTGTAGATGGGAGCATCCTACGACATCTGGATGCCGGAGAGACCTATACCTATCTGGGTGATCCCCAGGGACACATCCATGATAGTGTAGCAATAAAGGGTCTCTTCGCGACAAGTATCAGCAGCGACTAAGACAAATCTGGAATTCAGAGTTGTCTGGAAAAAACAAAGTCGCTGCTACAAATATGCTTGCCGTCCCTATAATCACTTACTCCTTTGGAGTTATTAAGTGGAACGTGAACGAGTTGCGTGAAATTGACGTGAAAACCCGCAAGATGATGACTCGATACCGAAGCCATCATCCTAAGGCGTCTGTCCAACGGCTTTACTTCCCACGTTATCAGGGAGGCCGTGGACTCTTAAGTTTGGAGTGTTTACACAGACGAATAGTCCTAAGTACCGCGTGCGAAGTAATCAGAGACGAGGATCCCCTGCTATGCATGGTGCGTAACCATGAAACATTTGGGGTGGGGGCATTTCTTTTTAAAGCAGCACAAAGAGCAGCAGATGAGCTCCAAATAGTTTTCGACATAAGTCGGCGGCAGGAAAACTCCATTACACAGTTGACCTGCCAAAGACTTAAAACCACCTTAAAGAATGCAGAGGTAGACTATTTATTACGTCTACATATGGATAAGCCATTGCACAGTGTTTTCTATAAAACCATTGAAAACACTGGCTTATCCAAAAAGCTAAGCTTTGCATTCTTAAGGTCAGGTGCATTAAAGTCGGAAACTGAGGGGTTTATCATTGCTTGCCAAGACGGAGTCATCAACACCTTGGAACACCGAAGTCGCGTGATGGGTATACAGGTTCCTGATACAAGTTGTAGGGCCTGCCATAGGGCGCCGGAGACCTTATATCATTTGCTGTCCGCTTGCGGGCGCTATGCGGTCTCGGCGTATATCCATCGACACAACGCAGCGTTACGGGTGCTGTATTACCATCTAAGGCACTCGTACGGTGTTGATGATGCTCCAGTGCTGCCATATGTCCCCTCTGATATTCCGTCCGTCGTGGAGAATGACAGAACCAGAATATACTGGAATTTCGCATTCCCCACACTCCGGCTTGTAAACGCTAACAAGCCGGATATAGTACTCCTTGACAAAAATGACAAAACTATGTATGTCATTGAGTTCTCGGCTCCTGCCGAGACGAACATCATTACCAAGGAAGAAGAGAAACGGACGAAATATCAGGATCTTCTCTTTGACCTTCGCCGAGTGTACCGGGGCTATACAGTCAAGCTAGTGGTTTTGGTAATTGGAGCTCTCGGAGGCGCACGGCTGACACTGCTCTCAGCTCTCAAGACCTTGCCGGCCTGCCGTGACAGGGCAGAGCAACTTGCAGGCAACATGCAGAAAGCAGTCATCCTCGGATCATTGCGTCTACTCAGGGCACACGATGCGGAACACCGTTTCTACTAACCCCGCGGTTGGTGGGGCGTAGAAACGGTAACGGACCATCTGGCCTACTTGCACCCGTGTGAGTCGGAGCCGCGAGACCGCAAGTAAGGCCACCACAAAAAAAAAAAAAAAAAAAAAAAAAAAAAAAAAAAAATAATAATAATAATAGGAATAGGAATAGGAATAGGAATAGGAATAGGAATAGGAATAGGAATAGGAATAGGAATAGGAATAGGAATAGGAATAGGAATAGGAATAGGAATAGGAATAGGAATAGGAATAGGAATAGGAATAGGAATAGGAATAGGAATAGGAATAGGAATAGGAATAGGAATAGGAATAGGAATAGGAATAGGAATAGGAATAGGAATAGGAATAGGAATAGGAATAGGAATAGGAATAGGAATAGGAATAGGAATAGGAATAGGAATAGGAATAGGAATAGGAATAGGAATAGGAATAGGAATAGGAATAGGAATAGGAATAGGAATAGGAATAGGAAGAGGAAGAGGAAGAGGAAGAGGAAGAGGAAGAGGAAGAGGAATAGGAATAGGAATAGGAATAGGAATAAGAAAAAGAATAATAATAAATAATAATAATAATAATAATAATAATAATAATAATAATAATAATAATAATAATAATAATAATAATTTATCTAAAGGTATTACACGCGCAATTTTGACTATTCATGCGCAATTTTGACTATCAGGAAATTGGCCAGACGAATTTTAAAGGGAGGTGGAATTTTCAATAAATCAGATTTTTACCCCTAACTATAAAAATTCATATCTTTTTACCCTAATATACGTATCTTTTGAGGTAAAGAAAATTAATTATTTTTTTTATTTTTTTTTTTGTTAAAAGGCCGCTGATTATTTTATTTCTGAGACTCTAGTTTTATAAAATTCAAAAATTTTAAAAAAATTACATTTTTTGACTGACACAAAGGGCCATCATCAATATTTTATATCAGCCATGTTTTGACATTATTTCTCAAGTATAAAATTTTTAAAAAGTTGGACCTAAGTAGGGTTGCCAACTTTTTTTAAGATAAATATAGTATTTTTCAATATAAAACAAAAAAATATAGTATACCTAAAAAATATATTGTATTTTATGGGGAAAAAAGGCAAGGCATAATTTCTACTTATTTATTTTTGCAAAAAGTCTAACTTTATATACCTCTTCCATCTTTTAACAATTTTTTGTTTGACAGAAAAGTACCATATTCTTTATCAAATGTAACATTTAAATTAATGTAGACCAAAAGCTAATTTTTTAACATTAAATTATTATTTCTGTAAACGCTGATGTCGCAGAAATAGAGAGCGGCAATGAAGTCATTTTAAGTAAATTTGGTAAATTATTTCCGGTATTTTTAAAAATTTTCGGCCATTTTTTACCTGTATTTTTATTGGTGAATTTAATGCAATCTTTCGTTTTTGCATAGATTTTGTTTAACACTGTTATTTCAGTGTAAAGTTCGTCCATATTAATATTATTCATCCTTTCTCGTAAATTTACTTCTATAATTGTCTCACCTGCATCAAATGAAACCTTTTGTTTGCTTTCATCAAAATTAAACCACTTATTAAAATATTCCAAACATTTTTCAATAAACAGTAAAAAATTCTTCTTAATTTTGTCAAATTCTTCTTAATTTTGTCAGTGCCTATGGCGGATTTTGCTTCTAATTATTAAAACGTTTTTTTCGTTTCATAACCAAAGAAACAGTCTTTTCTACCAATTCCAATCTGCTCTGTTTGACTCTGCCTTCATGGGCAATGCGGCTCTATGCGGCGGACTTTGGGATTGTCTGACTCGAAGTCACCCAGAGCCGAGGGGTCATCGGCACCCTAAAATTTTGTACAGCGTCCAACAGGACTTGGGTCCTGACGTGTACTGTTGGGTCCTGTTGAGTACTGTTGGGTACTGTCGTGTACTATCGTGTACTGTTGGGTACTGTCGTGTACTGTCGAGTACTGTTGGGTCCTGTCGTGTACTGTTGGGTACTGTCGACTACTGTTGGGTACTGTCGACTACTGTTGGGTCCTGTTGCGAGGTACAAAGCGCGCCCTTCAAAAAGCATGCGAGCAAAAAAAAAAAAAAAAGGTCATCATGTTTGGGGATGGCCGACAGGGACAAACCGCGCGCTCAAAAAACTTGCGACCAAAAAAAAAAAAAAGTCATCATGTTTGCGGAAGGCCGACAGGGACAAAGCGCGCGCTCAGAAAACTTGCGACCAAAAAAAAAAAAAAAGCTCATCATGTCTTTTCGCATCTACGCCACTGGTTGGGGTTGGGGGGTAGTGTCGAGTACTGTCGTGTACTGTTGGGTCCTATCGTGTACTGTCGAGTACTGTTGGGTACTGTCGTGTACTGTCGAGTACTGTTGGGTCCTGTCGTGGTACTGTCGAGTATTGTTGGGTACTGTCGTGTACTGTCGAGTACTGTTGGGTCCTGTCGTGGTACTGTCGGGTCCTGTTGTAAAATTTGTACAGTACTGTTGAAAGCTGATGACCCCTCGCCCAGAGCCCATAGTTGATTTTGTATCACAGTTTAATTCAGCTTTGTTTATTGTTTCTTGTAAAATGCTTCAATATACATTATATATATATATATTTCAATATATATATATATATATATATATATATATATATATATGTATATATATATATATATATATATATATATATATATATGTATATATATATATATATATATATATATATATTCAATCTTAACATTTTATTTTTTCTTTCTTTTTTCTTTAAACCCTTTATTCTTTTACTGTTCTCTTTTTCTTGTTTCCTGTGAAACAGCTCTTTTCTTAAGTTACCATCTAGTCTTCCCTATGTTTTGCTTCTTTTGCTTTATTCTTTCGTATCTTTTGTATGGTTCTTCTTCTCAACATACTCTCACACATGTAACATACATCAATTTAAAGGGTTTATTAGAAGGACTTGGGGTGGGGGGGGGGGGTGTTTAATCCACGCAATTCCGGCCAAGATTAATATAATAACTCTTCAAATACCAAACTCTAGTATAAATAAAGCAATCCTAATAACTAAAAAAAATCAAAAAGATCATAAAATTTGCAAAAAAAAGGGGTGAAAACATTTTTAATTTTATCAAAGTTTGATCTTGTTTTTATTTAAAAAAGACATTATTAATTCCATGTTTTTGTTGGAAGGGCTTCTCAACACTTCCTTTATAGAAAATGGGCGGGTCATACCGGTATCTGAGAGGTTCTGGTACAAGTCAAAACCAGGGATACTGTTTATAGGCCACTCAAAAAAGATATGCTCCAATTCCTCCACCTGGCCACGTTCGCAGAGGGGGGATTCTTTGATTCCCAACCTATGCAGATGTTTTGTTGTAAGACAATGGCCAGTTCTTAACCTAATTATAGTTGTTATGTGTCTTCTATCTAAATATGAAAGATTTTCACCGAACCGAACCGAACCGAACCAAGGCTTAGGTGTAAAGTGCCCTTGAATTTGTCTATACCAATGACCCCTTGTTTTTATTTGTTCTTTCCACAATCTCTCAAAAATCTGCATGGTCTTTTGTTTTGTTATGTTAAAGATGTCGTCTCTGGTATAATATATTTGTTTAGGAACTCTAAGGGTTCTACCTATGTTTGCCACTCTGTCTACTGTTTCATTACGTTTGATAAAGCTATGTCCTGGTATCCATGCAAGGTAAATTTTGTTAATATATTTTTCTACATAAAAGATCATATTTTTTGTTGTTAGTGTGATGAAATCTTGATTAGGGTCAATTTAGGTTCGATTAAGCTTATCTAAAGCACTTGTGGAGTAAAGGTGATGGCATTTTGTATATTTTTTTTCAAGATTAGAAAAAGGCCTGCATAAATGGCCACCATTTCCGCCATGCATATATTAAAATTGTCAGGAAGTTTAGCCGAAAAATTCAGATCCAAGTCGGGTATGTGCACACCATATCCCACTGATTGACCTTCTTTCGAAGCATCTGTATAAACAAATGTGAAGGAATCCCTAAATTCATTAGTTTTTTCCAGAAATTCTTGTTCTCCCCTGTTGTCATTTTTTTTGATGTTTAAATCTATGGTTGGAACCGGTTGGATATGCATCTCATAGCTTTCTTTATAGCAAGGTAGGGTTTTCCCTTTTTTTAATTTGTCCAAATATGTTTCCATCTTAATATATGTTTCTAGTAAAATTGAGATATTTTCTATGTTGTGGTTGGTGGCTACTCTTTTATATTGTTTTAAAATTCTAATTAATGGGTCATATGAAATGGTTGAAGATCTAATAATTAATTTTTGTGATAAAATTTCCCTTCTTGTTTGAAGATCATAAAAACCTGTCTCTGCATACAAAGCTGGGATCGGTGTAGATCTCATGCATCCTACCATTATTCTTAGTCCTTGATGATAAAGTGATTCCAATTTTTTGAGTGTTTTTGAGTAATGTGTTGCAGAAATATAGAGCCAAAGTCCAGGTGTGACCTGACCAAAGCATTGAAGGCTATTTTTAGAGTTTTGGGATCCGATCCCCACCATGTTCCACAGAAGGCCTGAACCAAATTTAGTCCTTTCTTGGCCTTTATTGTCATATTGCTAGTATGCATATCCCATTTATGATTGCTCTGTAATATTACTCCCAGATATTTAACAAATTTTTTATATTCAATTTGAATCCAGATATATGTATATCTGGAGGGGTCGGGTTATTCTTTGATTTCTTAAACCAAATAGCTTCGCATTTTTGATGTGACAGTTTAACCTTGTGTGAAATTAAGTATTTGTCAATAATATCTAGGGCTTCATTTACATATTTTACCGTTTGTATGACACTTTCTCCTTTACACAGTAGGACTAGATCATCGGCATAGGCCATTAAAGTGACTGGTTTGGGCATCATATCAAACATTTTTTTAATGTATATATTAAATAGTAGAGGGCTTAGTGGTGATCCTTGCGTTAATCCCGTGCTTGATTGTTTTGGTCCCAGAATGTTGTCATTATTGTCTTTGATGTACTTCGATTTGTTTTCCAGTAGTCGATATATAAGATTACAGATGGAGATCGGGATCTCAGCCTCAACGATTTTATGTCCAGAAATACACCGATCACCGTTTGTTTTTGTGAAAATGCTGATTGTATGTAAGAAGTGAGATATGCTGTTATTATTAATGCCCATGCCCTTTCGAAATCCCATTTGAAACTCTGAGAAAAATCTAGATCCCTCCAGAAACCAATCCAATTTGTTCCTTAAGATTGACTCCAATATTTTGACCACACATGAGCTCAAACCTATTGGTCTAAAGTTTTCTGGACAATCTGTTGTTTTATTAGGTTTAGGGAATGCTACAATTAGTTGTTTCTTAAAACTACTTGGAATTGTTTGTCCATTTTTGATATCATTAAAAATATTGGCCAAAATTTGCAGAATCAGAAAAGGTAAATTAAAAAGCATGGAGTAGGATATCTGGTCAAGGCCAGATGCCGTGTCTTTTTTTTGATTATTACAATTTTTGATTTCTTGTGTTGTAATTTCCATTCTATTATCTCCATTATTTATTTTTAGGTTGAATTCGGGGTCAATGTTAACTGGTGTCAATTTATCCAGTATTTTTTCTGCTAATGTTTTTCTTGACTTACTTTGAATGTATGAAAACTTCCTGAAAGTGCTCCAAACCTCGGCAAGACTGGACTCTCGGTTCAAGCTAGCACAGAAGTTAAGAAAATGAGTCTTTTTTTCTCTTTTAAAAACTTCTTAGATTCTGCCAATTTCTTTTTTAGTTGTATGTAATTTGTCAAGTTAGGTGAAATACGGAAGGCTGCTAAAGCTTCTCTTCTCTCTTTTATTTTTTTAGTACAATCCTCATCCCACCATGGGTTACCAATTTTTGGCGGTTTGCTTTCTCTTTTTTTTGGGAGAGACTCTTCTGCTACTTGATTTATCATGTTCTCAAACTCTTTTTGTTATTTGTTGGTTAAGAAAATTTTTTTCTGTCTCAGACTTGAAAAGACTCCAGTCTGCTCTCCTTAGGTCAAATTTAAAGGCATTTCTCGTAAAAATATTCTTTTGTGAGATGATTCCCCCATGTACATCAAGGACTGTCGGGTAGTGGTCACTGCCTCCACAGTCTGGGACTATGTCCCATTGTGTACGGTGGCTTAACTCTTGAGATACTATGGTCAGATCTAATGGACTGGGATTTTCCCCAGGTTTTTGGATTCGGTTCGGTTCGGTTTGGATTTGAGTTGGTCTTCCATCATTCAGACTAGTTAGGTTATGTTCTCCCATTATCTCCTGTGTAAATCTTCTTTGTTTGTTGTTTTTTTCACTACCCGACATTCCATGGTGCGCATTTAGGTCTCCCATGATTACTTTTCTATCCTCAAGTAGATGGTAAATCTCGGTCAGATGTATTTCATAGTTTTCTTGATTTGGTATGGCATATACATGAGCGATATCTATGTTTTTGACTTTTATTAATATTGCGTGAAATGTTGAATCTGGCTTTAAAGTGTGTTTTAGTTGAAATTTTATATTATTTTTTATAAGTGTGGCAGCCCATATCCGTCTTCTCTATCAATTCTAACAATCTGAAAGGATTTGACATGGCAACTAAACTCTTGTCTAAGCCATGTTTCATTTAAATATGTCAGGTTCATACTCTCTTATGAATGCAATTAAGTTAGCCCTGTTAGCCCCCCCCCGGTGAGATCAGGCAACTGTCATGGTCTTGTCTGCTATATCCTATGTTTCTAGTTTTTTTCATTTTAGGTGAAACTGGCTTTTCCTCTTCCCCTGTTCTTTTGTTGTTGGTAGGTATGACCCTGTTTTGAGTGTTGGTTGTTCTCACATGTTCTGGTATAGCCGGGAAGTCCCTAGGGTCATACTGATATGTTTTATTCCTAGTGAACCGAAGGCTGGCTTCAAAATAGGATAGTCTTTCTAATGCTACTACTTTTTTTATGTTTTTCTGCCTTTCATATTCCGGGCATTGTCTTGAGGTTGATTTATGTTTATCATTTTTGCAATGGATACACCACAGCTTACATCTCTCTGTTTCTTCCGCCCCATGAGTCCCTCCACATTCCTGACAGCTCTTTTTTCCGGCCCTGCACTGTTTGGACCTATGTATGTGTGACGGAGGTATGTATGGGGCAACCCGCATTGGAAGGTTAAAAATAAAAATTTCTCTTGGCAAAACTAACCCCTCAAATGTAAAAAGCATTGTACCAGTCTTAATCCAATCCCTTGTTTCATTTTTCTTATCCCTTCGGCTAAAGCGCCTGACCCCCAGAATCCTGCACTGAGTATGGCTCTCAGAGAGGATTTCCTCCTCCGTAAAGAAGGTATCCACCCCCCGAACCACCACAGGTGGCCAGGTTAAATGGAATGTAAGCATTGAAGACGCCCTTGTCTCTCTGAGTTTTCACGAAATTATTAGCCGCTATGTAAGTTTTAAAAATAACTCCCACGCGGCTTCGTCCTTTAACCTTAAATTGTTGTCCTCCAGCTCAAGGTCAAGTATTTTCTTAGCGATTTTTAACAAGCTGAATTTTCCAATCTCCTTCCCTTCTACAAAAACCATGTAAGGCCCGGTGCTACTCTCCTTGTATAAAGGAGATTCGTTAAGTTTTTTCTCATTTTCCCCCTTTTTTTGTGGCGTCCAAAATGGCCACCGGCGTTGCCCCAATTCCTTTAGCAATTTCTTGCACACTAAGTTGCATATCGTCAATTTTATGGGATTCCTCCCCGTTATTTGTATTTGTAATCATGGCTATTATTGCTAGGCTCAATCACTTACCCCTTTCTGGATGATTGGAGTTGGTTAGACGTAGGACTTTTTTGTTAAACGGGACAACACAAAAATTTGACGTGGACGGTCTCAAACACACGAAACGAATGGGCAATCTTTTCTAATAGTGACTTTAATGTTGTCATAATTTTAAAGACATTAAGAGATTTTCTGTGTCAAAAGGCGCGTTCAGTTATAGGCATATCGGTACGTTCAGAAGGGATTTGTCTGATTTTTGTCTCGGCCTGCAAAATATAGACCAAATCAAGATCCAAGTAAAATATAGTATTTTTGCGTACTATATATTTCTTCAACAGTATATGGTATGCAGATCCGCAATATAGTACAACACTATATAATATAGCACAGTTGGCAACCCTAGACCTAAGTGACATAAGTATGTAAAAAAAATTTTTTTTTGCTTGCTGGTTTTTAAATAATAGCGATTATTGCTATTTTCAAGGTCAAATTGCTTAATTCTACCCTCATGAATATTAACCCAGCTGACCCAAAATTTATCTGCATACCTTAGGGTAATTGAATCAAAGAAAGAAATCAAAATATCCTGGTACTGATTATATAGCGCTTATTGCAGGCTCCTGGGTTATCATTCTTGGTTCCTTGACTGGCTGCGGCTCCTGGACTACACCTGCGTATATTCTCGATGTTCAAGGTCAACTTATATTTTGTGTGCCTCACATCACACGCTAATTTAATGACAACTGTTGAACGCTGAAAAGGAGGTAAGGGGCAGGGCAGACTTTACCTGACTGGTACCTTCTGCATGTGAAGCCGACGACCATACCACGGCACTACCCTGCCGCCAATTCTTTCTTTTACTTTTACTTTTTTGTTAACATTGTGTTTTCATTTCCAATGTAAGTATACAAATTATTGTACATGCTGTCGCCAATTCAATGATTTTGTAGAGTTAGAAATATTTTTAATAAATATAAACTGACTCGAATTTCTAGAATTTGATTTTAACAGAAGCCAACAAGTCAAAAACGCATTTTAATATATCAAGCCAGTTGGCTCGCAAATTTCTTGGTGCATGTTAAGATGCGATATTTTAAGCTTGGATTATTAAACATTAAGGCTTGCCAGTGGGCTCTTTTTTTTCCTTATAAATTTTGGAAACCCCTTAAAAAGCATTTAGGATATTTACTTAAATAAGTACTCTGATTTGATTAAACACATAGCTTTAGAGCTACCCACGGAAAAATACAAGAGAAAAAAAAATCTTTCTATGCCCGCTTAGCCACGAAAAATTGTTGTTTGTTTATTCACGGGTACTAAACTTTACGTTTGTAGTATTTTTGGCTCACACTCCGCTGACTCGACATAAAACGTCCCGAAGGCGGTAAAAATGCAAAATGCATTGACCCGACCTAAGGAACAAATTATGTCACGGTCATGGGTACTGTTTCTTGTTTTATCTGCCTGTCTTTTGTTTTTACTCTGGTAATTTCTTTTGTATTTGTAGATGTTGCCACTTTTATGAAAGCATATGGTAACGCAGGCATTATTTTTGCATTTCTCTTACCAATATCGTAAGATGAGATTCATATACCGTCTCTATAGCTTTATAAAAGTGTCACATTGACCATGCAGTGTTCTGAAGAGTCCCTTCACGACGAAACAAGTAACTGTCAACACTTAAAAGGTGTCTATTAGATCTTGGACCCCCATTGGTGTACAGCTTTAGAGCTGCCCACGGAAATATAAAAGAGAAACAAAATCTTTCTATGGCCGTTTAACCACGAAAAATTGATGTTTAAACTGTCTTATGTACATTTTGTAGCTTGATGGATGGTATTATTAATACTGCATTGAATTCTACCCATCCTCCTTCATCTTTGCTCATTGATGCTAATGCTGGTGTTATAATTCTATTCACCCTTTCGCAGTGTCCATTAGCTCGAGGTGTTCATGTCGCATTTTGTACACGTATTAGTCCATTTTCTTTACATAACTTCTTGGAATGTTTGCCGGTAAATGTTGTTCCTCGGTTCGTTATAACTCTATCTGGGACTCCAGTCATCAAAATGAGTTCACTCAAAATTTTTTGCTGCTATTGAGGAACTTGTGATTTCAAAATAACAAATTTCCAAAATCCATCTACAATAACAAGAATATGTCTATTTCTTTTACTTCTAACAAAGCTCCAAGATGATCTAAATGTAATGTTCTAAATGGTATTTTTCCTTTTTCTATTGAATTCAATTTTCCTTGTTTTTATGCAAGCATTCTGCACACGAACCAATGTATCCTTTTACATAATTTCTCATTCTTGGAAAATAGTACTTTTCTTTTAATTTCTCTTAAGTTTTGGTTAACTCTACATCTGATTTTCTTTGGAACAACAAATTTAGAATTTTCTTTTTCTCGCTTGAATAATCTTTCATTTAATACTCTTGTCTAATAACTTCTTCTTTCTTGTTCTCTGATTGCTTCTTTAAAACTTCAACTATTTGCTTTATTATCCCATCTTTTTTTTGTAATAAACATAACCAATCATCTTCTTTTAAGGTATTAAATAATGTATCAACTTGAGCCATTTTAGTTGCAGTTCTTTGTATCACATCAAATTTGTATTCTTGCATTTTTAACCACCACCGTCCAATTCTTGGCATTAAATTATTTTTTACAAATTAACTCCTCAGTGCATTGCAGTCTGTAACACAGACAAATTCTATGCCAATTAGGTACACGCTAAGTCTTTCTAGTACTTAAACTAAACATAAGTTCTCTAACTCTGAAGAGTGATATTTTTGTTGCGAAAATACGAAGTAAGTCTTAAAAACTGTCTAACATTTCTCACATTTTTAGGTTTTGGGTATTGAAGTAATATCCCACCTCCCGGATTATTCCAGGTGTGTTAATAACGTTACAAGTGTTCTCACTGTATGTTTTATTATACAAGTGTATGTTATTGAATTAATTTATTGTCAAGTTAGTCAACTAAAAAGATTTTGAATGTCAGATCGAAATAAATTATTTTACCTACAAAAAACTAGATTTTTTCATCAGGTTATGGGCCTATCGTGCTGAAATAGTAAGCAGAGGTCAGTAAAAGTAGTTTTTTGAAGAGGAAGGTAATTAAATAAAATAAAAATATGGATCCAGCAAAACATATTAAACCACTAACTGGTGATACAGATTGGCCTATTTGGAAAAATAAAATGCGTGATATGCTTGATTATCATGAAGGTGCCTTAGACGTCATTGATGGTAAGCTAAAAAAGCCTGATCCTTTAGCTGAGGGTGCAACGGAAGATCAGAGAAAGCAACACAAGTTGGAATCTGATTTGTACCGAAAGGCAAACAGTTATGCTAAGTCAATAATTACAAGTGCAATAAGTGATAATGTTTATCAGAAAATAATGGATAAAACAACGGCATATGAAGCATAGGAAGCCTTAAAAAATCAATTTCAAGCTTCGGCAAAAGATCAGCTGTTCAAAATTTGTACAGATTTCTTTGGTTTTAATTGGTTAGAAGGTGAAGATGTTTCCACTTATATAGCGAAGCTAAGAAGTCTATTTACAGAGTTAAATAATGGACTAAAAGCAAAAGGCGAGAATAGTCTTCCAGAACTAATGGTGGTATGTAAAATTCTCCATATTTTACCCAACGGTTCGACACATTTAAATCAAGTTGGATGTTACTTTCATAAGAGACAAATAAAACGCTTGACGAGTTGACAGTTCAATTATGCATGTTCGAAAGAAATTATGCAAAAAGTAAAGATAGCAAAATTGATCAAGAAGCATTGGTTACAGAAAAACATGCTAAAGGACCTAAAAGTAAGAGTAGTAAGTGTAATTACTGCGGATTGAATGGACATTGGGTGAAAACATGTAAACAGTGGATTGCAGACGGAAGACCGCCGAAAAACCAGAAAAAGACATTTGCTGAAAATAACAAACAACAAGCAAATACAGCATTATTATCCTTAGATGAAGAAGTTTTGGTAACAGAGCAAGAGACGTCTATATGGTGGGTGGATAATGGAGCAACAAAGCATGTTACAAACACACCAATATATTTCACAGAATTTGAAAGTTTTGAGTCGCCATGTAGCATAAAAGCCGCAGAAAAAGAAGTGTTAAGTGCTGTTGGAAAAGGTACAATTCAGTTTGTAAATTCAGTTAAGAAAAGTTCAGTTGAAGAAGAAATCGTTTTATTCAAAGACGTATGGTATGTACCTGGTATATCAAAGAATTTGTTTTCAGTACTTGCAGCCCATGACAGAAATGCAAATAGTACTTTTAGATCTACAAGCACAAGATGCATCTTTAAAGTTGGAAAAACAGTGATAAATGGTAACAGAGAGGTTGGTGGTAGTTTATATAAGCTGAGTATTAAACCCAACATTCCAGAAACAGAAATCCATTGTAACATTGCAGAAGCAGACAGTTCTATGCTTCAACTTTACCATGAGAGATGGGGGCATCAAGACAAAAGGTATGTAAAAGCAAAATTACAAAAAGAGATGGGCATTACAGTCAAACTGAATAATGAGATTTGTGAACCATGTGTTTATGGTACCATTTACCATTTGCTACTTGACAAAAGGCAACAAATCCTGGAGAGTTAGTTTCAGCAGACCTAGTTGGACCTTTTGATTCTTCTTTTCAAGGAAAAAGGTATCTACTGATTTTTAAAGACAGTTATACTCAGTACAGAATTGGTTATTTGATAAAAGAAAAGGCAGAGACCAAAGAAATGCTAAAGAATATGTTAGCACTTGTCGAAAATTCAGGCCATTAAATCAAAGAGTTATTGACAGATGGTGGTGGCGAATTCGACAACAAAGACGTTAAATCTATACTTGCGAGCAAAAGTATCACGTTTAGACTGACAGCTCCATACACACCAGAACAGAACGGAGGCAGTGAACGTGAGAATCGTACGACAGTCGAAATGGCAAGAACGTTAAAATACTCGCGCTCAGAAGTAGAATTTCCAAAGGAAATGTGGGCTGAGTTGGTAAGCACATCTATTTATGTCCTAAACAGAACTGGAAAATCGTCAGTAGAGAATGTAAGTCCTTTTGAATTATGGTATGGTATGGTATGGTATGAAACACCTAGAATTAAGCACCTAAGGATAGTAGGTTCGGCTTGTTATTTTCATGTTCCAATTCAAAAAAGGAGAAAAATGGACAAAAAGGCAATAAGAGGCTATTTGGTAGGTTACGATGGTGATGAAAGATATAGAATTTGGGTTAAACAGTAAAACAAAGTCTATGTTTCAAGAGATGTAAAATTTCAAGAGTATCTCAAAGTTTGTGCTCAAAAATCCAGTATTTCTGATCATTCCAGTATAAGCACCGAGAGTAACACCAGAATCCCAATTATTCCTTTAAATACTTGCATTCAAGATTCAAGACAAGATTTTTCAGAAAGTCAAGTGGAAGAAGAAGAAAATGACGAAGAAGATAAACAACAAGATGAAGATCAAGAAAGACATGTTACTGACATAAGCGAAAGTGAAGAAACAGGTGAAGAAGAACCAAGTACTTCATACAATCTCAGAAATCGTCAAACTTTGCAAAAACCTAAAAGATTTCAAGATGAATGTTTCAGCATAGCTGAAGATATTATTTATAATATTGACACTCCTCAAACTTACAAAGAAGCACTTGAAACTAAGGAAAGCTATGAATGGAAAAGAGCTATGGAAAGTGAAATCATTTCGTTAAAAGAAAATCAAACTTGGACGTTAGAAAAATTGCCTTATGATACCAAAGCGCTACCCTGTAAGTGGGTTTATCGAGTGAAATCCAATCCAGATGGTACAGTAGACAAATTTAAAGCAAGGTTAGTTATAAAAGACTTTGCTCAGCGTCAAGAAGTTGATTATAATGAGACGTTTAGTCCAGTGGCCAAACTTTCCACGATTAGATCTGTTTTAAGAATTGGACGTTGTGACGGCATTTTTATACGGAGAATTAGAAGAGATTATCTTTATGAATCAACCAGAAGGCTACACTGATGGAACAGACATTGATATGGACTTAAACAAGCTCCAAGATGTTGGAATAAGAGATTCAACGACTATTTGTTAAAACTAGAGTTTAAAGTCAGTGAAGCTGATCCATGTCTTTACATTAGAGGGAAAAATTCAGAGAAAATGTTCCTAGCACTATATGTCGATGACGGACTGCTTGCAGCAACATCTAAAGAGGCTTTAGATAGGTTGCTTCAAGGTTTGAAAAGAGAATTCTAAATTACTGCTAAACCAAGTAATTTTTATTTGGGTCTTGAGATAAAGCAGACAGAAAATTGCATAAAAATTAGTAAAAAAAGCTACACAGAGAAGATTTTGCAAAAATTTGGATTTTCAGAATGCAGACCCGTAGCGACACCAATGCTAAAACCAGCAGAGATACTTCAAACAGGGAAAGAAAATTCCAAAGTAGATTTTCCTTATAGACAAGATATAGGCACTCTAATTTATCTCATGGTAGGAACTAGACCCGACATAGCTTATAGTGTGGGCTATTTATCAAGATATTTAGAAAATCCTACTCAAGAAAATGTAGTTTAAGTAAAAAGAGTTTTCCGATATCTTTCTGGTACCAGAGATTTAGGAATAACCTACAATTTCATGAAAATTCCGGAGATGAAATGTTACAGTGATGCAGACTTCGGAGGCTGCCCAAGTAACATTTCTTAATTTATAGCAGAAGCTAAAAGGTTGCCAGCGCCTTTCCTTAAAACCATTAGTTTCAATGTTTGGTCGCTAGCACGTTCCCATTACCCTTATATACCCCTTAGACCTCCTAAATGGGACTCCCCAATTGGTGGTGGCAACCTATGTATTAAACTCACTATAAAACTGTAAGAAATAAACTCCAGCTTCGCCCTCTAGCGGTTCCACCAGTATAGAACCTTTTAGAGCCTAAGCTATTATGCCAGGTTCTAAAAGCAGAAACGTCCTCTATCCTATTATAAAACTAGATTTGGTATCCTGGCGATTCTGTTGAATACCATAGTACCTTTAGAGTAAAGAAGCTTTCCTATAAAAGCTATGGCGATATTTTAGATTCACAATGGCTATATTAAATAATTTAGGTCACAAAATTGCCAAAAATGTCAAAGTCCGCGAAAATTATTTTATCACATAAAAATATACCGAGTTTGTCGTTTTGTTGATGATCAAATTGCTTGCCAGATTTATTTTTCTGATAAAATCGTATCTGAAAAGCTCTCAAAACAAGCGCGCCACCTCAAGAATGCTTTTTAATAGTTTTTTGATAACAAAATAACAAATATTTAAAATTAAAAAAAAATCATTTACACTATTCACCATTAAAAAAGTCTGTTTGGTTTACATAAATCAAAATTAAAGTAAAATTATTGTTAAAAAACACTGCTAAAACGACAAGATAAATATTTTCTCTTTACAATATTTTTTAATTAAATTTATATACGCCATTGTGGTTTTATAGTGGTCACTTGGTTTTCTTTCTTACTGTATCGCAACTAGGATTTTTGAGTGCCCTTATGAAACCAACAAAAAAGAACAATGTAAACATAATCAACATAACCTCACAACATTTTTTGTATTTGTTTTTAGTGTTTAAAAGCGTATAATTGAACACTTTTAAATGTTTTTTTCGTGCAATTTCGACACAATCGAGAGGACCAGTGCAATGATATTCGTTGTGCCTGCAGGTTGAAGGGGAACCTCTTATATTGGTCGTCTAAATAGGCCTTATCTAGGCCTGGGTGTCCTACCCAGGAGGACGGAAACTCAACAATTATTAATTATTGGGCTTTAAATAATCAATCTTGCAATAGGTAGGTACCAATCTGTACCTAGGTATATCTATTATTTTTACAAGAAATACCTAAAAAAATAAAACACGAAAGTATTTACTAACTTCTGTTAGAACCATTGAGTTGTATAACGCCCTAAAAGGGCGTTAGAGACGGAAAGACAAGGCATTTTTTATTGACCCTATCCAATTTGGTTCCTATGGTCGGGTATTTCTTTTACAATAAAAACAGAGATAGACATTATTGAACATGTGAAACGGACAAAGATAGGGTGATTTTGCATGCTAATAATACCCTAGATAATATAAGGGTACTTTTATCTCTTTCACACTGACGGCATAAGTGCGACAGAAAAGCAGCTGGCTACCTTTAATCCACCTGCCGTATTTTGAGTGATTTTACCTGTTAGTCCGTGTATACAGGGAAAACTGATAGACAATGTTGTCTAAGTACGGAAATGATTTTTTTTGAATTTTGTGCGGGAATATTACAAAAAGAAATCTTAAAACGTTTAAAAACAAGTTTAGAAGTAACTATTTGAGTTTAAACATGGTCCAAAATTGTTTTTTGTGCAAAAAAAGAAAAAAAATCCATAAAAAAACAACATTTCATGGGTAAGTCGTCTTGACAGATAGTTTTTCCTAAAACACGAGAAAGTTCAGTAGCGTCACGATAGATAGTTTTTTCTGCGACCGAGCGATTTTACCCTCACACATTTTGATTCAGAAAGTGTCACTTCCCCGCACTTTTTTTTGCATTGCATGAAAATTAACAAAAAGTATTTGATTTTCTTAAAAATGATTTCTTTTTAAATTCTTACATACCGATTTTTATCCAGTTGTTTTTGTTTTTTCGAACCAAACTTTTGACATGTCACGGTCGAGTTTCATACATCTTGATGAATTGTTACACACACTGATCTATGTTTTTATAAATTTCGATAAATTTAATGTTTTTTGCGGACTTTACAGTAATTTTAAGTTAAATTTTGGTCTTTCATCGCGAAAGTATATATTTATTATTATATGACCACCGCGACCGGTCTACAGGCCGGTATCATATGTTTATGTCCTTCTAATGTCATTTGACTATCATGCTGTCTTACTTAATAAGGTCACTTAGTTTAATTAATAATTTTGTCCTACATAATATAAAAGAAGAATAGAAACCAACAAAAAATTTGTGACACTTCAATTACCCATTTTCTTTGATTGCGATGGATTAGGGTGACCAGATTACGGTTTATTAGGGTGCCCAGAGTGCGCAAAAAAAGATTTTGAAAAATTTCCCTAAAAAAATTGAAGACCAAACACTCACTCGCCACTCAATGTTTATGTTATACATGGTATGGTCGCATACACTAATCCTAACTCGATTTCCGACGATTATGGACAATGGTTACCCCCTGGACATAAACCTAACAACTATATTTATTAACAATAGGTAGGTTAGGTTTGGTTAGGTTGGGTTCGGTTGGGTTAGGTTGGGCTGGATTGGGTTAGGTTGGGTTAGGTTGGGTTAGGTTGGGTTGGGTTAGGTTGGGTTAGGTTGGGTTAGGTTGGGTTAGGTTGGGTTAGGTTGGGTTAGGTTGGGTTAGGTTGGGTTAGGTTGGGTTAGGTTGGGTTAGGTTGGGTTAGGTTATGTTAGGTTGGGTTAGGTTGGGTTAGGTTGGGTTAGGATGGGTTAGGTTGGGTTAGGTTGGGTTAGGTTGGGTTAGGTTGGGTTAGGTTGGTTCAGTTTGAGTATGTTCGGTTAGGTTCCGCTAGGATTGTTTAGATTAGGTTTAGTTATATTCGGTTAGGTTCGGTTCAGTTTAAGCAAATCGAACCGAACCAAACCGAACCGTTAGATTCGGTTTGATTTGGTTCATTTCGATACGGATGGGTTCAGTTTGCTTTTGTTCAGTTAGACCTTCGATAAATTTTAAAAAAGTAAATAATTATTAATTTTTAGTGTTTTAAGGAATAAAAATTGATATAATGTTCAATTAAACTAATTTTTATTTGTAAAAATGTAGGAATCATAATTTTCTTGATTTTGTTTTGAATTTCATGCTTTTTTAAAAATTGTGCATTTTCATAAAAGGACCAAACAAACTGACCCGATTTGGATCAGTGACCTTAGTTATTTCAAGTTTTTGTTGACAGCTGATAGACGTCAGGGACCGTTTTGTTTCAGTTTGAAATGAGAAAATGCTTCTTTTGTAGCAATTTGTATGGGTTTTAATGGGGTTTAAGGAATGTTTCAATTTCAATTTTTTTTACAAAATCAACGATAGTCCGCAATTTTTTTTTTAGAAATCACTATAAAATGGTCTAAAATTATCATTTTTCAAAAAACTTCGTAGTTTTAAGAAAGGTGGTAAAACGTACCAGACCCCTGAAATGTGTTGCAGTCTAAGACAACTGGGCGCCGCCAACTCGGCGCCACCAACTGGGCGGCAGGTCAACTGGGCGCCGGGCCAACTTGACGCCGAGCCAACTGGGCGCCGGACTAAAATATTTTTTCTTGATAAAATGTGCAGATGAAAAACAACCTTAAAAAAATTAAAGTGGCGGATCCAAAATGGCGGACTTTCTTATTTATGCATCGATATGTATCGAATATGGAACTTGGCGGTGTTTCAAGTCGCAGAACACTACACCTACCAAATTTCAACACTCGACTTAATAGATGTTGAAAGTTTTGTATAAATAACATATTTATTTTGTTTTTATCTGCACATTTTATCGAAAAAAGATAGTCCGGCGCTGAGTTGGCCCGGCGCCCATTAGGCCCGGCGTGGCGCCCTGTTGGCGGCGCCGAGTTGGCCCGGCGCCCCGTTGTCCCATTTCGAATTGAAATTTTTAGTTCCGAAATTTCATCTGACTCGAGCATAACTTGTAGTCCACCCAAGAAAAGAAGAGTTGAAGAAGACCCTTGTTCAAAGAAAGAAAATATTTTACCTGGAAGGTACAACATTTGTAAAGTTCTAAGATGAAAACAATAATTTTAATACATCCACTGCACTTAGCATGCTTAGAAATTCTTTTTACTCTTTTTTTTTTACTGAAGAGAATTTTGTAAACACACACAAGTAAGTATTCATGATTATTTATTATTCAAACAGAAAATTGTTGATAAAAAAATTCTAGTGAAATTCAAAATTTTTATTTTGCGCCGCCACTGCCCTTTTTTATCCAAGACAAGCAAATAGAATATTTTTGCGCTGTTGCATGTTTCCGGACTCACCAAACCGAAATTCTATTTTCATCCCTATTTTGCTCATTAAATTCTTACTTGTATTTGGTCAATTGCGATAAAAGCTTGATATAATGGCAATTTTGGCCCATGCCGGGTCTACCCGTAGGGTATAGAAGTCAATGGTTAGAACCCTTAACGAAACAAGGTTTTATATGGCCGCCTATTTAAATAATATTTAATATACAGCTATGGGTAACTATAAATACAAAAGAATTAAGTTTACCTTTAAGCCTTCCTATAAAACCTTTTTAAAATGCCTAAAAATAATGGCAAAAACCAAAAGTCTAAAGTTTATATTTACCACTCTTAAAAACCTTAAGGAAACTAGGTTCTATATGGCCGCCTATCTAATCATATTTACTTTTAAACTACTGGTAACTATAAAAACAAAAGGATATAAGATAACCTTTTAGCTCTATTATAAAACACTTTTGTGATGACCTAAAGTAATGAAAAAAACTAAATGACCAAAGTTTATATTTATTTCTTTTTAAAAACTTTAGGTAAAATGGTTTTATAAGACCATCTTTATAAATCAGAAATCAATAAAACAAAAAGTATCTAAAAGGAACATAAGGAATATCAGTTTTATTATACTCTCTTTATAAATTACTTTTTGGTTGTATAACACTCCTTTAGGTAATTGGTAATATAAATTACCTTTATGTAGCCAAATTGATCCTAAAACCCATAACAGTACCCTCTAAATAACCTAGGAACCAAATTAATAAAACCTTGAGTAATAATAATGTTACTTGGGTGTACAAAGACTGGCAGATCAACCTCTGGAGTTGTTTTTACATTTGCCAATGGGGCAATTTCATGGATTAGTCAGCGACAAGCTTTAGTAGCAACCTCTACAACAGAAGCTGAAATAATAGCAGCTAGTGAAGCAACCAAAGAACTTATTTGGCTAAGCAGACTATAGAAAGAAATTTGGAAGTTTAGATATGTTCCTATTCTTCAAGTTGATAACTCTGCTGCAGTTAGACTAGCTCATAATCCAGAGTTACATCGTAGAACTAAGCACATAAGCATAAAACATTTTTTTGTTAGAGAAAAAGTTTTAGAAGGTGCTATTGCAGTTCAGCAAATACCAACAGAAGTACAGTTAGCAGATGTTATGACGAAACCACTAGCAAAAACTCGTTTGCAAATTTTTAGAAATCAAATGGGTGTTTTGTAACTGTCATTAACAAGGGAAAGTATTGAAGTAATATCCCACCTCCCGGATTATTCCAGGTGTGTTAATAACGTTACAAGTATTCTCACTGTATGTTTTATTATACAAGTGTATGTTATTGAATTAATTTATTTTCAAGTTAGTCAACTAGAAAGATTTTGAATGTCAGATCGAAATAAATTATTTTACCTACAAAAAACTAGTTTTTTCATCATTGGGAACTCTAAAATACAATTTAATTTTTTGCTATGCCCGGTTTTAGACCTTGTCTTGAAATTTCAAAGCCCAAGTAATCGATTTTGTCAAAGAGAAAGTAGCATTTCTTTAAATTAAACTTTAGATTTGCGCGTCTCATAACTTCGGGTATTTCTTTTAAGTTTCGTAGTCCTTGTTCGACCGACATTGCTGGCAATAGTAAATCGTTCATGTAGGCTATCGCAATGGTACAACGTAACGGCCCGACTACACTATTTATCAGTTTTTGAAAGACTAGACATTTACAACGCCAAATGGCATACGAGTAAATTCAAATGTATTATCCGGTGTAACGAACGCCGTTTTATGTTGTGAGTCTTTAGCTCCCGGTATTTGATAATATCTACTTCGTAAATCTAATGTAAAATATTTCATACCTGATAAGCGATCCAACTGGTCATCAGTGAGTGGAAAAGGGTAACGTATTTTTTTGTTACCTTATTTAAGCCACGGTAGTCAATACATAATCTATCGTCCCCCGTTTTCTTACGAACCACGAAAATAGGATTTGCATAATCTGAGTTCGAATCAACATAGATACCGGCAGTTTTTAGTTCGTCACACATTTCGCACAATTTTTGACTTAATCTATATAGTCTAAAAGTCACAGGTTCTTCAATAACTGTCTCTATATTTAGCTCAACTTGATCACAGTATTTATTTAATAAATCGTAAAGATCATTTTTATCTTTGTGGGTCACATCCGGGTTCACATTGATGTTATACATAGTTATTGCTTCATTTTTGTCTTCGTTGGTCATGGTATTGTCATTTAGTTTCCTCATCTTTTTCTGTACATGTCTCTGCTTTTGTTAATTTTTCGTTTTCATTGAGCTTTATATATCTTTTCCTGTTATGTTTTCATCATTGGCATCTCTACTTGACGTTGTTCCTCTTATTGCATAATGCATTTAGGAATGCATCTTTCATAAGAAGTTTGACATTCCATAAACAAATCTTAATTTTTATTTTCTGAGTAGACCGCTGTGAAACCTACGTAATTGAATGGAATCACAGACGCATATTTAGCCCATAGGTTCAATTTAGGTTTGGGTAATTCAGGTATTTTTAAATTTTTTAAGCAATCATCTAATTTTCCTTTGTTCTCTTCTCAAAAATTCTTAAAGTTGTGCCTTATTATGACAATATGTTCTTATTCTGTGAATGGCTGACTAATTAAAAATGACATTTCCAAAACATCATTCTCTACTATGTAAATGTCACTTTTGGCGTGTGTCTTTAATACACATGTCATTTACCTTATTGTCAAATTCATGGTTCATTTTCTTGATAACCGTTACACTTGCTACCTAGATCTATGTATGACTTAAGCCAAGGCCAACACAAAAATAGAGGCCACGACCCTGAAAAAATCAGCTGTTCTCCCGAGGCTGAATTTTACATTGGGTCTTATGGGAGGTCAGACTTTTTTTTATGATATTTTCAAAATGGCACTACAGATTTCCGCAAAATTTCAGTGAAATATTCTCAGACACCATCCCGATATTTCACCAAAGGTTTGTAAGGAAGCAACATGATTAAAAGGTTAAAATCTTCATATGTGATTATCACATTCGCTTCTGCTTTAAACTTAATTTTTGTGTGAGCTAATGAAGCGGCTATGAAAAATTAGGGCTTACTATACATTTAAAAAAAATTGTTCTGCCAGAATAAAGTAAAAACAATCTCAAAAACGGCTTTATTTTTAAAAAAATTAAATATCCATGAACCGTCATTCCAACTTCAATATTTTAAAGACAATCAGCTGTGTCTTAACGTGACCATCAAAAAAAAAAGCAGCCCCGGATGTAACGTCAACAAATTGGAGGATCGTGGCCCGTCCATTTTGATAGCCCTGCTTAAGCATATTACCATTTACAGTTGCTTATTAAAAATATTTTAAGTTGAATTTTTTTGCATTACTTTGTGTGTTATTGGCTATCGCTGTAGTTCTCTGATTTGTTGAACTGGGTCGTGCAGGTGTTGTGGGTTGATTCTGTGGAAAATATTTTGATACATGACCATATTTCTTTGCATTTGAAACACAGGGGTTTGTCTTCAGCATTTCTAGGTGGTAAGTAGCTCGAAGTTCGCTGTTGGCCATCTACTCTCGAGATTCTAGACCAATCAGGACTTGCTCTTTAATGTCTAGGCCTAAATCTATGCATAACTTGACTTTTTCATAAAAATATGAATTTAAGTTTTAATTTTTTCCTTCGACTCTATTTTCCGTCTTCGTAAATTTTACGGACAAGCTCTCTTTTGATAAAAAAGTAGCATTGAACTTTTCTACAAAGTCTTCCCAGGTTTCTATGTCATATTTCTTCGTTAAGTACCAAGATTTTGCACGTTCTACTAACCCAGTTCGAGCTGTCTCTAGCATATAACTATCTGAAATCTGGTGTAATTTTTGTTCACTTTTTAAAGTATCTAACCCCAAAACTGCCCTTAAAGGAGTTTCATCAAAATTTCCTATGTATTTTAAGATTTCTGGGTTGTTCAGTGCTAAAATGAGCAGTATTTGGTTGTGAGGAAACTTTTGAACTACTTGCAATAATGGTATTGGTCAATCTTTCAATCATTTTATCTCTACGTCTATTTTCAAGCACAGTATTGCGAAAAAGCTCGTTTATATCTCAACTTGTACCTGTGTGTTACCCACATTCCCTTTGTCTGAGTTCTTTTCATGAAAATCGCCTCTGGAGTCCTGAAACTCATTTGATGCGTAGTCACTCATTTCTTTTTCACTTTTTAACTCAAGTTCACAAAAAACTGCCTTATTTTTACTTCTCTAGTGTCCACTTGTCAGGTCTTAACTCAAAAAGTTACAATATTGCCGTGAAAACTGCAAAAAACTACGTGACAACCGTGTTTTTAGTAAAGGTCATTGACCTTGATTTTAGATTTTCAAAACAGCACTGTTCTAGATCGCCCGATTTAAATTTGTGAATTGATTAGTAGAGTGAAGTTTCAACGATTGGTGACGTCACAAACCACGGTATGGTGGCGCATGCCGCACCCTTTGGAGTTATGGTATGCAATCTTTTAGTAATAAATGGATCCATGACGAATCCTAGACCTTCCTAGCTAGCCTATTAACACACTTCAGGTAAAGGTATAATAATCAGCCTTAAAAACATTTTTTTTGTAAATATCTCGGAAACCAAAGCTCCCACGAAGTTTTTGGTTATAACATAAATTATTGAGCAAAATGTAGTCTATCATATTCCGGAAACCGCATATTGATGCGATGCTCCGTTAAAAAGTTTGCATTTTTTAAAAATATTAATTGTCAAAAAGCTGTCATTAACATTAATGGATTTTGACCAAAATCTAATCAGCTTCTTAGAGTGTCGAACACTATTTTACCTGAAAATTTTATGAAAATCGGTTTAGCGGTTTAGGAGCTATCGCGTTACCGGAAAAATACACACACACACACACAGACAGACATCACGATGATATAGCTAGGATAGGTCAAATAACACCCAAATAACACATTTTCGGCGTTATCTCAAAAAAATTTCACAAAACAATACCTTCTTTAGCCATTGCTGCGCGGGCTAGGAAGGTAAAAATGATTATTTCTTAAACAATCAGAGCAAACGTTATTTTGTGTAAGGTATAAAATACGATCAGCTTAAGTTTTTTGTAAGAAAATCGAACATTGGGATAGAGGGTGTACCGAAAAGTTACACAATCTGCATTGTTTTTGAGTAAAATAGTTTGAGTTTCGCATATAATTTTTCGTATGATTTTTTGGATTATTTTTTTTTTTTGTTGATGCGACGCACAGTGTGGGCAAAAATAGGGGTTTCGGACAATAATCAATATCTTTGTTGTTTTTCAAAAAAGTTAATTTTTTTATAGGGTATGTGATAAAGTGTAGTCTAAAGGTTAAAATAAGTAAAAGTTTTTAAAATATATATATGTCATTTTATTTAAAATATTAAAAAAATAAATTAAAGTACATTCAGTTTAACCTACAGTTACGTTAAAAATAAAAATCAATTTACTTTTGTGTTAGAAATTAAACTAAAATTATTTTTTTATTCGGATTCATGGGCGTAGTTAGGAACGCTTGGGGGGCTAAGTCCCTTCCAGAAAAATTAAATTAGCAACCCCAAAATAATTATTTTTACCATACACACACATTGCACCCTCAGTTTCTTTGTTCTTAAAGATGATTCTAAGAAAACCGTTTTAAGGTGGAATTTCGTTGCGACGTCTCGCCACCGCGGCCGACCGCGACTGCTGGCCGTCACGGCTGCACGTTGCGTCTATGTGTTTTCGTTGGAACGTCTCAAATTATGTCAGTTGACGGTTGTGCTGCAAGTTGTGAATCTGAATTCTGCAGATCTCGCTAAACTAATTTTACTTGTGGATCAAGAAGATGAAGAAATGTTAGAACTATGGTGGTTAGTCAACGAGAAGATTGTCTCGGAAAAAATAAGCTGAATACAAAGTGCTTATTCAGAACAAACTCAAACTGTTTCTTATTTAAACGAAAAAATTCACGAAATTTTTCTTCATTTAAATCCAAGTGATTTTTTATAAAAATTTTAAAATAACCCTCTTGTTTGCAAGATTGATACAAATTGTCACAATCTTCTCGTTGACTAACCACCATAGTTCTAACATTTCTTCATCTTCTTGATCCACAAGTAAAATTAGTTTAGCGAGATCTGCAGAATTCATATTCACAACTTGCAGCACAACCGTCAACTGCCATAATTTGAGACGTTCCAACGAAAACACATAGACGCAGCGTGCAGACGTGACGGCCAGCAGTCGCGTTCGGCCGCGGCGGCGAGACGTCGCAACGAAATTCCACCTTTAGGTCCACGACTCGGTCCGGGTACGGCCTCTGTTCCGAATCTGTATTTTTTGATTTTTCTGAATCCGTTTTATAACAAAATTTCTCAGATATAATCTATATTTAACCATTCGAAATAACGGTTTTGAAAATAAATTTTGTTTCGTCCCGATAGCTTCCATTTGAGACTAAGACTTTTACAAAAATTTAATGATGCCCTATTTAGAATTTGGTTATTTTTGTCAGAACATTGTTCTAAACCCAACAAGAGTTGAATTTTTTTGAAAATATTTAACACCTTCAGATTTTCGTGAGAGGCCACTCATTTAACAAGTCTGAATGTTTTATGCTTATGCGTTCTAAAAGTAAAAAAAAGTGATAAAATAGTATATATATAGGGACTTAAGTGTAAACTTTTACCCCGAGAAGAAAAAATTGTATGTAGCTACAGTTCGCCGAGTGCTCAAAAGATACTTTAGTCATTTTTGGGCCCCGTTTTTATTAAAATTATTTTGCAAGAAAAACAGACTTCCCATTTTTACGTTTTATCTTTGAACGTCAGTTTTTACCCACGGGATAAAAAGTGATACTTTGGGGGCAATTCTTCAAAATTTGAAATAATTTGAAATAATCTGACGAAATTTGAAACAACAGAATTTAGGTGTAAATCTTGACAACACTGCAATTTCAGCTTTGTGTAAAACGTCTTACACCACACGGTAATGGGCCAACTTAGGAAATTATAAAAACCCCAAAAATTTAAAATATGCGGGAAAATTTAATCTAAAACCTACCTTGAAACTCGGCTACTGATAATCCACAAGTTCTTGATAAATTGTATTTTTCCGAGCACCTCATCATACAACGGTTTTTCTATCTGGCAAATTTGACAACTGTCAGTCAAAGATCACCAAGGGGACTGTCAGTTACGAAATACTATGTTGCCAATTCATTGTTTCCAAGTGAAACCAATAAAGGTACCGTTCAAAAGTTGGATTCACTTTTTAAATATGTTGTTAAAATATTTTTACGAAAAACTCTTACACAACGTAACGTGCAAGGTAATCAAACATTTAGTAGTGATAATAATAGTAGAGATATGGATAATTCGCATTTTTTACGGCGGAATTGATTCTGATTTTTGAGATTTTTGCTTATAATAGCTGAAAACATGCTCAAACTAAAGTTTAGTTAAGTATTTTGTTTTCTAAAAAATTTAAATCTTAAAGGTATTTTTTTATACCTAAATGCATGGAGAGTGGAAAAAAATTTTGTTTTCTAAATCTCATAATTTTATTCATAAACATTTGTGTGTTTCAAATAATATTACTTGACTTGACTGCAAAATCAATCCAAGATTTGAGCAGCTGCTAAAAAATTGTTTTTCTTTGTCGTGTTTTTGAACTTGATTTTAAAATAAATTTGAATGAAAAAGGATGCTTGGTTGACTTATTTTTTAGCCACTCATAGGAAGGCTATTGGGGACCATCAAAAAAAACCTTTTTATTTTTGCTCAAAATAAGTTTGGGCCAAAAAAATCAAAATGGCTGTCTGTCTGTATTCATAGTTCTTTTAAAAATAAAACCAAATAATTTAAATAATTAGGCACTTTGTCTGCAAGTTTAATGAAAATTTTTACTTGGTTTTATTTTCATAAGTTTAAAAAAAACAAATTCAATTTTTTTTTACCCTTATTATATTTGTTATAATCAAAACCTTAAAAACTATTTTATTTTTTTTTATTACTTTTTCAAATTAGGTAGCTATTCAATGAACCTACAGAGTAAATAATTTTGCACTGGAATTTATTCTTTAGCTTTTTAACTATTTCTTCAATTTCAATATATTTTAATTATAGTATCTAAGGTTTTAAACCCGTTATATTTTGTTTGTGTATTTTATTCCGGGATTAACATTAATATTGATAAAGGTACACAATTGACAGGGTGCAAAATTTTTTGCCGACTTTTTTGGACGATAGCTTTTCTAAAAGGTTCGATGTCATCACATTTCGTGCATTTCCTAATACAAAAAGCAAATTTTGCATTTTTTTAAATTAAACCAAACCTCACCTTTGTCGATTGATGGCAAACTTATCCTAACCTGTTAATTCAACTCTGGTTAATTGATCGAAAACGTGACCTAACCGGTCCATTGGAAAAGGGGCGTGTATGGACAGGTAATGATAAGTTTGCGATCAATTGAAGGGGCGACGGACGAAACATCGAAACACAAAATGTCGAAAGTACAAAATGTCGAAGAAACAAAAATACTAATAGTTGAAAAATTTAAAAGACAGATAATAAAACCTAACCAGATCGGGTTAGATTGGTATACGAAATAAAAAAAAGCAAACCTAATCCGGTTGGGTAATTATAATTTCAAAAAAACTAACTTGACCAGATCAGGTTAGTTTGTTTTGTATAATAACCTAACCAGGTCAGGTTTAAAATCTAACCTGACCTGGTTAGGTGAAAATTATAAAAAAAACTAACCGTTTCTAGTTACTTAATTACACTGAATCTAACCTGACCAGATCGTAAAATGTTATTAGGTTTTATTTCGCATTTCGATATATTTTTTTTGACATTTTGTAATTTCGATATTTTGTAATTTCGACATTTTGTAATTCCACATTCTAAAAAAAAGTGAGGTTGGGTTGGTGCATAGAGAATTTGTCTCTGGGTTGGTGGCAGGGTCGAATGAAACGTGCCATAAATTGTGGTAAAATAGCCTGCAAGAGAAGGTTTGTTTGTGAAAGGGATCCGTTCAAAAATTAAGTGAAAGAGACAAGTTAGTTTCTTCTTGTATATAAATATAGGTACTTACCTAACCAGGTCAGGTTAGGTTTTAAAGTATATTACAAAAAAAAGGCACCTGATCTGGCCAGGTTAGTTTCTATTAATATATCTAATAACCCAAGCTTTCGACATTCTGGACTTTCAACATTTTGTAATTCTTCTTCATTCGCACACACAGTTTCCAATAGAATCTACATTTATTTTTATTTTAATATTTATTTTTATCCTTATAAACCCAACAGTAACGTCTTTTAGACGAAAATTGTTCGTAGCACCCCTGTAATCTTCCGCCGGCGGCGACTGTAGCAAGTATTTCTGATTACCCTATCCAAAACCTCATGGGCCGTCACTGAATAACAGCAGTTTCTATATTGGAGGACCCCCCAGAATAAAAAACTATATACGTGCCTAGCTTTGATAAGAAAAGTAAAAAAATAATCACCACTTCAATAATTTGACCAGTATCCCACTTAGTCAGATTTTTCTGGCAGATTTTAAAGAAATAATTTGACATTCCCTTAAAAATCCGTTCAAATATAACGGTGGCAACAGCGTAGAGCTAATTTTGTAGCGACCCTTCCACGACATGCAGTTAGTCCCTCTTTGTTAATTTTACCGTGAAAAACAAAGAAAGAAAGTAAACTTAGCTGACCTCATAACGAAAACGAATAGGACTCATAAATTTGAAAGAAATGTGACGAAATGTGACGAAATCTGACATTTCAGTTTGTGTGGTTAATGGTTATCTGCTTTGAATTTATTTACAATTTTTAAATTAAAAATTTTTAATAAATTAGGCGTTTTTAATTAAAAAAATATATTATATCGTGAAGCTACATCTATCAAAAAGTGGGAAATGGCCTTTTAGGTAAGTTTTTAAGTTTAAAATTGCCTTTTAAACGAGAAATCTTAAGCGCCAGATTATGTCACATTTTTTCAAATTTCGTCAAATTTTTTGAAATGTAAAGAATTGACCCCTTTATCCCAAAAATTTGTGATAAAAATCGCAATTTTGATCCCCAAAGTGCAAAAAAACTATTTTTTTTTTTAAATATTTGTCCACACAAACACCAGAATAATTTTTGGCATATATATTTTAAGACTGATTAAGCATTTATTGTTTTTGTGCGTTCCCATTGACAAAAAACGGCCAATACGATATGCGATTCTAAAATATTTAATTTTCCATTTTGCTCACAGTAGTATAAGGTGACTCAATACCATAAATATTTTGGGAATTTTTTAAAAATTTATTATCACCTAAAACCACTCACCATCACCGAATAATAAGCCTCATATCTTCTCCAGATTTAGTGCCTTTTTTGACACCTTGCTGCCGCCATTTTTGACGTTGATGAGAGCTGTCACAATTTTATATTTGTCCAAATGGCGGCAAGACTGGTTTTAAGGGTGTACCTAAACAGGAGATGATGTGAGGCCTCTCAACCGGGGTGGTAACCAATGTGTTATAAATGATTAGGATTGAAATATATTATTTTAAAAAATACAGCACCCTTAGTAGCAGCCAGTAGCAAAAAATATTTATGCTACCCTTTTGCTAATTCATTGGACTAATATTTAGGATATATGCCAGACCTTGCAAATCTTTGCAATTTTTTATAACCTTAATAAAATTTAAAAAATATTTTTTTTTGTAAGCATAACAGTTTTAATTAAATTATTTTAAAAGGGAGACGTCAATTAGACAAAATTTTATTTAAACAAATAGCGTAAATATATATAACTTAAAGAATTTTTTTTTTATATTTAAATGCAGAACCAGTAAAATTAATTTTCTGAAAATCATTATAACAAGCAATCTCGTTCTCCTTGTCTGCAAATCCAACTTCAAAAGCTGACCTAGTAGGCGTATCAATTTCTGTCAATAATATATTGAATAAAGGAAAATTCCATGCTTGTGTGTCAAAATTTAAATATAGATTTTCACTAAAAGCATCTAAAGTCTTTTGAGTTTTGATTTTTTTTTATTGCAAAAACTTGTGTTATAGAATTCCAATAAGTCGAAGCTAAAAGACGTATATTTTGATACCTTTTTACTAAGATCTGGAGAGCTATTGAATATAAGCCGTCTGTAACAGGCACTGATTTAATTTAATGCCTCACCCTGTTGCAAAGTTAATAAATAACGAAACTTTGTGGCATTAGAAGTCGTTGTGACATTATGACACATGGATAAAGCAAGATCGTAAAAAGTAGGCCATTTTGTTATTTGGCCGTTAAAGGTTTGAATTGTCATTTTAAGCTGGTCAGAAATAGAGTATGTATGACATATTTTTATCTTTAAAATATGTTATACATACAGGGTATTTAGTCAGAAAGAGGGTCGAATTTTGAGGAGAGGCTCTACCGCGAGACCGTATGGAGTCAAAGAAGAAGTTGGTGAAATTGGAAACAACTCATAGTAAATCTACTTTGCTGAAAAATAGAAATTATCACAACTTTTTCTTACGACATCATTTCTAGTGAACTCCTCATCCGTCTCTATGAGCCCAATGACGTCATTATGTAAAGATTTGGTCAGGAATATTGTTCTTCCAAAGTTTCAAACTGTATTTTAAATAAAGAATGTTTTGAAACATCGGTTTTTGCTTTTTCTGATGCCACATAATGCAGTTTTTCGTTGTTTGGTTAGGGCCTTTTTATTTTTATCAGCCATTTTTTATGTTTGTTTTGAAATTCAGATTTTTTGTTTTTGTTAAAAAAATCGAAGAAAATTTGCGAAATGCCTGATAAATCTGTAAAGAATAAATCCAAAAAACATTGGATTTTTTATTTATTTAACAATCACTTGAACGCACAGTTTTTATGAAACACTGTGTGTATGCATTGAAATGCACTATTTTTCTTTTAGTCGCGGAAACGCGAGCCGAAAAGAAATAGTTTTAGGTAGTTGATTTTTATTTATTTGCATGTGTATTTTCGTCAAAATCTCGAAGTAAAAGTAAAGAAATGCCAAAAGTGATTTGCGGCCAACACGTCGCAAAATTTTCAGCGCGATCAATTTTAGCGCGACCAATTTCGTCGTGAAAACTTTAGCGCAAGACAATTTTGTCGCGAACTTTTTCGACGCGGTACAGAATCGGCGCAAGGATAGTTTGGCACGTACATTTTCGGCGCAGACCATTTTTCTCGCGAAATTTTTGAGCGCGTGCCTTGTTCGTCGCAAACTTTTTAAGCGCGATAAATTTTAGCGCAAAGCATGTTCGGCGCAAGGATATTTTAGCGCGGATTTTTTTTACGCGAGCCTAGTTCATCGCAACCTTTTTTAGCGCGATTGACTTCGGCGCAGAGCAACTTCAGCGCCTTACTATATATAACTATACTATAACTTTGATTGCCAACGTATCCTAACCTTGTCAGTGAAGACCGCTATTCTTCCAATTCTAATAAACAATCCTATAAACTTCATTTAAGGTTTCTCATCGATATATTTTTTAAAATTATACTCTCCTGACCTTTTTCCTGGGGTCCTAGAGAGTGTAAAACCTAACCTTCAATCGATTGCCAACGTAACCTAACCTTGTCAGTAAACCTCGGGAAAAGGGCCCAGGAGAGTATAATTAAAAGAAGTATATAGGATTGTTTAATAGAATTAGAAAAATAGCGGTCTTCACTGACACAGTTAGGATACGTTGGCGATCAATTGACAAAGGTTAGGTTTTACACTCTCTAGGCCCGGGAAAAAGGTCAGGCGCTGAAGTTGATCGCGCTGAAAATTTTACCACGTGTTGGCCGCAAATCGCAAAAAGTAGGTATTTGAAATTAAAATGAAAACACCAACATTTAACGTGAAACTTAGAGATCGCAGGAGGTAGGGAAACCTACCGAGAGAAAAGGTGGAGATGGTGATCGGATACAAAGAATCAAAAAATTTCTTAATATTTGGAAAATTACTGACCCAACTGCCGAATTTGGCTCGATAGGATCAAAAATGTGTGTGTAAAGGGGTTTGTTTCGGGTGAAAAATTATATTTTCTCGAATATTTAAGTGGACTGTAAATACTATAGGCAACTTTCCCAAATATTATATTTACAGTCCGAGCGCCATACACAATCGCAAAGAAGAAAATGGCACTTAACTTGAGCTAACAGTAAAGGAATCTTCGACGGTGTTTTCCAGCTAGCGGGCCCGCTTCTTCTTGCTTCTTTACCGTTTCAGGGCAACACTAGGTAGTTTAATTATATAATTGTATAATTACAAGTTTATGTTAAGTTTTTAGTAGAAATATTGAGTTTTTCGTTTCCTAAAATTCCATTGCTCCAAACACGGCAACGACAATGGCGTAGCGTGGGGGGGGCGCAGGGGATTCCCCCCCCCGTTCCTAGGGTACTGGCGCTACATGGGTGCCCGAAGCGCCCTAAGCTTTATTAAGTAGCAGGGCCGCAA